>JALDNG010000054.1:502500-712500 GCA_024349245.1 Neodontobutis hainanensis
ACATCAGGGAGTTCAAAATGTCCAGCAGCATACAACACTGACACTGCCAACGCATTCATAAAAACACAATAAATACATCAATATTTGGGATAGAAATGATATTCTGTTTAAAAAGGCTTTAGAATGATTTTCCATCCATTGCAGCTAATTAAGGACTCACAAACTTAAAAACGCATTTAAACCCTTTTAATGCTGAATATCCATAAAATGAACTGCAAAAAGCATATCTTCGCGCAGAACAGATAAATCCATATCAATGTAACCTATGGTTTAATGTTATATGACCGAAAATAACACTAATAACACTGAACCCAAAGCTCAATAGTCCATAAAAGTTCACCTGTAATAGTCTTGTGACTGATACAAAAGGGTAAACATGAACTAATAAATGGCAATGTTCTTTTGGTACTTTTTTTTTTTTTTAATTGTGTCTTTATTTGCAAAAAGAGAACAGTCAGAGCTTGGGCTTGTACTTATGAGGCCAGTTGAACCTACACCAGATGTGTTGCTTTGGTTAGAAATAAACCAGTCACAAAGCTGGTTCCCACCAAAAAAAAACACACACAAACCTAACTATACTATACTTAAAACTCACACACAATGAAGCACAGTACCAAATTTAACTTGACAAATACTAAATGAATGGCTTATACTCGCCAAATAAAGACCAACATCCAAACGGAAGTGTGGAGTCTACTTTTTTAATGTGAAGTTTGAAATGATGATCGAAATCAATAAATGGATGGTACAAATATATTATTTAATAATAAGATTGAACCTGTAGGTCACGTTTTGATTGACAGGATGTCTCTTTAGAAAACCATTAGTCATTCTTGGCCAGTGTGTTTTTATTCCTTTTCCACACTAGCTTGTTTTTAATTCCTGTTTGGTCAAAGGGCTGTGTTACTGAAATGTTTTTCCCTCTTTCTGGGTCTGAAGTCTTTTTTTTATGAAACTAGAAAATTAACCAGCTTTGTTGAGACTGAAAACCCAGGGTTAACCCCACATTTGTCTTGTTAATCTCCTAATCATGCTTCTAGGAAAGAGCATCTGAGCTCATGAGGCGGCAGGCATGCGTTTGTGAAGGAAGCAAAGTTGGAAAAACATAAATTACCATAAGTCATTATTTTTGTCATTCGGTCAACGTTTTCTACGGCTGTTTGACCGACAATAACACTCTGAACCCATACTTTTATAGGTCTATAAAAGTCTATAATGGGTTTATCAAGTGCACTGTCAAATTCAGACTCAAGATAAAATGATTAAATTATACGTATTTTATATTGGATCTAAACGAACGATGAGAACAAATAAACCAGTAGGTCAGCCTCAATTTAAAATACTTATCCCAAAGTTTATATGTCCAAGAGTGAGAAAAGGCTGCGTAAAAATGAGCTCAAGTCCGAGACGAGAAACTAAATCGGTCCCACAAAGCCTTGGTATTGTTCACTTAGTCAATTATATTTAAATAGCACAGTTTATACACTGGGTCATTTAAAGTGCTTTTACAGAAATAAAAGACACATTAAAAATGCATAGACCAGATTTAGAATTAGAAACATAAGAAAAAATAAAGAGTACAGATATAAAAAAAACACTTTCAGTTCAAAGAGAACGGTTTTTAAATTCCTCTTGAACATTGTTAAAGTTGAGGTTTGTTTGACCTCATCTGACCTGAAAAATTATAAAAGCTCTTCCTTTTTAATTAGAAATGTTTTTCAAAGTGGTTTATGAATCTGGGCGAACAGGTGTAACAGGCTGAGAGAAAAGGCACTGATTTAACATCTGACGTAAAATGTACTCCTCAGTTTACTTTAAGGGTAATTAAATATGCATGTATTAGATATTTATTTAGCCTTTGGCATAAAGCCTACAGGTAATGAGGTGGCCGTTTGTACTTCGATATCAGTGATATTGTTAAAGGTGAGTGGATAAACTGTGTAAAGGTTCATGCAAGGAATTAAGGAGATAAGCCAGTTCACAAACTCCTGGTGTTTGTTAAAACCTCTTAAGTAAACGTCAATAAAATTACACATAAGTAAATGTATTTATTATTTATTCAAAGTAGCTATAAAGACCTTTTTATATATATATATATATTTTTATTTATTTATTTATTTATTTATTTATTTGAATTTGATTAAAAACAAAGCTACAGTTTTACAAAGACAATAACAACTTTGGGTAAAACACTGGAAGACCTACAGCTTTTTCGAAAAACATAAAAGAATAGTCAAATATCTGGAAAAAAGCCGCACCATGTCCAGCTGTGGAGCGTGCATATAAGACATCCCCATAATCCAACACAGACAGACCACAACCAGTCTCTTCTTTGCACAAAATGTTGTTTCTGAAATTTTAAAAAACGATTCAAGTCTTAATTTTTTGGGATTAAAGATTGAACATGTGTTTTAAAAGGGAAGGAGTCATCAATTAAAATCCCCAAATCTTTAAAAGTTTGGTAACCCTTCATAATAACTTGCATGAGGAAACGGTAGTTATGCATTAATAAATGTGTAATTAACAATTAATAAATGAATAATTAACTATTTTAATAATAATAATAATACATTTATAATTAACTATTTATAGACACTATTTAATTTAATTTGTCTAATTGTACATGGGTTTATTGTAAAGACCAAAACATTTTTATCAACATTTCTAACGTAATAGTGATTATTAATGTTGGAATAATGCTTTGTAAATGATTAAGTTGTTTAAAAAAACTTCATAGTGTGAGTTATTATTAAGTGTTACCAAACGTTTTAAAGGTTCCCTGAGGAGTGACCACAGAAGGAATATTGTCCCGTCATTGCCGTTGTGTTCATTCATCAGGTTGACCCAATAAAACTGCGTCAGGCCTTGAGGACTGTGCTCTTTAACCATGTGTTCATCTCTGGGCCGATGGTGGTGACAGCCTACTACATCATGAGCTGGAGAGGAGAGCCCTGCGGACCCGAGCTGCCCACCTTTCACTGGGCGCTCGCAGAATTTGCTGGATTTGGCATTTTTGAGGAGATCCTGTTTTACTATTCACACAGGTACGAAGAGGAACAAGTGTATAAGGCTCGGGAAAAGGTCTGTGAAAGGTTTTCCCCAGATAAATAAAAAATCAATTTACACATAAGCAAATGAAAAAGATGGCCCAAAGTTAATTTAATGTGAGATAGTTTTGGCTCACAATATAGTTTTTATTACGTTAACTTTCAGGAAGAAGGCAAGTGCAGTGAGAGATTTTCCTTGGCTGGTTTGTCTATACTAGCTTTAGCTTTGTATTAAAAATCAACCAGTCATTTGTAAATGCTTAAATCAACTGATCTTGTGGCAGAACTTGAATTTGTCTGAACAGTATCACAGGCAGTGGGTTTGAGGTTGTTGTCTTGTTGTTTCCCTCAGACTCTTCCATCAGCCACGCTTCTATAAAAAGTACCACAAACAGCACCACGAGTGGACAGCTCCCATCGGCATCGTCTGCATCTACGCTCATCCCCTGGAACATGTGGTCAGTGCCTGTAAACGTAAAACTAACATCTACAAATCTATACTTATCAAAGGGAAAATAATTAAATACAATATTGTACAAATTGTATATTTATTTTTTTAGATGCTCACAAACGGCCTACTACTTGTTTAGTTTATTAGATTCATATCACACTATTTAAAAAAAAAAAAAAAACGCCATGAGTACAACAGATCAACAAAATGAGCTGGCACTGCTGTCTCTGTGGGACAGAGGCTGTGACAGCAGAGCCTCTTCGGCCAAGCTTCTGGCAGTGAGCCCGCGGCGAACAAACGCAGAAGAGACGTTGAAAAGACACACTCATTGTCTATGCATTCTGAAATATTAACACTGCACTGATTTAAAAACCTTTACTTTGGATTATGGAGTTTTCTCACCTGTAGTAATAAATAGTGTCTCCAGTGGAGTTGTTGGATTAGTCAATTCAACAAATAATGAATCTGTTAGGTGGTCCATACAGGCCACACGGCGTGGGTCGCTTTTAGGCCGGGCCTGACCTCATAGGGAACTAATAACTCGGTGATGTATAGTAGCTTGGCAAAAGGCCTAAAGAAGCTTTAAAAGTGATCAGGTTCATTAAAGTGTATCTGTTCTTGTTCTTCCTCAGATCTCTAACATGTTCCCTGTGGCGATCGGACCCGTCTTGTTGAACTCGCACCTGTCGACCACCTGTATGTGGTACTGTATGGCTCTGGTCAGCACCACTATCTCTCACTGTGGATACCACCTGCCCTTCCTGCCCTCGCCCGAGTTTCACGACTTCCACCATCTCAGGTCCGTCCACACTAGTGTCTAAATAATGAAAATGACAGGTTTAGGGGTTTTGTTTCTGTGTTAAAGAAATAAAGACCACATCATGCCACATGTTAAATCCTAGAAAGAATATTTGCTTGTTTCCTTGTTGCAGGTTTAACCAGTGTTTCGGCGTGTTGGGAGTCCTCGACAGACTTCACGGTACTGACTCAAAGTTCAGACAAACTAAACATTACGAGCGACACGTTCTGCTCACAAGCCTCACTCCGTTAAATGAAAGCATCCCCGACGAACCCAAGAAAGGCCAGTGATGGCCCACCTCCTTTTTAAACCTACAAACAAACATGAACATCATTTTAACAACCTAGTTTATCTCTACATGCTGGTTTCATGTTATTTAATCCTTTCAATTCGGTTTGGTGTAGATTTTTTTTAAACGTGAAAATTGATATTCTGGGAAGTGTTTTATGTGGTATAGAGTCAGTAGTCAGGCTCAGAATAAAGGGATCCATATCCATAACTACTTTCTATGCAACCTTTTTTAATGCTTTACATGCCAGGCAAGCTTCAAGTTGGTTTCTCTTTGGAAACCCTTGCACTATTTAGTTTTACAGCCTAAATAAATAGTGGTTTGTTTTTTACCCAGATCTGATCTAAATGGCACTGCAAATGAGTTCAGTGTGTCATAAACCTGCAGAGTTCTGTTTTTTGGTTGACTAGTCAATTGAGGTCACAGTCAACTAAAAAAATGTCATGGGCCGAACTGTCCCATACATGACTCTTAGCAGGATTATCAGAGTTTGTGCCAAAGTCGGTAAAGCTAATATAATAATTTAGATGTTTTTAAGACACTTTAATTTATCTGTTAATGAGCAGCTCAGGGGTATTTTATCAAACTGTATATGGAGAGCAGCAAAAGTCAAAATTGAATATTATTTTCAAGGACAGCTGCTGTGATGGAGAGCATTTATGTGATATTTCACAGCATCATAGAGTAGTTTCTTTGGTTGACTACAGACCTAGTTTTGTGCCTCCAAAACCAAACCAGAGCACCAACAAAAAGCTTGATTGGTCTGATCTGAGCCTGTCTACTGAGTGCACTAACACTATGACAAGTTATGTCCTGACTATAAATATACAAGTACTGCATTCAACACTGCCTCAAAAAAATCCCACAATATTACTTTATGGGTGTTTTTAATTTTCACTTATTCACATTCATTTTAACTTGCTGTAGTCTACACTGTGTGCATCTATTTACTCAAGCACACGTTTGGCTTTTTCTCCTTAAATTCAGGAAGTAGAATTGAAGAAGATCATTATTTGAGCCCCTTTGCAAAGGTGTATATAAGAAAAGTGTGCTATAGACTGATCATACGTTGCACATATTGTATCTGTTAACTTCTTTTTTTGACACTGTTCTGTCCGAATCATGTTTTGATGGAGGTTTTTACTTTGTATTTATAATAAGTCTAAAAGTCTAGTGTTAAATGCACCTTTTTTCATGGCTAATGGGGGCTAAAATGTGAAATGCATACATAAAACATATATATGATTATCTTTTTATAACTTTTTTTTTTTTTTTTAATTAAAATATTCTGTTTAAGAGACTACTTAAACCAAGGCCATGTCATGATTTACACAAATGCGAGACAAAAAAAATGTCTTTGTGTGGTTGAGTACAACACTCAGTTATTAACATATGGCAGAGACACCTAGGTTAATAACGTGAATGTATCTGAAATAGGCACTTTTTTTATGCTACAGTTGATCATTTCAGTTGAAGAGCTCTATATTTACAGTAAAAGCTATTGTCCCCATGAAAAAGGGGCACAAATCGTATCTACCTTAAATCAAATAGATGCACAAGTAAAAAGGCATATTTTCTGATCCAAAGTTTTTTTTTTTTATAATATAAACACTTTCTGGTCCAGTGCACTTGCCTTAAATGGCTGCTCCTAAGAAAAAACAGAAACATAAACTTTGCACTTTTAAGGGTTTAATGCCACTTGGGAGACAACATATGGATCTTTTTACGACAGAAGGCCTCAGTAAAGATTTTAATATACAGTATGAATGTATTCAGTTGTTTACTAATTGAACAGTAGTGTAATTTTTGTTTTGTAAATGTATGTTTAATTAAAATATTATACAAAGTTTGCATGCATTTTGTTATATGTTCTTATTTTAAAGGTGTGGTGTGTAATTAATGGTGTCATCTGGTGGTGACATTGCATATTACAATTCCTCATCCCTGTGACCTGATATTCTATTGCTTTTTACGAGAGACATTAACTGTATCCTCAGTTTCAATCCTTTTTTATTGTTTTTCCAATCATTTTGCAGATCCTCATGACTAACCTCATTCCCATTTCTTCTGTGGAAACATAACCGCTTCAAAAGAAAATAACTGCATTACATTATGAAGTGTTAAGATTTTTCTTTGTCAATCATCAGTCGTCAGTTTAATGCATTTTTATGTTTTAAAGAACACCAACACTATACAGCTTGATATTTTTTCTTACCTTTGATAAGTATAGATTGTGTAATGTTGGTCAACCCCAGGTTTATAGTTATTTCAAGGTCATTTTGAGGCGAGTACTCAGATCACAGTTGGGATCTGAATGTTTTCTCCTGTTGCTCCAGAGCCACTAAATATTTAGGCATCGACATAGGTTCATTCCTGTACATTACAGCAATCTTGACAGATATTTGGGTCATTTTTGTGTTGGCAAAATTAACAAATTTTAGTTTACGTTACAAATGAGCGCCCCCTTCCGTCTAAAGGACAAGTACTGTTGTATTATATGCTGCTGACTTAAATTAGTAAACAAGAGCTGTACTGATGTAGAGCTCCACTGTTTCTATAAATTCATGGTGAGGTAGGACCAATATGATCTATACGACTAATGGGCCCCCAGACAAACAGGGGCCCTATGCTAGTGGAAAATATGTTTGACAGAAATCTGACTCAATTTTCATTCAATTCATGAAGGTCCTAAATACTGTGTTCCTTGGTTTGCACCAATCATGGAAGTCTATAGCAAATAACATTAACAGTAGAAATAGTCCATGTTTTACACCGTTGCAGCTACAAATTTAAAGCAAAGGCTCTTGGATTTATTTTTATTTGACCAACATAATTTCTTCCCCTTTTCTTTAGCAAAATAAACATGTTTCTGAAGTGGATAAAAGTGGATATGAAATATTGTTTGTCAATACAGCAGCCTAAGGCGTTTGCAACGAGTTTATACTGGCATATTTTAAACAATGCATCTTTAAGATTATACTTTTCCAGGAAATAAGGAAATAATCACACCACACAAATGTTTAAGGTTTTTTTTGTCCGTTTTTTTTTTTTTCTTTATTAAGGAAAAAGCATAATTACTACAAATTACAAATAACACTAATAGCGAATCACATCAGCCTACAAAGCAGATATTATGAATATTAAATGTTATAATACAAGTTCTCATTCAAGTATTTTACATTTTCCATTTTATATATTTTTTTGTTCCTTTTATTTCAGCTTTTTTCCTCATGACAAGCCTAGGATATTGTAATGAACTATTAACATGTTTTTAATGGTTCACTTAGGCCTACAGCATTTTTGTAATTCATATGGCTTTATGGAAAAGTTTAAGTTTTCATTCTGCAGATATCAGAAGCAGCCATAATCCTCCGAGCACCGTCTAAAACCCACTCAAATGTGTTCTTGATCATTGTTTTCCACATCTCTGATTCATCCCTGCTGTGGTTTTCAAACTCCAAACTTGTAGAGAAATGAAAACAAAGCCTGCAGTGCCCCCTACAGTTTGCTTTTAGAGCTGCTGTTGTACTGATATTCTCTAATCACACAGACTGGTATTTTAATTTTTTATTTTAT
Organism: Neodontobutis hainanensis; assembly: GCA_024349245.1. Taxonomy (NCBI): domain Eukaryota; kingdom Metazoa; phylum Chordata; class Actinopteri; order Gobiiformes; family Odontobutidae; genus Neodontobutis; species Neodontobutis hainanensis. Next base: position 510,663 of record JALDNG010000054.1, read on the forward strand.
TTTTTAACGTTGCGTTAAAACCCACAATACACATTTTTACCGCGTTTACTGTTTACAAATAAAAAAGCTTTCACTTAACTCACTAGCCGTTAGCCTCTCAATTCACGCATGCGCTTTGTGTAGTGAGCGTGCCCGTATCCATGGCGACAAAATTAGCAAGTGGCGTTTAGGGAAAAGAACGGATTTATCACAAGCTACAACTTTTAGCGTTCAGTTTCTCACTTTGTAGCGTATTATGCAATTAATACCAGAACAGTTACACCTTACTGTAAGTAATTCCAAATATGGTTCTCTGGTACGAGGCATATTGTTTGTTTCTAGTTGTATTAAGTGGACAGTTTTTTTAATACCCATGTAGCCTACGTGTGACTTTAGCATATAGCTCTAACCCAAATCCTCCCAAATTCGGGAAACCAAGGGAGGCAAGTGAGGTGAAGTCACATTAGAGGATTTAGAAAGAAGACTCGTTATTTGCCTTTTGCACCAAATGTCTAAATATCCAATAGCTCTTAAACGTTGTAAACACTTGCATCAGTCTATTAATCTGACCAAATCTCCCTGAATATGTTAAAGGAAAACAGCCTTACAGCTTTTTCTAATGTTATCTTTATATCCCATTAGATCTAGAGTTTTGAGGGAAAAATAAAATAAACAGAACACAGACGCCCACTTTGAAAAGTTCAAATGAATATAATACAGGAACGGACCAAAAAACAAACAAAACAAAACAAAACAGGCACATATACCTTTTACTCAAATTTGGGTTTTAAAATTAAATTTCCATAATTAGACCATTAGTATTGAGAGTGGAGAAGTGCAGAAAGAACACCATTTCCAGCGTGTCCGATGATACAGAGATATCAAACAATAGCTGCGTTCAGCCTGTTTACCATCATCTAGGTGGCTGCCATATTGGGGAAGTAAAAAAAAATGCAGAAAGAATGTATTCCAACTGTTGTTTCTGCCATATTTTGGTCAATACATCTACAGAAAATGACAAAGGAAGCTGTGACTTGTTTAGCGCAGATGTAATTTGGATGTATGTAGTAGAATCTGAAAGGTTTTAGGTGAATTTAAAGAGGTATTAGTTAAATTTGAAGTGACTATAGTAGTATAGTGAACATGTTGTAATCAGATTTGAACTGGTGTTAGATGAATATGAACAGGTTTTAGTTGGAGTAAATAGGTACCTTTTTTGATATACAAATTTTAACTGAATGACCTCCAAGACACTCAACATGGTTGTAAAACCAATCTTCCCATGCATTTAAAACCAAACTCAACAAATATTTGTTTGGCTTTCTTAACCTGGACTTCCCTTGTTTGGCCTCCTTAATTTGGCAGCCTTACTGATGTTTTCAAACAGCGTACAATGAGGACCAATGTGGCAATTTTAATACTCAATTTTAATTTGCATTGGGACTCTGAAGATTGACTTACTCATATTTAAGCAATCTCACAATTTCTTAGCAGCTGTTCCTGTAATTTTAATGACTGTCCTGACATTCCCTTTTGCGTTTGTAATGTTTACGTTTCTGGTATTAACAGCCTGACACAAACCCACCGCCGTTACAACAACAACAACAACGCTAGAAACACTGCAAATTGAAAATTAAAAAGCATTAAAATAATATAATCATGAGACCATTTCTTAAAAAAGAAAAATGAAAGTAATTGTGTAAGGCAAATATATCATCTGATCTATTAACAATAAAACACATAGAAGGGAGTTGGGTCATTTCTCTTCATGTCATATTCACATTAGCAGAGGAAGGTTTAAGGACTAGCGCTCTCCTATTTGATATCAAGTGTATCCACGAATCAGAAAACAAACGACGTGCACTGGTTCCTATTAAGTCTGATCACACCTCAGCTGTCATTTTAAAACAGAGCGACGGTCCTCTTTTCTCCTCAACTTGTTCAAGTTATTCCAGATTATTTTTCCAGTCGTGAAAATGGATGGATGAACGACCGATGGATGGATGCAGCTCGTGCAATAAGAAGTTTGAAAGTGGGATATTATCTTGTAAGGAACCAGGAAGCACTCAGAGGAAGACCATCCCAACTCTTGAGTATCTTTTTGTTTTTTTATTCATTTGGCGGATGACGACAATAAGCCACGACTTGCATAAAACAGGCAGAGGACAAAGGGAGGACTTGTAACAGGCTGAATGACGGTTGGAAGACGCTTTAACGGCAATGAAAAGAGAGGAAAGGGACGTGTGTTTTTGTGTGAGAAGGTTTGGCAGATTTGTTGGGGGTGATTTTGATGCTGTACAATCAAACCAGACGGTGGCGGCACATGTTTTTGAAGCAGTAAAACCATTAAAATAAGGCAACTTTCAATGATAGTGTCCATACTGAGGTCTTTTTCTCCACTCGTTTTCATTTGGTTCAAAGTTGTTGTTTTTTTTTTTTCCCCTTAATGTCCAGCTGTTAAGTATTTATTTTCGCTGTCAGGGCGGGGCTCTGCGGGTGAATTATTAGTCACTCGGTTCAAACCACTTTGGTCCAGTTGGATGTAGAGGAGCATTACGGCCACTGAGAGCCGCTAGTGAGGCGTACAGTTACTCAGTTTAGGTATTTCCCAAGTCTCCAATCAAAAAAAAGAATGGTTCTGACATTGAAGGGACTGCTTCAGCCAAAAAAGAATGGAGATTAAAGAGAAGAGCTCAGTGGCATGAAAATTAAATAATTAAAAAGAAAAATCCAAATATATCACATCAAAACTCCAACATGTGATTTGTTAAAAAATAAAAAATAAAAATTCCACCAAGTTTTGATGCTTGCCTCATTAAAACAAAAATATGTAACAAAACTAAAAGAAAAGTGAGAAATGAGAGCCACTATGAATTATTCAGTTCTCTTTTTTGTGGGAATATTCAGTCTGAGTGACTTTCTGGAGCCCCTCTGCTCCTATAAAGAACCGGCGACTTGCAGACGAGTTTGAGTCAATAGGTCGGAACCATGGAGCTACTTCGGTGCAGGGTCGGTAGAGGAGGTGGGGGGTTTCTGAGGGGCGGGTTTGGCATCTTCCTTGGCTGCGGTGATGGCGGAAGCAGAGTTGGAGCCAGCGCTGGTCTGGCTCTGGGGTCGAGACAAAGGCTGAGAGGGGTGTCTGCGACGGCCGTCTCCGCTCGACGAGTGTCGTCTGCGGCCGCCTTCCTCTATTGGCGGCTGGAAACAAGGAACAGAAGGTGGTTAATTATAGTGCTTATGTAATAACACATCTTTAATCCAACATGTAACTAATGCTTTTTGAATGTTATTACATTTGAACTTTTTTTAAACTTCACCTGTCTGAGGTGCAGTAACTAAGAATTTCTACTGTGAAAAATCAACTAAGTACTATATATCAGGCTTTAAGTAATTTAAACGGCAAATATCTATTTCATCTGCTTTTACATTTAGTTAGATTTAATTTTTTTGATTTTTGTTTCATTTACTGTTTGTACCGAGACCATATTGTATTTCAGGTAGTTTTGCATAAATAATCGTGAACAGTGCACGGGTCATAAAAAATGTCAAATATAACTAGTGATTAATTTGATACATACCCAACAAACTAAGACAACTTTATTGTCTTAGTTTTAATCAACTATTGTAAGGAGAGCACTGTACAAAAAGTTTTACTTGTTGACAAAGGTCTTTAATTAATAACAGTACTTACATCAATCCTGAAGTCTTCCAGGCGCTTGAATTTTCGCAGATATTCCTGCAGCTTGGGGTCAATCTCCAGAGTCTTGGCTTTTGAGTATTTAAGGAAAGCCCAGAATTTCTCCAGTCCATACAGCTGGCCTGGGGACAAGAGAAAGAGAATTCATACATCGACACTTGAGTGGTACTGATGAACTAATGGAGTTGAAATGTGACGCAAATGAACAGAAAAACACTTTAAATTTCAAGGCAGTTTTTGTTTCTCACCAGATTCATAGTCTTTCATTGTCTCCTCCTGAAAGTCCTTGAAAATGTCAGGTCTGAATTTCTTCTCAAGACCGTAGCTGTAGTACCTGAATAGACACTCCAGTCCGTACCTGCAACAAAAACAGACATGAGCAAACTATGGAATATTTTTGGCCTAATATTTATTAGAACTTTCCCATTATGTTGCAGGACAAACTCAAGTTATAAAAGCTTTTGTAACTCAAGTTATAAAAGCTTCCAAAAACAAAAGGGATGGAACAAACTTTTTTTTCTCCGTTCAATACCCTTTAAACAAAGTGACCACCAGTTGAACCCAAGAAAAATACTTTCTATAGCATTTTTATATATGTCATGCAGGTCAATAATAGAACATTTAGTTCTCCCTTTGACACAGCAGCAAAAGAAGATTCTAGCTTTTCATCATTAAAAAGCATTTTCTAGTCACAACTCTGAACAGGAATTATGAGACACTTACCTGTAACCCTCTTTGCCGTCCTCGACCACCAGCTGTCTAAACTCTTCGTACATCTTTCTGTTGAAGTGATCTCTCAAGAAAAATGACCAGAAGCGGAAAAGCGTGTTCATCTCCTGTGATTGGCCGATTCCAAGCCTCTTCCGTTCTGCGATAGTTCGGGAAAACGGTACCAAAAACATTACAATACAATACACACTTACATATTGCTAATAATTAAGTTCCAGGCACGTACCGTTTAGGCAGCGTCGGCGGTATTTGTGGTAAACGTGTTGCGTGAAGCCGTTCTCCTTGAGCAGCTCGTGGGATGGGTGCTGAAACTTGGGGAGCGACTGAGGCGTGCATCCGATGTTTCCCAGGACGGGGGTGCCCTCAGACGGGCTTGCATTGGAGCTGAAGGGTAGAGGATAAGGGTTTGGATTTTGAAATGTGTCTCCTATTCCTTTCGATTGGTTTGATTATCAACAAAGACCATATACATAGTTAAGTATGGCTAGTTCTCGCTGAATAAATCTATTCAGTGAAACTATCCTCTGACTCTCACCTGACGGAGGCGGTGCGGGAGCGGTGCTCTCTGGAGTCCATTACCCAGCCAACGTGACACTCCATTGGAGGGTTGGAACTGTGCCGGGTCTTCCTCTTCCTTGGCGTCTATAAGATTTTAGAGAAATACAGAAATTGATTGAACATAAAAAATGGTTTATCATCATTACAAATGCAATTCTTGAATTTTCAGTCACATTCAGTAAATCATCAGCATTTTATCACTGTAAAAACATTTCCAATGTCAAAGGGATAATGTCTAAACCAGACTAAGAGATAATTATTCCATGCTTTTATCTGCAGCAGGTTAGATTACTGTACCGGTCTGCTCACTGGTCTCTCAAAACGAGGGTTAAGACAGCTGCAGTTTATTCAGAACGCTGCTGCTCGGGTTCTAACTAACTCCAGGAAGTACGACCACATCAGTCCAGTTTTAAAATCTCTGCACTGGCTTCCTGTTGCTCAGAGAATAGACTTTAAAACAGCACTGCTGGTTTACAAGTCTCTTAATGGTTTATCACCAGAATATATTTCTGAAATGCTAGTTACTTATGAACCGCCTCGGACTCTGAGAACATCTGGGACAGGCATTTTGCTCGAGCCCAGAGTTAGATCTAAACCTGGTGAAGCAGCGTTTAAGTTTTAGCAGCCAAAATCTGGAACAGCCAGCTTTAACAATGTTCAGGAGGAAGTTAAAAACCTCTTTAGATCCGCCTACATTCAGTAAAGACAGGTGTTTCCGCAAACCTGCCAGACTAAATCTTTGGTCATTATTTATTCATTTTTAATTAGGTCTACAATATACAATTAGTGCCCCAAAGCACCATTGTTTTTCACATGCTTCATTTTCTTTTGTGACAATGATTTGCTTCTTGCATCAACAACATCTCGCACAACTGCTTTAGCTTTTATTGCGCAAACTCCTGTCCACATCTCTCTGACCTCAGCTGGACACAGCGTGAGATTTTTCTAAAAAAAAAAATCACCAAAAGCGAGCTTATTCTTGGCCGCAGACACGTCTATCAATATATCTTAAATATTGATTTACTGCCCAGCCCTAGGTTCTGCAGATACCATTTCCAGTCCTCAGCAGTAGCGTTTAGTCATGTAGATATAGTTCTCCTGTTTAACTTAAGCCTAAAAGTGCACCCTTACCTTGGCGTCAACAGGTCGGCTCTCCTTGACCACGGGGTAGAAGCGGGGCGTCATTGTGGGGTCCTTGCGATGTGGTGTGCGAGGCGTCCGCGGCGTCCTGGCATTGCGGTAGCTGGGTGAGTCGGGCACAGTTGTGGGGAGAGAGCGGGCTATAGACGAGGGGTCAGGGGCACCGAAGAGTTTGTTTGCCAGAGCGTCTGTGGGGACTGAACACAAAAGAGGTTTGAGTATCAATATTGTCTCATCCGTTTTCTTTATTCTCAATTAACATTTGGAGCAATTCATAAAAAATAAAAGACATGTCAGCTGTGTTAATTCCTTCTAAGTGATCTATAAATGTGAGTTTTTCTATATGTGCCTATGAGTGTTTAGGCTCTTAGATTTATGATAATGCTCAATGCCAACAGTAGAAAATGGCACCAGCTGTCTGACTCAGAACTTAAGAACAAACTAAATTAATCTATCGTGAACAATATAGTCTATTTAAACAGTGAGTGGTCAGTAGTTGCCTATAATTACTCAGAACTACCATGTCCAAAGGTTAGTGGCTCCAATCAAAATTTGTCTAGATTTGTCAGTCTTTGTGAGAATTAAAAAGAATGCCCAAGCCATTTTTACAAAGTAACATTGTTACCCTTATATTGCAACCATAATCAAATAGTGCTATTTCAACTCTGCCCGAGTCCTTACTTTGCTGTGGCCGTGGGGGGCCTGGGGGCACCTCCTGGTTGGGGTCGACGGGAGGCTCAGGAGTCAGACAGTCGAACTGCTCCCGACTGATCAGGTGCACCTTCTTGAAGTTCTCCACCTCTTGCTGCAATAGACAAACATTTTCAGAGATGAGAAGACATCAAATCAAGTTGTTCATTGAGCAAATAAAATTACCAGTGCACAGAGATTAGAGCAAAGAACCGGGAAAACAAGTGAAAAGTTAGACCTCAAGACAATTAAGACTTTGAAAAATAGGCAGGAAACATGAACAGTTCGCCCCTATACCAACCTTCTCTTCAAGAGTCGGGAGATTGAGATGCAGCAACAAAACATGGCAGCTAAAAATGCGCTTTTAAATTTCATGTTGACCTTCTCCTCTGACTCTACCCAAATCCAAAACCCGACTACAGACTTCTCAAAACAAACCGTGAATTTTCCACAGCTCAATGACCTTTGACAGGTGACTTCTAAAAGCCTCAAACCTATTGTGTCTGAAACGTTAGACCAAAAGCCACTCACAGATTTCCCGTCTCTGCTCCGAGCGAGTTCCCACGTTTGAGCGTCCATCTTTAACTGGCCCCTGAAGCCCGTGAGCTGGACCCCGTGGACCGAGGCCAGGGCTGCGGGGTTTATTTATAAAAACTGCTGGACTTGTGTCAGCGAGCACATGAAGGCTCCACAAAGCACCCAACAATGACACAATGGACGAGGGAAAACAAAACCGAGCACTCTCCTTCAACACAAGCTTTCTGTGGAGTTCTGACTTTCCACTGGCTTTGACTGAAGAAAAGACCCACTCGCCTCCAGAAACATGCTACGAATGTTTTGTCTTTGAGTGGTTGTGTTTTACTTTTGTTATGGAGTTGGTTAAAAGCCAGCCATTGAAAAGACCTAATAATGCTGTGTGTGTTTCAATTAGAAAAATTTGTAACGAAATCATTAGTCAGCCAACATTTTTACATTTTGGATAATGGAGGAGGATCATTTAAAATAGTAATAAAATAAATTAAAAGCCTACTTCCCTCTCTGAAGTTACCCGTTACATTAGAAACAGATCATGTGACCCAATAGCCCTATTTTTACATGCATAGTTCCCAGTAAATAACCAGTTAACACATTTCCAGCAACACTGGCGTTACACACTGTTCACAGATCCAGAGAAATGCCAGAACATTCCCAGGTCCACACTTGACCTCACAATGCAGGAAACAGATGAGACTGGGGGCATTAATATGAATAGGGCGTGTGTCTTAACTGCCAAAGTCAACATGAGAAATGAGAAGGCAGAGCATATCTGAGAATATTTTCAGAAACTGTGCTCGCAATGTTTCTGCTTTCATTCACATCAGAGCCTTCCCTGGAATTTGTCTGCAGTGTTACTGGGTCTTTATCTGGGAAACTGCCAGAACATATATACTGGAAAATCTGTTCTGTAAAATGCAGGAACATTGCTGGAAAACACTGCATGTGTGAAAAGAGCTTTAAAGTGCTGAAAGAATAACATGTCATTTTAGATAGCTAGATTAAAAACATGAGTAAGTACTGGTAAAGGTATGTTTAACACTTGATTAACACTTTGAGGGATCCCTCTCGGTCCACTTAGCATTCACAATGGCCTGACCTTTAACCTCCTCATTGAACCTCAGCTTTACCACAGCTTCTCTATTTAACCATTTGCTAAAGCAAAAAACATCAGTTTCTGTTGAACTGACCTTGATGGTGGCGTACTCGGGCTCATACGTGTCGTCCCACAGATCCTGCTCATAGTAGAAGAGGCCGTCGTTGATGACTTTGACCAGTTCGTTTGTCAGTTTGGCCCGGGACGTGTGGTTCCCCGTACGGTCCCCTCCTGGGTGCTTCCTGAGGTACGGCGGTGTCTGCGTTACAATCAGGATCTTGTTTACATCGTGGTCGTCAATCTCACCGTCCGTGTCCTCATCAGACCAGTCGGTGAACGTGTTGCGTCGCCCGTCCATCTGCTCCATTTCCTCGTCAAACATGAAGTCGAGCTCCTCCGGCTCGTCCTGCTCTGTACCATCCTGAAGAGATTACATTTACAAACGTGTTAAGCCTTGACAAACAGGTTATAAAGAGTCTTGAGACGTGACTTGTATTGTTTGGACAGCAAAAAGTTAATTTAGGTATTTAATCTACACTTAAAACTAACCTTATTGGTCGGTGTATTCGGAAAGGGCAAGGAGCCAGACTGAGGAAGCGGGGATCGAGCCTCATCCTTGTCCTTCTGCTGCTGTAATGAAGGGGCCTACATCAGTCAACCAGCAGCAGCACAGGACCAGGTCAACAAATGATAGAAAAAAATACAAAAAAAAATGGAAAGGGTCAACATATTAAAAAAATAAGTTGAAAATAAATTTAAAACCAAATGAAAATAATTGATGTGGGATAAGGGGATTGAAGTTTTGTAAATGAGGGTTGGTCTGTGCTGACCTTGGGGTGGGCGGGTGATGGTCTGGGCCTCTTCTTGACCTCAATCCATGACTCAGAGTCCAGATCTGGGAGACTGGCAGAAAGACCCTTTGGCATCGTCTTCAGGTTGGATATGTCGGGTTCAGTCTTGAGCTGATGTGCCAGTGTGGAGGCTTGAGGAGATCCTTGAGAAAAAATAAAATAAAAAAGGTATTAGGGCTTAGTTCATTTCACTTGACTTACAGAAATATGACAATGGTACTAATAGAAAAATTTAAAAAGGTGTCCACTGTTTTCAGTAATGCAAGTGTTAATGTTAAGCTTAAATAAGTCTAACAAACACTACTACACTGTTGTTATGGGAACGTCTTAGTCAACCAACAAAGTTTGATTTTTTTCCCTAAGTTTGATTTTTTTTTCCCCCACCAGGACTGTGAACAAGGCATCTTTCTCACGTTATAGTGCAAGCCAACATAGCACTGGCTAACATTTCCTCAACTGGAACAATGTTCAAGTGGAAGTTAAAAAGCCTTCCTCTTTAGCTCCGTCAACAATCAGGAAAGTCAACTGAAAGTGTTTTTTATCTGCACTCTTTTCTTTGAATTTTTTAATTCTGTATTTTTTCTTATACTAAAATTAGTTTGTGTACTTTAAATTTGTCTTTTATTTCTGTAAAGCACTTTGAATTATCCTCGTATGTATAGTGCTACACAAATAAAATTGCCTTGCCTTATTACTTAAGTATGTTTTATTACCAGTGGGCTCGTCGCTCATTTGTCGTGGGATAAACTCGGGACAGTTGATGAGCTGGGAGAAGTCGGTGTGAGTCTGGTTTGGCATAGCCAGACCCGGCAGAGGCCACTTCTCAGGCTTCTCTTTTCTACGGATCTTCATATCGATGATCTCTACCTCCTGACTGTCCTTCAGAGCCTTCAAGGAAAAACAGAGATGTTTACATTAGTAAACTGAGCTATGGACTTATATTTATTCACAGTTCCCAATATACAACGTTTAAAACCTTAGGATCATTGGGGACAGTTTTCATTAGTGTGTTTTGTTCTGCCTTGTGTGTCTGGCAACAAGCAATGGCTAACATTCCCTTACAATGTGTAGCGAAAACATGTAATAAGTAATAACACGTTTTTTTATGCTACATAAATATGTGAATGCAGTGAATGCATTATTTCTTTAATCCACAAAGCAAAAGCCCGAAGAGGCTGCCGTCTGACGCAAAAACATCTGTTATATTGAATGTTTTTATGTTTCCTTTGTCAATGAAAATGCCTCTAAAATCATCTCCATATAGAGCTGACCCAAAACATAAAAAAGAAGTGAAAATGGACAAAAATATATATGAAAAGGTATACCAAGTTAGGAAGAAATGTGCTTACTTCAATGATGAGGTTGACATCTGTGGTGAGCGCCTGGACTCTGTGGAAACTGGCGATGAGTCCGATTGGCAGGAAGCCTTCCTGATCCATCTTTCTCCTCAGGAAAAAATCCCTCTCCAGGTTGTCCAGACTGAAGTAGTACTCACTGTAATGGAAAGACAGGAGACTTAAATGCACTGTCAACACCAAACATCTTAGCCATTTATAGAAACCCAACATCTGGTCTCATTCATTTGAAAGCAACCAGCTGTGCTTCTGAATTTTCTGTTGAACTGTAATCATTTTTGCAGACATTTTGCAACAACTTAAAATGCTTTTAATTTCTAGTATATTGAAAATCCCCAGTATATGGGGGTTGTTAAAATAGTAGTATAATAGAATATACAGACACAATTCTTCCAAATACAGGAAATCTTTTTCTTTTTGATCATAAATAGTCTACATGGTATTTGTGTTTTTTAATATCGCAATTATCATGGAACTTTGAAAGTGGTGTACCTTGAAAATAGTTATTGTCTCATGTAGGAATAAAGTTTTGTATCACTAATCAGTAAGTGACGAGTATTATCTATTCATAGACTAATGGTCTATTATTGTCACTTATTTAACACGCTGAGATCAGAGTGGTTACGTCTTCTTCCATGTTGTTTTGTCAGAGAAGAGACATGAAGAGCTCATCACTTCTGCAGCACAATGTAGTCACATTATAAACTTACACTTAAGACTGACTTTAGATGGGAAACGATTTAGCTTCATAGAAAGAGGTAAATACTCACATCTGCCTCTTGATGTAGTCTTTGAGCAGGTCCTGGTCGGCAGAGTACAGGTCGCTGCTGCTCATGTTGTCGTAGTAATATGTCACAGTGTTACCAAACTTCTGGCTGAAGGATCCATCTTTCATGTCGTAAGACTTGTAGCCATAGTGGTACTCATAGTGACCTATGGACAGAGCAGAAAGACATTTAGATTTAGTCATACAAACACCAAACCTGTATTTTTCCACATACATAAAAGGTTGAATCACTCATAAGGCTTTTTTTTTTATCAAAATAAAAATAAAACATTACAAATGACCCATTGGGGTTTACTGCAAAGGTAATGTTTAAAAAGAAAATTCTACTAAAAAAATGCCAGCGTTGTAGAGGTAAGATGGACAGAGCAGGGTCTATAACTGCGTTAAATTAAAAAAATGGGGTTGAACTCAGCCAAAAACAACAAGCGTTTGGGGAAAACCTGGCTCTGCATCTTTTCCTCCAGTTTCCAGTCTACTCTGTTTGCACACATTTGTTTTTACTGTAGCGCTGCGGAGCCAGATCAGGGTCAAAAAACACTCGTAATCTGGTCTGTGCCAATTACAATAAACGCGTTCAAACCAGACTGAACTGGACTGTGCTGGTTCATTTTTATATTTGCATGAATGGACGTTTTTTGCTACAATAGTGTTAATAATGTGGGATTAATGGTAAAATTTATCAACTGAAAATGAAAGAAACTAGTATCAGTGTGGTACAGAATAGACAAAAGAAAAATTTTACTATAGCATTATCTGAAGAGGTCAAAGAAGCTCCAATACTGTTTAGTGCAGGTTTTCTAACACAGAACTATAAATTATAATCTTTCTTAGGTCTACAGTCAATGCCAAAGACATGAATCACAAGGATAAATCAGTCAAAGTTCATGTTTGTGGATCTGCTTCAATGCTGAGATCAGAGTTGTTTAAGTCATCTCCAATGTTTTCAAGTCAGAGAAGAGACATGTAGAGCTCATCACTTCTGCAGCACCTCGACACATATGGCTTTTCCAATCCAACAGTTCCTCCTTTATAAGCATGACAACATCTTTAAACTCATTTGTGTATTGATTTTAAAAGGTCCAGTGCTGACATTTTGAAATTGTCCCACTTTAAACAATGCAGGCCATAGCTTCCAACTTGGTTATTTTCAGATTGACAAGAAATTAATAAGCAATTATAAGACATTTTAAAAAAAAAAAAAAAAAAAAAAGGAGCTCTGATGACCTGGAGCCTTGTGTATTTATAAAAAAAAAAGGTGTATGCTTTATACAAAAATACTACAGAGATATATACAAGTCCCTATACATCTCTACAAACAACAAAAGAAAAGGCTGTCTAACTTTGTCAGCCAAATTTAGCAAGTGCCAGTATTGTTCCAACAGAACCACACACAACTCTGTAGAAACCACATTGAGCTTGTTATTGCAAATTTTAGGGTTGTCTACATTTAAACCTACCTCTCCCAGCTCCTCTTCCTCGTCCACGACCCCTTCCTCTCCCGCGACCTCGACCTCTAAAACCACCACGAAAAGGCGCCCCTTCACTCTTCACGCTGGACACCTCGTCATGGTCGTCCCGCCACTCGCGCTCGTACTTCTGAGTGTGCCAGTCTGTGAAGGAAAACAACAGCTTTAAGTTTAAAGAACAAACCAAATCCAATTCAAATTGAAATCTTTAGATACTTCGGAGACATGTGACAGAGATATAGCCTTAAACACCTACAACTAACTAACAAAGCTTGAGGGTTTTGCAGCTGCACAGTATTTGTTTGAGCAGAGAAATGTAGAAGCATAGTCTAAAATGCAGAAGTAGCCGCTCGGTTTGAAATGTCCACATCCTGCTGTCGAGTTGTGCATATTGTCTGCTGAAATGCAATGGTGTGAAATAAATTAAGCACCAGCTACACATTAATAATAAAATTCACAGTGGCCCAGCTGTGGCCACTTTACCTTTTTTATTATGCTCTATACAATCATATTCTTGCTAATATTGAGAAACAACACTTTTACAACAAGGCAAGTCACAAAATAACTCTGCAACAGTAGAGTCTTTTTCTTCATGATCCCCTCAGTGCTTAATATAACTTTGCCAAAACCTCCTTTTTGAAAGAAGGAAAAAAAAAACACCCCCCGGAGCAGTCACTCACGAGTCTAAAAAGCCAATAAACTCTCAGCTAAAGAAACCGCCCACTTTGAAGCAGGCCGCAGTGAATGTTGCTTCATACTTTTTTGCAGTCGATATAATTCAACTGTAAAAGTGGCTCAGTGGTAAAGCGGTTGTCCTAGATCCAGAAGGGTGCCGGTTAAATTCCTGCTTCCCCCACAGTTCACATTGTTGTTGTCGTTGACATTTAACCCTCCTCGCCTCCAATTTAACCTAAAGCTAGAATCTGGCATGTTTACATTCATGTGTGTATGTTCCTCAACATGCACTGTCTCAATCAAATAAACAAATAAATAAATACATTTAAAGCACAAAGGTCTCCAGTAAAGCAAGTTCAAACTTTTTAACCCAAAATATGGAGCCTGAATATTACTGAAGTAGCAATAGCCAAAACACACGACACCAACATAACTACATTACAACCAAGATATTTATAGGATATTTTTTAAAGTCCCTTGTGATTTATGCTGAATCTACTGTCTCTTAAGGTTCTTAAGCGAGTATACATCCTTGATAAGTTACATCGACTACTACAAACCTCGGAGGTCGTTCCTGGCATTCGGAGGTAGCCGTGGGGTTTCGTTTTGTCGACTGTTGTTCCTGGAGGCCGATCGCTCTCTGGGACCTTCCGACTTCACCTCGATCATCAGGGGAACCCACTTCTGCTTGTTGCCTGTTAAACACCGAAACACGAGTAAATGAGAGAGGTTAATACAGCAGTGCAGATTCTGTCACTAAGGGCTGAGATGTGGAAAGTAATACTAGTCAATTAAAAACCTACAAAGTATTGTTTTTTCCTCCCACTGGCTACTCATTCTGGGTTGTTGCAAAGTTGAAAAAAGGCTGCAGTGCCATTGTCCTCCAGCAGGGTGTACTAGTGATCTTTTGGATAAACACTGGTCAGTAACTCACAGTGAGGCATGAGGAAATGACTAAAAGTTTTATGTGATTATGTGACTTTGTGTTTGTGCTGACGGGGGACGTAAGGAGAGGCTAAACCAGGGCTAAGAGAGAAACACATGAATCAAAACACCATCATAACGTGCTATACTGTGTATATTTCTATATTTCTTTCAGTTTCACCAACTTTAGACTAAACATGGGGCACAACAAGGAGACCAAGAGCTGGGGGCTTCTGTTTGCTCTCAGCAGAGCTTTAACTGATGGAAGCGGGGAGCACTTATGGATGGGCATTTTCCACAAATAAAATATTTGAATATTTTAGCTTAGCTTCGAATAATATTCAAATAAAAATAAATAAATAAAATTAATGAGAGGTGTTAATTGATTAAACATTTCTGAACATCATTTCCTAACAAGTGTAATAGGGAAAATATTTAAAAAAAAAGGTTGTAGCTGAAAATTAAACGGTGTTTGCTATCGTTTAGTTTCACTTGACAAATTTTGCACACGAGTTTGAAGTAAATTCAAACTTTGCTGCGTTTAGAGGAGGGCGCCATGACGTTCTTGAACTAACTCCTTTTAATGATGGGAATTGAGTCGCTGTCACAGATCCTTTGTTGTTCCACTGAGTGAGTGGACGGGTGTTTGTCGTCACGTGACTCGGCGGCAAAAGTAAACAGAACAGGAACAGGACGAGCGAGCGCCGTGTGGATTTATTTATTTCAGTTAAAGAAAGCACTGCCAGTTTTGATCTGTGTAAAAACACCTGTTTGTTTATGGATTCATTACATTTGTGGCCAGCCCAATTTTAAATTAATCCACAGATTTCGAATAGTGTTTTTATTTTTTGAATAAGGCCTTTTATCTCCGCTTTGGTTTAAGGTCCCTTCCACAAACTACAGCAGCCTGAATGGTCAAAACTCAAAGTACATCATTCTCAGAGGGTCAAACCTCCAAATTCCCAATGGTTTTACTGGTGGCCCGCGCTAGCATCATCTAGAAGGGTTTCTAATAAAATACAAAAACAAACGTTAAAATAAAATGTGAGAAGCTGAAATTTAATTTACATCTTCCAACACAGCATTCATTTGGACATCTTGATTTTGGCATGTATTTGAAGCCAGTGCAAAGATTTAAGAACTGCTGCGGTTAAAAAGGTGTGGACTTTGTGAAACCCACCTTTCTTCTTGGGTCCGTTCTTCTGAGAATCTTCATCTCCGTTCTTTTCCTCCCCAGAGTCGTCGGACTTGGCCTTAAGGTTCTCCTTACTCTCCTCGATGCTTTCCCTTTTCTCCTTGGACTCCTTCTTTGCCGTCGACCTTTTAGGAGGCTACAGAGACAGGACACCAATTAAATGAATTAATCACTGTAACAAATGCAGCCTTTAAAAATAGCCAACGCCACAGCAGTAGGAAAGTCCCATGTTCAAACCCAGCTTTAGTTATTTAGTTTACATGCAAGCACTGATTGTCTACAACAAACAAACAGATAAAAAAAACTTCTTCACCTCTCTAAAAATGTATGGCTATTGAGATGAGGACACCATGAGACATTACAAACAAAAATATGAAGGGTGGTGAATGGGGAGACTCTTTTTTTTAAACCTCTCTTTTGCCCCGTTTTGAGTTTCTTAAACCGTTATCACTGTATCGTTAATTGTGGTTGATTAATTTTAATTTAGGTTAAGTCCAGACTAAACCCCT
Organism: Neodontobutis hainanensis; assembly: GCA_024349245.1. Taxonomy (NCBI): domain Eukaryota; kingdom Metazoa; phylum Chordata; class Actinopteri; order Gobiiformes; family Odontobutidae; genus Neodontobutis; species Neodontobutis hainanensis. The sequence continues at coordinate 526,848 of JALDNG010000054.1, forward strand.
AAAAACTTTTACAGAAACTGGTGATGACGTTACAAATTGCTTTTCCACACATCACACGGTTCCTTTCTACAGACTGTGAGCACCTACAAAAACAAAAGCTGTGTTCCATTACATGTGAATGTTTGTTTAATGCGACTAAACTGCTAACTTTAAAATATAGCCAAATAGGTGTTTTTGTTTGAGAAGACGTACTACAGCGTTGTAAAGTGCATGCATCAACGTGAACACAGCCTTTCATTGGCCCTGCAGGGACATGCTGTTGTCCATGTACAAACCCAGTAGAAGAGATGATGAAGTGATGAGAGACAGTGCTCAGTTTGTCCACTGTAGATATTTTTTCTTTTAAAAGACAAAAATCTATGTGGATATAGCTTTGTTTCATATTTAGCAGAATCTCCATTCTCGCCCAGTTAAAACTTTGCATGTGGTTTTGGACTTGTATAATCTGTTGTAATCATCAGTGTCTTAGCAGGTTAAAGCGACGCTAACGGTCAAAGGGCTGGCCACTGCTCTGGGATGGCCTCGTGTTATCTCTGCTCACAGGCCTGATAAATGCCTTTATTCAAAACACTTCTACGACAGCCACGATTATCAGCGGCAGCCATTACTGTCGAACTGACAAGACTCATGACTAGAGACATGACACCATTATGTCCAAACAGCCGAGTGAGGCATGCTTCAAACCAAATCAAAGGCTGTTCTCATCACTTCGAACATGCTTAAATGGGAAACTATTTGGAATAATGTCTTAAGATTTTTGTGCCATTTGACAAGGCCAGAACTTGCTATTTATTTGTACAAGATCCTCAATATGGCCTGTTTCTGAGCAGCTTCTATTATGGAAATATTGTCCATGGACAACGTTGTTCCTCCTCTCTTCTTCTTCAAACTGAGAGTGTGGCACCATCTGTCTTCTGGGAATTATGAATTAGTAACCTCCTAAAGCATCCAATAGAACCACATAAATTAAATACTGAACTATCCCTTAAATCTTATAATCTCCTAAGCCTACCTACGTTTTCTCACTTTCTCATGTCAAGTGTTAGAATTCTGTCTGATTCTCGTGGAGTGCATGTTTTGTAGTTGAGTTACAGGTTTCATTTGCTGCCGGTTGAACTTACAGCAGATCTCCAAGAGTCTCTGACCTGCCTGACAGTCGGCGGGCAGGACACGGTGTGTGCCACTGCCTCCATCTGAACAAAGGGAGGGAAGAGCATTGTTTAGACACGACAATGAGATGGACACACACACACACACACACACACATAGGGCTGCACCATCAGGAAATAAACCAATATTTCTAAGATTATTTGTAAATTCTTTTTGGACAAATAAAATTATATTGTATTTAAGTTTATGAAGAAATGGTAGCCCCTTTTATGCTCCTTTCTGAGATATTAGTGACAATTTCTCACAAATATTTTGCCTTGGCCTTGTTTTTTGCTGCACCCTAATTTTCTGGGTTCTAGTGTAATGTTCAGCGTCTATGAATACCCCAGATAACAATTAATTGATTATTAAATTAGTTTACAATTATTTTAATCCATTATAATCGATTAATCCAATTAGTTGTTGCAGTCCTAATGTACACACTACATAAGCTCTTGACACAATGCGACAAAACCAACAAACAAAGACACATTTGTAATGAACAAAAGCAGCATATTAAACACACCATTCTTGGTTTTGTACATGTACTGTGTATACCTAACTTGTCATACATTTCCTAAACTGTCCCACGTACGCCGCCTCAATCCACCTCACCTCTGACACCTTTGTTACTACTTCCTGTTGTGGGTCAAAGACAAATCCCCTTCACATCCCTCAGGCATTTTTGGACGAGGTGAGGCACAACAAAAACAAGTAACCGAGCAACAAAAGGTGAGCATAAAAAGGGCTTCTAAGTTCCTTCACATTTAGTTGAACCACGACATGATTCAAGGCTCTGGACACTTACTGGTATTACAAATATTGTGCAGCCCTTACCAGACAACAGCATGAGGAAATGAACATGAGAAGGACACACACAACATTAAATGAAATTTTAACACCGAGTAATAAATTAAGCCTTCAGGTTCTAAAAAATCCATTGACCATTTATAGCTGCTCCACAAAAGTACTAAAAGTAGCTGAAATGATTTTGGAGTTTATATTTAAAAGAAGAAAATGTCAAATGTCAGAGTTTGGGGGAAAATAAAAAGGCTTCTGTATCTTGTGATAACAGTAAATGTGTCATCTTTTCTTATTGAAATAGTTTAAAATACTGTCAAGAATATAGGAGCCAAAAGGTCACAACATTCTGCATTTTAGCAGTTTGACGGGAAACTAAATTATGCATGCGTTTTAAAAATAATCATTGTTGTAATGACATTATTTTAAAGATTGGGGAATTTTATTACAAAAATAAGACAACATCCCTGAATTAAAGTCTAGATTGAAAACAGGAAACTATATCTGAAGACTGTGAAAGAGACCAATTATACAAGACATGTAAGTTTTATTTGTTGACATACAAATCTCAGGAGGTTGTCACTTTAATGAAAGTGAGATAGTGAATTTGATTTTAAACTATATTTTCTTTTCAAATCTTTGCTGTTGTAGAAAAGCATCTGTAATCTAAATCATGGTTGTCGTTTCTATTCGGTTTATTATTTTATTAGCTCTAAATGTTACAGAACATTCGGTGAACTCCGCAGCTCCTTGGTTTATTAAATCTTGGTTTATTTTCAAATGCATTACTGATTTTGATGTAAAAAAAAAAATAATAATAATAAAATAAACTGCTAAATTTGCAATAAGCAGGTTATGAACCACCTAAACGTGCTCTTCCTATTCAGCTTATAGCTCTAAACGTTACGTGACGGTCAGTAGCCTTCTATTTATAGCCGCTGCACTTGTTCAGGGAAAGAGTTATTAAAGGGGATCCCTAAAAGGACATCCCTCACCAGGCTTGGCCCCCGTCCTAAACCCCACCTCTTCCATCCCACCTGAATCCTGCAGGTTATTCCGGTCTCCGATGACGCGGCCCACATTGCTCTCTAAAATGGGTGAGTTGAGCGAGGTCGTTACGCCGTGACACACTAGCACCCTTGGCTCAGAAATAGACGCAGTTAGGAGCGGGGTGAAGGCTGTAAGGGGAAACAAATTGGACGTATCCATCGTGGGCCGACAGCTGTGGGCCTGAGGGGAGGAGTTTTAGGTGTGGGATTGAGGTGTGGCGTAGACTCTGTCGGACAGGTGTCAACGGGGCAGGACGACACAATCCAACTCCTCACTTCACAAATGTATGAAGTGTAGATAGTTAGAAATCATAACCAAAATGGTTCATTAACGTTTTTCTAGTGATGTCAGAGGCTTTAAGTAAAGGATAGACTTGTTGCCTTGTTTTCCAAAAGCTTTTTACATTATGGTATTGGGCAACTTACTCATGTTTGTAGAATTGACATTGTGCAGTGTAACTGTCAATAGAGCAGGACAGTACAAATTAAGCTCTTCTTTAAACCGTTTACAAATCTATAAACATGAGAGGTTGTAATAAAGGTGTTAGAGGGGTTGAGAGGGCTCAAATATTAATGGAAGGGCTTGGATTTGCAAGAAATGTAGGCTGTCTTAGGTGCGTATGTAGTGTTACATGCGCAAAAACATGTTCTTCTATAAATGTAATAACACCATATTTGTGTTTATTTATGCCATGTGCTAAAAGCTACCTATTGACTTATTAGCCATCAAAATCATATTTGTCAAAATGTGGCACATGTTGGTCTACTCTCACCACAGCTCCAGCTCTGAACACTCTCAGACGGCACTGTTGTACTCACACTAGTGGACGTGCTTAGCACCGTTTGCTCGACACATTGAAAGTTGAATATTTAGATCAATGGTTCTTAACTGGTCTCATCTTAGGATCCATTATCTCATTACAGTTAAATGGTCTTAATGGCATATATTTGAAGGCTGTACCTGTTTATGCTTCACAACTTACATAATATTTAGTTGATGACTTTAACCCCTTTGTTGAAATGTTGTTAAAAAGGGAATTAGCAAACAACAGTGATGTCAGAATTTAAGTATAAATCAACTAAATTTAAATAAAGTATACTTCCACCAACCAGCTTTACCAGGGTTATATTGCTAAACCGTTGGACAACAACTAAAAAGCAGGGATTTACTAAAGTAAAAAAAAAACAAAATGCAGATCTTTTGACTGACAGCTGCAGAGACAAAGTAGTTATTTACTTTTTTGTTTGGTTGACTACGTCTCTGATCCTCTTTGGTCTGGTTTCCCATAGCACTTTTTCCACTTGGTTTATGCCTTTTGGATTGTTGTGTAAAGCGCTCGTGTGGCTTACCGTACATTTTAGAGCCGAGCAAGGAAGGGCAAGTGCGAATAATTATTTTATGGATGGATAAATTGATTATTTAAAATGCAAATAATCAATACTTATCAAAACCTCACAAAACAATAACTTGACCTAAATGGTTTGGTTTAGCACAGAAGAAAAAAAAAAGGTCCAAAACCAGTTCTACAACTTTCCATTTTGACAGATGATTTGATGAATGGGATAAACACACAAGGACACTTCGGGACAGCAGTGATGGACACATAAATTACACATAGGACTTCTGCTCCTCACTCTTCACTGGACACAAGATGATATTTATAAAAGCACTACATCTATTAATACCTCATTTCTACTCATTTATTTGTTCTATCCCACTTTACAAGGTTATTTATACTCAAGATATTACTTTTAGATTTTAATCATGTAAATCAAAACTTTGTAACAATGTTTAAGTTTTGCAACTCTTGTTCACAATGTTTTCTATATAAACTATAAAAGATGGAGTAGGTCTCTGTTAAGTGTCTATAACCATTTAATAATTACCAAGTGATTCAAAGTATAAAATTTTGTAAAAGCCATAAATAGATTGACATATTTATACATAAAACAGCTGTTATTTTATATAAAACTAGGAAATTATGTCTGGTGTTTAAGTCAACTATATAATCACAACTTAAAATAATTGCAACTTCATAGGTCCCATGATCTGGGTATTTAGTGTCAAACAGATTTTTGTTTTTAGGAGAAACAAACCAATTCCTCTTAAAAACAAGCTATGAGACATTTTTTGTTTTGAAAATTAAAAACAAAATTAGAGCTAGGATTAAAACTACTGTGGATGTTAACAAAAAAAGCATTTGGCTGTTGCTCTTTTGTCTGCAGTTGTCCCGTTCAAATCATGAGGAGGGCAATAAAAACCGAGGAGCTTAAGGAGAAGATTCAACAGCGGCTAACAGCTCTTTGTGGATGTGATGTTTAACTCCTGTGTAATTACAACCACTAAAACACCCGTTACATAAAACTACCGCACAGTGCGACAGGAATAGACTCATTAATCAAATCCATCTACACCGACAAAAACGCTGACGTGGCACACAGCTGTTCGGAAGTGAATGGGAAACAAATATATACTTTATAATCTTTGTAAGACCTTAATTAACACCTAAAGAGCTTAATTTATACTTACACCAGTCCCACACGCAAAATATTTTTTGATTTTTTTTGTCCCCACTTATGTATTGTTTGGACTTGATTGGAGATAAAGATATTGCTTTGTATACATCACTTCCATGTTTTTAATCTGAAATGGATAAAACTGTTACCTGTGTGTCTTTAGTGGCCATCTCTCCAGGGGTCGGCCAGCTGTTAGTGTCTCCAAAGTCTCCAACCTCAACACAAAACAAAACAAAAAAAAAAACAAAAAAAAAAACCAAGGCGAGATTAACTTTGGTTCAGAAAACACTGAAAATACAACCATTACATGTATGAAAGCTACAATTCAACAATTAGAGCCAGAAAACTCAGATTGTTCAGATACAATAAGATTCTGTGAGTAAGATAGCCTTGAGAAAAATATTACGGCACTGGTTACCACTTAATGGTTTAAGTTTTCAAGTAAAAAAAAGGATTAATGCAAATGTTTGTCGTTATAAGAGTAAAATAGAAATAAGCCACAATGCAGACCCTTAAGGCAGAGCTTTAAACTCAATAATCCACTGGTTTTACTGGCAATACTGGTATATTCATTTGGCCACATTAACAAGTGTGACGGGAGCGAGTTTGTATTGTGAGGCATCAAACGTCAGCCAAAGTAATTTTAAACACCTTTATTTTGAGGTAATAACGTACTGGCACTAACAGAGGAAAGGTTATGTTACTTAAAATACTTTGTAAATGTGTCCTTTCTGATCTATGCCTAGTTGCACACACTTGAGGCCATTCTCCATTGTTGAGCTTTAAAATCCAAATTATTCATATTGCCAGATTAAAAATTTCTTCTGTTAGAGAGAAACGTAGACTGCAGAGTACACAACAAATCTTTAGAAAATCTTTTTCTGCGGTTATCTTCTGTAAAGTTAGTCTGCTTTAGTTATAACTTGTGTTTTAAAAAAGGTGTGGTTTTTACTCAGCCCACAGCCAAACTACACTGTCTGCCATAAAATGTGGGGAGTCACACTTTGAGGAGTCTGTTATCTCTCATCATTGGCTCTTCAAGGACTGTCATTAGCGCCGGAGGAAATGTGACTAGAGTTACTACTCACACAGGTTAAAGCGTGACACTCAAATATCTTCACAGAGCTGAGTAGAGTTTAAAATATGCTCCAGGAAGATGTTAAAGTGAAGAAAATTGGATGTGTATTTTGAGTTTCTTTCTCTCATGCTTTAAACAATTGGTGACAATAACAAAATTGTGATTGGCTTACACACATCAGTTGTCATTCATAAATTTAAAAAGTAGGGCTGTAAAAACAATCATAGTTGGATTCCTGGTGAAATGACTGATGGTTTTAATATTGTTGTAAACATTATAAGAAAACAATGCCAAAAAAGGGCTTTTTAATCACAAGCAGCTTCTTTCACAATATGCACTCATCAGAAAAATGGCGACGCAGGAACCGGCATACAGTTTTAAAGATATAATATGCAGGGTTGTGAGCCATATGCAGAAGAAATAAGGTAAACAAGTGGATAAAGCTTGTTCAACCATCTTTAACCTGCTACAGGGGTCAAAACATCAGACAAATCTCTTGTTGAGCTCAGGAATGGCTTTAAACACAGGTGAGCAATATGTCAGTATGAATACAGAGTAATACAAACCTTTCTCTGCCACTGTTTTGTAACTGCTGTGACTTTTTAATGTAACAAGTCTCTCTTTAGAGAAATACCAACATAAATAGCCGTTAGTTCTAAATGAGTAAATAGAGCAGTAAAGACTTAAGGCCTAGTCCTATGTTTGTAGTTGGCATTAAAAAAAAAAAAAACTTTTTCTCTTTTCACAAGGAAGTGGTCCAAACAAATGTGACCTTTTAAAACCTTGATTGTGCATATGTCTGCTCTAAGTAGTACTCAGAGTACTCAAACAGAAACACCTTTAATTACCATTTAGTTCACAATCAAACAGCCCTAACACATGAATTGAATATTTCAACATGTATAGCTACTTTTTTAAATGTCTAATTTGTGAATAGGTCTATGCATAATTAAAGCTACACTACTGGATTTTCAGTCGTCGTCCCGTCTCAGATTCCACTCTCCTCAAAACGCAGCCTAGGGACTTCTCCTGCTGCTCTTTAATAATAAAAAAACAAAAACAAAACCGGACTAATTTTTCCTCTACAAAATACTAATACAGTATACCAAACTGAAGTTTAGCGCTTAGCATTAGCTTAGCATGCAAATTAGGCGAACGGACGGCAATTATCTCCGCCACGTTAAACATTGTGATTGAATTAACATTATTAATCTGTGTTTTACGTTGCCTACATTTTCTCTGCCGATATTCTTCTTTGCGTTAAAAGACATTTCAGTAGTGAAAATACAGCTACTACACTTCCTGAAACGTCAGCTAACAAGCCGATGTTGACCAATAGGAGCGCTCCTTTTCAGAGCATGTGGTTTGCTCGAATGTGATTGGCCAAATTCTTCAGTTCCTAAGTAACTTATTCAGTCCCCTATAATAAGTAGTAGATGGCATCATAAGGCCTTGTTTTTTTTCCACTTATAATTGCTTTAACAATATACTATTTGGGGTTTAAATCATTTATACATATGGTAAAATCTGTATAAGGACTATTTCTGCAACACATTCAATTTTAGATACTTGTGATTGTGGGAGGTGAGAGTGAGTCATTACCTTTCCCCCTCGTCTGGATTTAGATGGGTTCCCAGCTTTCACCACTTTGGCGGGACCAGTCAATTCTGTCAAAACGCAAAGAGAAGTCAACATTAAACCAAGAACATGAGACCTTGAGTTTCTTTTTAAATTTAACGTGTCTAGGTTTGGCATTTCCCTCATGATTGTCATAAATTGACTGCACCAAGTTTGGCTTTTAACTTTTTTTTTATCTCACCCAGGCAGACTCAGGCTTTTCATAAATCACCTTAGGTTTTTAGCAGCGTTTTCTTCTGTTATTTACAGATAAAACAAATTTAAGCCACCGCAGCAAAAGGAAAGTTAATTTTTTTTGTTATAAAATGTATTTAATGTAATCTTTATTAGGGACACAGAGCATCTAGTCCAAAGAAAAAAAATATTATGTATGTAATGCAACTAAAATAAAATAAATTTATTTGTAAAAATACAAAAAGGGTGATAATATAAATTGGGGTCCACCATGTTGACATTATGAAGCTAGAAAACATCTTGAGGAACATTTTCAAAAGAAGAATTGATATGCAAGTGCTTCTGTGTTAGCATTAGTCACAATGTTTACACAATTGATATTTTAATCATACTTGCATGTAAATGTGTATGTCCGAATGGGATGGAGCAGTATGAATTTTCCAGTCAATCTAACATACCACTAATGGTGGCACAAAACAGCAAGGTCCAGGGTTCAACTCCCGGGTTGGCCTTTCTGAGTGGAGTTTGCATGTTCTCCCCTTGGTTCTCCGGGTACTTCGGATTCCCCCACCAACATCAAAAACATTCTGGGCGCCCCCTGGTGGTGGCTGCCAACAAGGAATTTCCACACGGGGATAATAAGAAATACACACCAGTCCAGTCCCAGTACCACAGAGGATGACTGCATGTTTTTATGATTTAAGGAGCTGAGTCCAGCCTGCTTCAGCCTCCTTAGAAAGTACAGACATTGGTAGCTTTTTTAATAAATCTGGCTGTGTTCGTAGTCCCTGTAAAGTCATTCAAGGTATTTAAGGCATCTCTACACATGTTCCTCTGTTGCGACTATATTTTGCTAAAGTCTACTAGCATTTCTTCTCCACTTTGATGCAGATGTTGTTTGTCCTGCACCAGTCCACAAGATCTTCCACCTTCTGCCTGTACAGAGACTTATTATTGTGAGAGATTAGTCACACCACAGACATGTCTTCTACAAACTTCACAGTTTGATTGCTCAGGTATTTAGTAATCTAACATAGAAAGGTACAACCATTTCATGTCTATAACATAAGGTTATTACAAAAGAGCCGCCCAAGAGAAATACATACACATACATTGGGCAATGAATTATTCATTCATTTTTTTTTTCTTGGGGGCATAGTGGCAGAGGGGTTAGGGCTCAAAGGGGGTTACGCGTTCAAACCCTGCATGTCCTCCCCATGTTACCGTGGGTTCTCTCTGGGTACTCCAGCTTCCTCCCACCATCCAAACACATGCATATATAGGTTAATTGGCACCTCTAAAGGGTCCCTAGTGAATGAATGCGAGAGTATCAGTCAGTGTTCGTCTCCAAATGTCAGCCATGCAACTAACTGGCCACTGTCCAGGGTGTACCCTTCCTAAGGCCCAAAACTGCTGGGTTAGGCTCTGCTTAGATTTAAAATTAATAAATATTTCTACTTTCTGTTGGACTTGAGCTGGCTGTCATCAATATCAAGAGAAACCTCAGAGCAGCTCAGGTTACAGTCCATCACCTCACGTCTGTATTTGGTTTTGGTGTCAGCGAAGGCCGAGGAGTGAAAGCAGCTCACAGCGAGCTCGCCAAGACGTTGACACCTCACTGAAAATCTCACTAATCTGATTAAAGACAGGAAATGCAGGACGCACAGAGGCAAGAAATCCTCAGTCGACATCACAAACAAACGAGCTGCGATTAGTTATAAAAGACATCACATGTGCAGAAGCTGCTAAATCAGAATGATCTTCTGATTTTATACTACATTTGTTTCTGCTCAGTTATGTTAACACTGAAACAGATTCTTATTGTGAAATGAGGGAGTAAAGAAGGAGATTAGCATTAGCACAGAAAATGTACAGTGTGTTGGGTTTAGTTTAAAAACTGCAGGCCTATCAATGATGACCTTCTGTTTATTTAAGTCTGACAAGATAAACCTGGGCCCAAACCGTGAGAATGGTGTAGCGTTCATTCAGTTCAGCACCACTATAATTCACAGCAGAGATGCTATAACGTTACTTGTCATAAATCTACCGTAAAGATTGGCATTAAATTTCCTCCAAAGCAAATAGCCACATAGCTTAGCATCTATTTTTTTGTGTTTGTCTTGTTGTAGTTTATTCTGCAGTAAAGGTCATATGTTATAGATCTATTTATGCATCTTTGCGTTTTGAAATTAAAGACGTGGAAATAAAAGAATAAAAAAAAAAAAACATGAGACCAAGATGGCTGCCATTTAAAGCCACGTAAACCTACAGAAATGTTTAACTTTTAATTTTTTTTTAATTAAGGCTCATTTTGTTAAGGGCCCTGGGAACATAGGCACTGAAATATTTGTGTCCCCGTCTTTCTGCTGCAGGAGAACTCACATGAAGTAAATTTTTAATTTGACTCACCACCAACAACAGACAGTTCAGTGAAACCTTGTTCCTCACTTTGTTTGTCTTTTATGTATTGCATACTTTTACGTATTTAATTCACCTGATTGTGGCCCTTTTTAAACACATCTGCAATTTGAGTCAACAATTTGGTAGTGTAAGTCTTCACCTTTTACAGCAAACACTTCCTGTAAAGAGCCTGAGGCGGTAAAAACAAAAAGGTGTGAATAGTCCACTCTTATTAAAATGAATGTCAAAGTAGAAACAGCCTGCTCTAAAATTTACTCACTACGTTTTGTTACAGCCAACATGAAATCTATGCCACCGACCTTTGCACGGATTCATTTAGAAGTGGGGTTATTTATTGTACGTGTCGTTATCATTTTCCATGTAATACATTGTTGTGAAACAGACAGTGATATTTGAGCGACAATGCAAAAACTATACGTAGAGAATAGACAGGTTAATTTCAGACAAATTGTGTTAAATGACAAAGTAAAACACAAACAATTAATAGAAAAAAATCCACTTTATGTCAAACTAGGGCCATCTTTTCACTAAACTAAATTAATTAAACAGAATTTCTTTTGCCACATCACATTTGTGGATTACAACAGCTCATAGAAACCGTGTGCATTTTAACAGGAGCTTGACATTTACTTTCTCGCAACACTTCTGAATTAAGTAAAGGAATTTGTATTTATCCAGTCTTATCTGCTTAGCATGAATACAGCTTAAACGCTACCAACATACCCCAGAGGCTGCTGATACTGCTGCTTAGATAGCATGATAAGGCAAGTCTAAAACCCATTATTGTTTTTAGTTTACAGGAAGTTAGGCTGAATTAGGAAATTGTTACTTGGGTTTAATTGGTTGTCAAGTAAAAAAAATAAAGTAAAAAAATGGGTAAGTCTTCAGGCTCTGTCATTAGTTTTTGTAGTGGTTTGTGGCCCTTTAAGAAAACCAGGAAGTAAAGTCTGCAGGCCATGTGGAGCAGAGGAGGTTGAATCAAGAGTGCTGTGTTCTTTCCAGTTCATTCAAAAAGGTATTATTATCTTAAAACATGTTTGAAAGTATATTATTAGTTAAATGGACTGCAACATTCAAGTAGTTTATTTTGGTTTGCATTAACATTTGTCAGGTTTGCCATTTCTTGTTGTAACTAGCTAATTGTTGATTTATTTAGAATACTGTATTCTTACTTAAGTTGTATCTTTGTTTATGCTTCTGTTGACTGCATTTCTTTGTTACCATTTAGCCAACAGTCCAACCTCATCCTGGTCTATATCTGTGACTTTTTAAGTAACCGTAAAGTGAACGTTAATTACCTAAGGATTTATTAATGCTGAAACCACTCACACTACCACTCTTATTACTTGCCTAAAGGTTTTTTCCAAGGTTCAAACTAAGCTACTCTAGGCTGGGATTAAAAATCAGGACCTTCTCGCACTAAAGCTACAATGGAACCCACCACACTTAAAATATAAAAGTATGTTTTTTTGTAAATTTGTTCAAAAAAAATAGAGCTGCACAATATTAGAACATGACAAACATTATTTGGTCACAGTTTTATTTAAAGATTGGCCAATTATTTTGACATTGTAAATTTGTGATAGAGATAAATATTAAGTACTTTTTCCCCCCAGTTACAGTTAAAGCTTTTATTAAAGAAACTATTTTTCATTTGGACTAAATGAGCGTTGCAAGGCCCTCAGCTGAGTGAAGTCCTTCATCGATGAGGTGTAGCATCATTTACAGTCTGCTCAGTGTTCGCTGCCATCAGCTGATAACAGATCAGGTGATGGTTAAAAAAGGTCAAATAAACCCGGGACTGGGTCGCCTGCTGCCCCTGAGACAGTCACACTCTCAGCTGCAACAAACCAACATATCTTCATGACATTAGCATTTAATGAGAAATGCTGCTTTTATTGAAGTCAGGGGCCCAAAAAAAATAACAAAAAAAAAAAAAAAAAAACAGTAAAAACAAATATTGCACTATGCCAAAAATCATCTGAAGGAAACAAAACCATGACTAGACTTTGGACATGAAAGGTCTGAGTAAATAGCACGTTGTTAAGTCAATGGTGACCCATTGGTCAAGTCTACAAATGAGAGACAAGTTTAAACAGAAAAACCCAAATGAAAAACTCATTCTTTGGTTAGTCATCCTGGGGCAATGAGACAGGGGTTGTGTTTGATCTTAGCATTGTGTACAAAATCAGTGATAAGAACTTATTATCTCCCAAAGTCACAGACGTGTCAGGTATTAGTTTAAGTGAGACAAACCTATGAGTGCCACAAGAACATATGAAGGGCGAAATCTGGTTAAACAAATGACACTTGTATTATTTAGTTCTATATTTGTAAGCTATTGTATAAAGTTGGCAGCACTTTCATTAGCCATTAAATTCAGCAGCAACTCAACATATTAAATTTCTTTGCATAACAATGCACCGTGTCCCAAACAGACAGATTAGGTTCAAAATTTCCAAACACAAAAAAAAGAAAAATTGTGGCATGTGCTAGATCTCTTTCACCGCTTTGATTATTCCTTTCAGAAACCACTATTGCAGACCGCACAAAGCAAAGCAACTGAAGCTAACAACATTAGCCAATGCTACAAACTCAAATCCTGTGACTTTGGACTTAAATTGGAATTTTCACCAGTATGTGTGTAAATACATTCTGTGATTTGACATATGTGCATATGTTCAGATGTCACATTGGACACAGCATGTAAGGGGACTTTTAAAAAAGCCACATTTTTAGAAGTGTGGGGCAGAAATGAGTGTTGTCTGAAAGAACTAGCTGCAGGGCTACGTATTAAGTGGCAAAACAAGATCAGCAACATACAAAAGTCCAGTTCACAAAGCACTGTGCCGATATGTGCCCACATGTATTGCTATGCAACAGTAATCTATATTGAACAAGCTAAACGTTTATCAACAGAGTCTTTGGTAAAGAAAAGGATCAAGATATGGGTCAGATATTTTTGATAAGCATTGCTAAATAATATGGTAAACTGTCAAAACAAGTGTGTATATTTTGTTTTTGTTTCTATGTCACTGCTCTGTTTTGTTTCCCTAAACTAGGCCTATGTCCACACACACATCTACAGTAGATTACAAATAATTAACAAAGTGTCTCTAATAATAATAATAATAATAATATATACACTCCATTACTGTCCCAAAAGCACTGCCTCTTTTTACTTGAATCCAACTTTAATTGCACAAGCAGAACAACTCTTGCGGCTCGTTCCTAAGCCCAGTCTCAGGTGGAGTCCAAAAGCAAATTCCCACAGGCGCTACAGGGTTGCACCCAACACAAAACCTGCTCTGAGCCACAAGGTTCCTTGTTAAGCCTATAAATAAATCTTTATGCCACATTGCCATTGAAGTATTTGATAAACGCAGCATGAGTTTGGAGAAACAGTTTAACCTGGTTCTGATCCAAATACACCACCTTTTGTCTCCTAACCCTACTTCACACATGCTGCTATGTAAATGGTAATGGCATGGATTTTATATAGCGCTTTTCCACCTACTAGGCACTGAAAGTGCTTTACACCACACATACACCAGTGCCACAGACTCTGGTAGGTTAAGTGTCTTGCCCAAGGACACAACAGTTAGAACCGGGGAGAGCAGGAATCAAACCACCATCCTTCAGTTTATAGGAGACCACTCTACCACTGAACCACTAAGTATTTGCCGTGATAAGATTAACCCTATATACTTTGTACGGTACTATAAAGTGATAAGAGGATGGGGCAAGTCCAAATCTGTTTCTAAATATTTCTGTACGTCTTATTTTAGTGGAAATATGCTCGTAGTTGGTCCTGGATTAGGCAAGACTCTGATCAAAGCATTCACTTTAAAAAAGAGACTTAAAGTGGTGCAGAAAATCCTTCCCAAAGAAGATTTAGGGGTAGAACTACATTATAGTATGTTATGTATGGTTTAGTTAAAGAGACATACTAAACATAGAGAAACAAATGGTGAGAACAAAAAAGGGAAAGGGCCATTTTCAATCTAAACTATGAGAACCACGTGCTTCTGACGAGCGAGAAGGGAAGCCTGAAGAAACCAAATATGGAGGAAACAGTAGCAGCCTGCCACCCACCCACGGCTCTCCCCCGGCATCACATGACCACTCTGATGACATCACCGCTCTCAGTAAAGGCCAGAGAGGGTGCACTGATCACTGAGAGAAGACAGACTCTGGCCTTAAGGGTGGTGATTTCCTAGAAGTCTGTTCAAATGAAGCCTGAACAAGTTGTGTTACGTGCAGGTTATTTTACAAAAAGCAATCAAGTTATTAATGGTTTAAACTGCTCCAATTACTGTTCAAAGGGGCTGCTTAATATTAACAGTGATATGCAGTAACCACATCTACACATTTACCATAACTGTGTTGTTTAAAAAAAGTTTAAAATATCAACAAACTTCCACTCAAACTAAACTTTGACAGATACAGATATTGCTGCTGCCAGACTAGACAACATTTAAAACGCAATTAAAATGGACCACAAAGTGAACAAAAGGTTCCAAAGCAAGATAACGAGGTGGTGAAAAAAAAAAATAAAAAAACTGTTGCTAAAAACATAAAACATTATTCATGTAATATAACTTTTTGCCACAAAAACAAGACAAGCTTGATTTGAGAAAAAATTTTTTCTCTCATTTCTCATTTTTGTAAACAGGAACCAAACAACAAATGACAGTGTCCAACTCCTTTTAGTAACCAGCCCCCACTTTTATTGTTAAGTTACCATTGTGTTGTAGTCAAGACGGCTTTGACCAAGACCCATCCCAAGAATAAACAAAAATACCATTTGTGGTCTTGGTTGGTCTTGACCAAGACATGTCACTCAGTAAAAATGAGTTTAAAATCAAGACCTTTACAAAATAGTCTTCAGACCGATCTCTAGAACAACCAGTCTCGAGTAGTAAAACACTAAGTTATCAGAGAATTACAGTATAATGCACTAAATGGTGAGCCAATCCAAAAGACTAACTCCAGCAGAAAATGAGGCTTAAACCTCATAACGTTTAACTGGCCACAAGCCTTCAACGTGCAACAACTTTTATCACATTGTCTTTTTGACATCATCTTACCCTCACTTTTAGTCATCTAGGGTTAGTTAAAAGTGTATTAAATCATGCATAAAGTCCAAAGTCTAGTAGATATTATTAATTTTCATAAAGTTAATTTAAAGTTTGTTTTTTCTTGAATGAGACCAAACCAAAGCCTTTACTCTAACGATTCAAAACTAGCTTAAAATTCTCTGTTGCATTTATCTGGATGGATGTTTGTAGTTGAAAATGTAGTTTAGATTTCCCTTTATTGGCTTTATGGGAAAGGCAGGCCATTAACCAATAAATAAATGCAGACATCTACATTTTTTCACTCCAACTGGTCTCATGATTTCTCAATTAGTCAATTAATTACAGCTGTAAAACCGAAAAAAAGCGTTGTTTAAAGTCTGGAGTAGGCATGTTTGCAGAAGCGTTTTGATCAAACAGTCCACGCCTCAAGCTTGCAACATCACCGAGCATCTTCACATAGACAAGCCGCTATCATCGAGTCCAGACACAAGTCCAGATAAAACCAGGTCTGAACAAGGGCTGTGCCGAATGCAGCAGCTGAGCGGGCGTGTAACAAATAAGCACAGGACGATCAACAACTCAAAGTAGACATACTGTCAGCACATGTCTGATGATAAACAGCCATTAAAATATACAGAACAACGTCATAGTCCAACTGAAATCATCCAGAATCAAAAAGGAGTCCAATCAAAACTGCCCCAAGCTCTCAGCAAATGCTCCCAAGTTACTTAAGTTTAATACATTACGTTGCCCATCACCGGCTAAAAACAAAATGACCAATACAAAAAATAAGACCCAGCAAAGCGACAGTTAAAGCTACCTTGCTACAAGCTAACTTGCTTTGGTCAATCTAATTCCCAGAGCTAACCGTAATTCAGCTTTTTTTCCA
This sequence comes from Neodontobutis hainanensis, assembly GCA_024349245.1. Classification (NCBI taxonomy): domain Eukaryota; kingdom Metazoa; phylum Chordata; class Actinopteri; order Gobiiformes; family Odontobutidae; genus Neodontobutis; species Neodontobutis hainanensis. The sequence goes on from JALDNG010000054.1 coordinate 543,645, forward strand.
AAACCCTTAGTGCTTCCCTGTTCAAATACGGACAGAAGAGGTAATTTAAAACCACTGTACCATTTTACACCTTTGTTTAGGCATAAGAAAATAGCAGTTCTGAACTCCCACATGATCCATTACAACTGAAAATATACTAACATTTTAGGAAATTAATACCAAACATATCCTATTCATTAAAAAATAACAGTTTAGTTGTGCTACAATTGATTAAGCCTTTTCACTGAACTACTGTCCTTTCACCTAATAACATGCAAACGAGAGTCCAGCTCCAGTCCCACTAAGCCATGTACATAACCGAGTAGCTCAACTATAATCATAATCTAGTTATGTTAAGTCAACTAGGATAAACCCAGATGAGTGCAATTACCATCAGACCAAGGCATTTATATGCATTTTTTAAGTTTGGTTTTAGTCTGGATAAAGCAGCACTGCATAACTTAGATTCCAGTCCAGCACATTTCTTCAAAAGTCATCGATATGCCAACAGTCTAAAAGCTAAAGGCAAATACACAAAACGAAAAAGACAGTTTTAAAAGGATGTGTAAAATAGTGAAATTAAAAAACTGAATAGAAATATAGAAAATGTGATGATTTTAGCCATTTAGATAAAAGTACTTTAAAAAGATTTTGCTTTTATGAAACAAGTCCAGTTAATTAGGTCTTATTAACTCATGTTGTCAAATTTTCAATGCAAATCCATCTAATCCTAACCCAAAGTCATTGAGTGTTTTGTTTTTGCTAATCACCCAACTCCATTAATCAATGCTACTTTGAGGGATTTTCAGTGAAGAATGCAATGACTCAGCGTCTGTTCATTTGAAAGGAGCCACTCAAACACAAAGATGTGTGGCCTGGTTGGGATGTAAAGAGGTATGTCCCGTTTGTTGAGTCATCATTAAAACAGCACATATTCATCCAATTGTCAAGTTTCTCCTAAGATTAGTGCTGCACGTATCCACCGAGAAGTTCATTTCGGCTCAGGTTACTCCTAAAGAGGCTTGTGTTCACAATGTGGTTTGTAGAAGTGGGACAATATATTTATTTTTTTAGGATAATTTCCTTTTGCAATACAGGTAAAGACAAAATGATTTATACATTTTTTTTCTCTGTACACAAGCTCCTGTGGATATGAACTAAAGATATGTGCTAAAGAGGGAAAAAGCAACAACATTAGAAAAAGTATAGCTTTATTTTCAGGAGAAAAAAAAAGTGTCATTCTTGCAATAGGCCTACTTATCACAAGAACAAGAAGAGCTTTGATCAAACATTGCCATTATTCAACCGTGTGAAGATTATCTATGCCCCAATCAGACAATTACAATTATTAGCTCCAGTTACCAAACAAGTACGTGATTTTTTTTTTGGGACACTTTGGACTACTTTTGACAAAACTTACTCTTACTGACTCAACCTGAAGCGATCCAGTAGAAACACAGCCTAATAATCTCCTTTTAATTCAACCCAGACTACTTTCACAACAATTAGTTAAACATGTCACATGGACCTAACAGAAAAGGTCAAAAAGGCCTGGAGCTCTTTTGTCTTCTGTACCTCACAGTACGTGCCACATTTTCAAATAATTTACTATTTCAAAAGGAATGCTAATGTCCTTGGCCCACCCCGAGCTAGATTCACACCTACTCATCTGCAGGACAGCGTTACCTGTCTCCCTGCATTCCCCACTCACCAACTAAAAAAAACTTGAAATAGGTTGCAAGAAATCATAAAGTGTTTGCTATTTGAGGTTTACTTTCCCTAAACATTTAGATCTTATTTGAGCTTTACAGATAAATTTAGCAACATAACATAGTATAAGCTGCCTTGAGCATTTTTTGGCGACAAGACTATTTTTGTGCCAGTATTTAGTTGAGATTAATTTCCCTGTCAGTGCTCTCAAGCTTAAAACTGATAGTTGCCGTTTCTTAAGTGAATAAATATAGCAGTATCTAGAGTAAGCATGTTACAAGAAAACCCACATTGCTGCAAACTTTTCACACCTGAAAGTCCGCACCAAGTACTTACATGGTATTTGTTTAGTTTTCACACTATAATTTTTTTTTTTTTCCCCAAGCAGACCATTGAACTTTTCCTTAAAGTTTACTGCGCTTACTGTCGTCATGACAAGAGGGAGCGTGCCTCCTGAAGCTAGCTTTTACTGTGGTGAATGTGTCTCTGCAAAAGTTTCCTGGGAAAAAAAATAATAAAATCAGACTGGAGCAGCAAAAACTTCAAATGCATTGTTTAGGACATGATTTAAATTACTAAAAACACTCTTAATGAAAAAGTCTGCTTCACACGAGGCAGCTGTGTAGCAATAAAAATAGTAACATAAAAGAATCTCTTCAACCTGGCTGATTTCAGTTTCCATTTTCTCGCTCCTCAGTTCACTCCTTTGTTTTTAAATTGTACGTCACTTGCTGCATTTGATCCGAACTATCGCCAAACAAACGGGACCATGGTTAAGTTTAAGACAACCTCTTATTATCCAAAAGACAGAGCATCTGTTTGGTTTGGACCACAGTCGACTGGAGCTTTCACATTTCATAATCTGGTTCGGAGCAAAGTCTGAACCAAACAGTGCAGGTGTGAAAACCCTGCACCTGCACACAAGTCCCTTCCTTCATGAAAACCAAAAGTTCAAATCTTAGGGATAAAAAGCTGCTGAGCGTTTGTTTTTTCTGGAAAACATCAAGACTCAGGACAGGGACCTTAAACAAGAAAATACCCAACCTCTTGAAATGTTGAATAAGTTGTGTTTACACCGACTGCCCAGAAGTGACTGAAGTCTGCGTGTAGTGGCATCAGAGGCTGGAGATATTGATTATACAGTGTGTGCTGCTCAAACAAACAGTAGAAGAGTGTGGTTTCCAGGAAATGTTTTGTTTGTACACTTTTTGGGGCAAATCCTTCATGCGACTACTGCGGTGGACAACAAATGCATTGTTATGATCCATGAAGTAGTGTAATAGAACTGGGGATCAGTGTTGGTCTTGAGACTGGTCTTAAGACTACATGAAGGGCTCAGTCTTGTTTCAAACTGATTCATACTTGGCCTGGTCTTGGACATGGAACACTTTAAATCAAGACCAACCAAGACTACAAGTACTTCCATAACAATTTAGTTTAAACTGTTTTAACTTTAAGATTATTTGACAATCACTGACTGGATGCAGTGTACAGTTCAGAGATGAAATTTATGTCTTGTAAACAAGTGACTTCCTAACATTAACCTTATCAGAAGACATCTGATAAGTAAAAGAGGCAACTCTCTTTTTGTTGAATGTTGCTGGCTCTCCACAATGCCCCCCCCATGCATTATTTCAAAAATGCAAATAAATCTTGTAGGTGCACTACAATTGTTTTCAGCTCTGGTAGCTTTGAGCATAGCTAAGGCAACAGAAAATCTCATTCGATTGTCTGTGTGTGAAATGACAATTTTAATGCATTTAAAGCTGGACTTGTCGTGATTGGATTTTATATTAGTTTGCAGGGAACACTTACTCTGGTCTTGACTTGGCCTCAGGTCTTGGTCTGGGCTACAGGACTCTTGACTACACGATACCATGAGGCAAGGAACAAAAACAATGACATCAGAAAATACAGACTTATTTAAATGCAGTAAACAAATAAGTTTGTAAAATAATGAAAAGCAGTAATTAGTTTTAGCCTAGGGATAAACAAAACCTCCCTCTGCTCAAACAAATGGTCATATGACCAACCTGATGATTCAGCTAAATGTCACAAATTTCAATATAAACTCTGTGGTCATTCCTGTGAAGTCACTTGCTGCTCAGTTTCTACAAGTCAAAATCTCTACAGTGGTTTTAGTGACAGTAGAAAGAATGCTGCCAAAACGTATAGGGAAAAAACAAGACAGCCCCAGACAACAATTTCTCAAAATATATCAACACACGTGGGGACAGCCTCGATGAAAAACAAAAGCGATTGTTAATTCTTGGAGGTTTCTAAAGATCAACATTGTACAAATTGTTAATTTTTTGGTATTTTTACTCCATTATCAAACAGAAAAGTATGACAAATATACTTAAAGTCAAAGTTCAAAAAAGTTGTGAGACACAAAGAGTTCAGAGTTTATCAGAAGATACTAAGCATTTTTTTTCTTCATAAACCATGTGCTCAACATGAAGCCAGACGCTCCGACATCATTAATGCCTTCTAAATTGAACCCCCAAACACAACAAACAGGTCAAAACAAGTGGATAAGTGGACTTATCCACTTGTTTTGAAAGTCGAGATTTGTGTGTGACATTGTACCAAACTGAGACTAAACCAAAATGTGACTTGTGTACCGTTGCACCCCTAATATAAAGGCTACTCAATATGTACCTTATCTGTTGTTATCCAATTCTCAAGCTCAACAAGGAGGACTGTAGCCGACCAAAGAAAAAATCAAATTGACTAGGCAACATGTCAGCTTTTTAATTAGAGATGTTCGTCCATCACATCTCAGTCAGAGAAAGTCAGTAAGGACTGAGGCTGACGAGAGGCAACCGTTAAAATTCCTCTAAAAGTAACACCTAGATAAATCCGACCAATAAGATTCATTCAAATGTGACCTCACCAAGTTGACCCTATGTTACAAAAGCGTCTGGGGGTCCTAAAATGACACTAAGGTTGTTGAAATCCATCTCGGGTAGTTCACCTGGTGCATCTAACCAGGGCAGGAGTTCAGTGTCTATGTTCAAGGCCAGACTTCGAGTACAAATGGCTGATTACAAAATGTTAACAAGTCTCAACTTTTAGTTTGCTCTCAATGACCTTTTCCATCGCTGATAGCCCCATCAGCCCCTTCTAACATTAAACAACACAATGTTTGAGTATTGCAGCATGTCAGTGAAGTTTAAAATCCTGTTAAACTAAGAACATTGGATTTTACTGCCGCATGAATGGTCATTATCACAACTGTGTTAGGTCACCTTCAGATCTTTCATTTGAATCCGTTTTTCTCTCTGGACACATGTATCCATTAAAAGTTACAGCTGATGTCTCAAAAATCAGTTTTCACTTACTCACATGTAAAACTACGCCAATATATTTACCTTAGTGAGTTATTGGTGCAGTGTATAACAGTTAATTACAAGTGAGAGTTCCTACTTCCTGTTCCTGGTTTACTATTATGACTCAATAATTGCATCATCAAAGTCCACTATTCAATTTTCTATAAGTCAATAAAAAAGAGCTGAAAAACTTCATTCATCTATTATGACACATTACCTTCACTCTGGATTTTAATTCCAGGTTTGAATCGAGCCAGAGATAGACTTTGACTTGGACTTTAACAATTAATGACATTTCCCAGGTTAATCAGTGCTAGTGACATGTTAAATAAAAGATACAGTGCAACAAAACATAACAATTTACCGTTGTGAGAAAGATTAATCAGAGCAAATCAAAGTTTTCTATGTTTACCCATTTTAAGACACCACCATCCCACCCAAGGTTTTAAACCAAAGAATGTCTGAAAGCATGTGTGAAAAGACTCAACAAAACCTTCATTTGGAATAGTTATTGCCTGGTTATCTCTCCAGATGGCTCCCAGCCAGGTTGACTTGCTGATGTGACAGCTTTGGGAGCACATCTATCCAACCCACCCACACTGGTGCAGACCTCAGTTTACAGGCAGTGCTGACTGAGGGGGCCGGGGGTATTTGGCTGCATTGTTTACACATGCTTTAGTCGGCTGACAAAAGACAACTCAAATATCCCTTATGATGTCGTTTGACGCACTATTATTGACTACATAGAGATAGATTAAAAGCCTATTAATTATGTAGTCTACAGAGAGATAGTCCAGTATTTTGCAAACAGGGTTATTCCTAAAAGCAGTATTTAAGTGTGTGTTACATAGAAGCTATAAGCATGTTTTTAATCTTTCTTAATAACACAAGCCAAGGTCATACTTATTTGAACAAACACTTCAATATGGCCTGTGACTGAACCAAAATTTAGAACAGTTCTCAGGAAAATATACCTTTATAGCCCTCACCTTTAAAGAGACATTGAAGTAGGTCAGTGTTTTCAATGTTGGGTATTTAAAAAGGCATTTTCCACTGGCCACATTAACACCAGCACATCATTGAGTCTTTTGGTCTTCTTTACTACAATAAAACAAGTGCTGACAACCGTCTATTACAGGGAATAAACCAGCTTTCCAAAAGCATCTAACAGAATCACTTTTATAACAAACTGAACAACCCATTTAAAACAGTGGCACGTTACTGAACAAATCATGGTGTGAAAAATACAGCCGGCTAACATTTTGTAGCTAGGGTGCTATCATTAGCTCGACAAACTGTTCGTTGACAACAAACAGTCGCCATAACAACCCGGTTATTAGGACACAGTGGCTGAATTGACAGGTTGAATATTTTCTGAACAGTCTGCTGTCTGTTAGCATGTTAGCATGTTAGCTAGAGGGGCCCATGCTGCTTTTTTTTCTCTCGGGAAACACGTGGAGTTAACATGTGATGTCTCATAACAAACCTGCGCTTTTGGACAGATTTGGCGTTTAAAGACATAACCCTGGGTGAAGTTCTAGTGTTACATGGGAAGATTGAAGCGATTCAAAGTCTGTATGTTGTTTAAGTAGTGTCAGGCGGCGAGGAGAAGCCGGAGAAGCTAAGCTAAAGTGTAAATGGGAAGGGCCCGGCTGCACTAGGCCACAGCAGCGTGAGCTATTGTTAGCCACAGCCGATCTGACTCGTGGCTTTTCTACTTAATTGATGCAAGTCATTGGGCGGCTGTGTGTCGAAACTGCCTAAAACCAGACTGTAAACACCGAGCTTAAATATTTGACATACCCACGAGGCTGTCAGCTTTAAAATTGGACTAAAACTATGACAGGAGATAAAACAGGCTCAACCTGCAGACACATGAGTCTTTTCCACTTCAGAGCGCCCTTTTCTGCTTAGACTTAAAGGACAGAGTCACTGAGGGCAGACAAAAGCTCAAAAAGATGAAAAACTAAACCACTAACCACCATGTGGGGCCATTCAAGCAATTAACTTTACAAAGACTTGCGCAACAACAAAACGTGAACAGAGGCATTAAACTAGACAATAACACTCTTTACACGAATAAAAAGCTCTAACGCAACCTAAAAGTGACAAAACCTTACACACAATGTAGTCAAACATCCATTTAAAATTAGTATTAAGTGCAACCAATACAATTGTCAGGCCCCAGTGGCTTACCATATGTCAACACTGGCATAGCAACCATTGCACAACAAGAAAAGGACTAAATTCGTCATTTATTTTAGGTTTTTGAAGCTTAGAGACACTTAAACAAGACTTGGCGTGACTCAATGTAGTTATTTAACCGTTCAAGAGCATTTAGCTGTCGTCTTCTTAGTTTAAAAGTTAAATAACTCCTCCTTGCACCACACATTCAAAAATGTCAGCCCAAGCTCCAGGAATAGCCTCCAACTGCAGCAGGAGGGGGGTTTGCTCTCCAAATATAACCAGCCACAGGCGTATTTGTGCACAAACCTGGAGCTTTTTCTATCTGACAGCTGCCTGTACATCTGATTACGAACACACCAGGCCCAAAAAGAGACTGACATGCATAAACTGAACGTGTATGTAAAAGGTTGATGGGTACAAACCGTGGTGTGCTTGTCCATTCACGCTGACCACGGTCACCGCGTTCATTTTCTTAGTCCACGGGTTCACCTTGGGCGGGGGAGCCTCAGTAAACTCCCTTTTGCCTTTCACACCTTCCTCGTTTTGCTTATCGTCGTTGTCAGAGCCTCCTTTGGTGTCTTTCGTGGCTGGGTGTTGCTCCGACGCGGGGGAGCCTCCCTGTCCCTGGCTGAGGCTGTTTCGCTCGGCCTCGTCTTCCCGGCCGTCCCGCTCGCCCTGCAGCTCCCCGCGGATCACTTTCCCGTGGTCCTCCGGTTTGGAGAGCGGGTTGCCGGGGAGGAGAGTCTCCACCTGAGTGGCCATTTCCCACCGCCGTCCGTCTGTCTCCTCCTTTAGGATTACCAGTCCTGGCCCGAGTCGTCTGGCTTCAATTCGGGGGAAATGTGAAGCAATTCCGCAGAAAAAGGCGCTCCTCTGCCGCTGTTTAGACCAAAATATTTCAGTCTAAAGCGCACAGAGGCCGGCCGCAGCCAAACGCACTCAAATTTCAAGAAACGTGTCCGAGGGCCTTAGGATTACAACCTTATCTCCAGCACTAGCAGCAATATGGATGATCCTCACCACGCGATAGCTTGGGGGCGCGCACGTTCAAGTCTGGGGGAGTAGCCACGTACAGCCAGGAGCGCGCTTTGGGGTCAGGCCGTGTCAGTGCTGCGTTCAAGCACATCTTTAGTTTTTAATCATTTCGCATAAATACAAGTATAAGGTTTGTTAATGACTGGAAAATAAAGAGTACAACCCATATCAAGTTTGTAATTTAAATATATAATCTCATGCAGAAGCTTTAATCTAGTGTTAACAGACTTCACTGACCCAGACCAGTGTGTATTGAGACCAAGAGAAGACCAGGAATTTAAGGGATCAAAGCCATGACCAGTATTAAGTGTTGGAAGAGATTCCAAGAAACATTTGTAAAATCCAGGCTTCAAATAAAGGCCAAACTCATGGAGAGGTTAGTGTTTGTATAAGGAGGCAGAGACGAATATTTGACTGTATTACATTAACATTACTTTTAACAAATATTTTCATTCATTCACTGATATAGCATATGGAGCACTCAGTGGTAGAGCGGCCGTCCTATAACCTATCATACTGTTGTTGTGTCCTTGGGCAAGACACTTAACTGGCCTCCGGTGTCTATGGCACTGGTGTGTGAATGTGTGTGAATGTGTGTGAATGTGTGTGAATGTGTGAATGTGTGTGAATGTGTGTGAATGTGTGTGAATGTGTGAATGTGTGTGAATGTGTGTGAATGTGTGTGAATGTGTGTGAATGTGTGTGAATGGGTGAATGTGTGTGAATGTGTGTGAATGTGTGTGAATGTGTGAATGTGTGTGAATGTGTGTGAATGTGTGAATGTGTGTGAATGTGTGTGAATGTGTGTGAATGGGTGAATGTGTGTGAATGTGTGAATGTGTGTGAATGTGTGAATGTGTGTGAATGTGTGTGAATGTGTGTGAATGTGTGTGAATGTGTGTGAATGTGTGAATGTGTGTGAATGTGTGTGAATGTGTGAATGTGTGTGAATGTGTGTGAATGTGTGTGAATGTGTGTGAATGTGTGTGAATGTGTGTGAATGGGTGAATGTGTGTGAATGTGTGTGAATGGGTGAATGTGTGTGAATGTGTGTGAATGTGTGTGAATGTGTGTGAATGTGTGTGAATGTGTGTGAATGGGTGAATGTGTGAATGTGTGTGAATGTGTGTAAATGTGTGTGAATGTGTGTGAATGGGTGAATGTGTGTGAATGTGTGAATGTGTGAATGTGTGTGAATGTGTGAATGTGTGAATGTGTGTGAATGTGTGTGAATGTGTGAATGTGTGTGAATGTGTGAATGTGTGTGAATGTGTGTGAATGTGTGAATGTGTGAATGTGTGTGAATGTGTGTGAATGTGTGTGAATGTGTGTGAATGTGTGAATGTGTGTGAATGTGTGTGAATGTGTGAATGTGTGAATGTGTGTGAATGTGTGTGAATGTGTGTGAATGTGTGTAAATGTGTGTGAATGTGTGTGAATGGGTGAATGTGTGTAAATGTGTGTGAATGTGTGTGAATGTGTGTGAATGTGTGAATGTGTGTGAATGTGTGAATGTGTGAATGTGTGTGAATGTGTGTGAATGTGTGTGAATGTGTGTGAATGGGTGAATGTGTGTAAATGTGTGTGAATGGGTGTGAATGTGTGTGAATGTGTGTGAATGGGTGAATGTGTGTGAATGGGTGAATGTGTGAATGTGTGTGAATGTGTGTGAATGTGTGTAAATGTGTGTGAATGTGTGTGAATGGGTGAATGTGTGTGAATGTGTGAATGTGTGTGAATGTGTGTGAATGTGTGTGAATGGGTGAATGTGTGTGAATGTGTGAATGTGTGTGAATGTGTGTGAATGTGTGTGAATGTGTGAATGTGTGTGAATGTGTGAATGTGTGTGAATGTGTGAATGTGTGTGAATGTGTGTGAATGTGTGAATGTGTGAATGTGTGTGAATGTGTGTGAATGTGTGTGAATGTGTGTGAATGTGTGTAAATGTGTGTGAATGTGTGTGAATGGGTGAATGTGTGTAAATGTGTGTGAATGTGTGTGAATGTGTGTGAATGTGTGAATGTGTGTGAATGTGTGTGAATGGGTGAATGTGTGTAAATGTGTGTGAATGGGTGTGAATGTGTGTGAATGTGTGTGAATGGGTGAATGTGTGTGAATGGGTGAATGTGTGAATGTGTGTGAATGTGTGTGAATGTGTGTAAATGTGTGTGAATGTGTGTGAATGGGTGAATGTGTGTGAATGTGTGAATGTGTGTGAATGTGTGTGAATGTGTGTGAATGGGTGAATGTGTGTGAATGTGTGAATGTGTGTGAATGTGTGTGAATGTGTGTGAATGTGTGAATGTGTGTGAATGTGTGAATGTGTGTGAATGTGTGAATGTGTGTGAATGTGTGTGAATGTGTGAATGTGTGAATGTGTGTGAATGTGTGTGAATGTGTGTGAATGTGTGTGAATGTGTGTAAATGTGTGTGAATGTGTGTGAATGGGTGAATGTGTGTAAATGTGTGTGAATGTGTGTGAATGTGTGTGAATGTGTGAATGTGTGTGAATGTGTGAATGTGTGTGAATGTGTGTGAATGGGTGAATGTGTGTAAATGTGTGTGAATGGGTGTGAATGTGTGTGAATGTGTGTGAATGGGTGAATGGAAGCTTGATGTAAAGTGCTTTAAATGCAAAGTAGGTGAAAAGCACAATGTAAAACCCATGCCTTGTTACTGTCTGTTCTATTATTTAGCAGTCAGTATTTTTTATCACATTGTAATAATGTCACTGCTACTGCTGAAATATATGGAGCAAATTTAAAATGTTGTTGAGAAATACAGTAGGCCTATGTCTGCACACTACGCCATTAAACAAATAAGTACAATTCTCCTCTCCATTGATGGTAAATGGTGTGCATTTATATAGCGCTTATTTGTGCTTGATGCTTCCATTTACCCCATTCACACCTGGGGCAGACCGAGAGGGGGGCCAGGTGAGGACAGGTGGGTGACAACGACAGGGGAACTGGGGAGAGCTAGAGGATGACCCCTCTACCTCCCTTAACAGTTGAACAAAAAAAAAAGTGTATAATCACAACAACATAGCATGTGTCTATGTCTGAAAAGAATGGCCCCTTAATGCTCCAATCAACCAACAGAAGTTTAGTTAATCTTTCACGATTATGTTGTTTATTTCATTCTCTTTTTATAGATACCGTTGTTTTTGTCTAATATAACCTGCCCATGCTTCATATTTATTTACCTTATTTGTTCTGTTGTATCCTGTAAAATTCCTTCATACTTTACTCTCCTTACATTTAAGCTGCAGCTAAGATTGTATTTACATTTTTATTTAACTTTCTGCACCTGTTTCTAAGAGCTGCTGTACAAGTGACTTTCCCCTCTGTGGAATCTATAAAGTCCTATTTTATCTTATCTTTTTAGACTATCACTAGTTTAGCTTAAATGACCAATATAAATAACATTTCTGTTTATTAAATATGTTTTACTTTGAAGATGAACTGAATGTCCTGGGTCTTGCCTTTCCACAAAACACGCATTTTTTTATTTCATTGTCATAAAGGCCACAGTTTAACATAAATATAACATAAAAAAAAAAACTAAAATAAATACAAAAATTCACACATGACAAATGTAAACAGGCTGTGTGAAAGATATACTATTTCATTAAGTAATTGTTAAGTTATTTTTTCAAAGCCACAGTCTCCGATAGTTTAATGTCCAGATAAATATTACAGTTTGAAATGTTCCGTAAAAACACGAACGTACCATGGATCCACCGCTGACGTCGCTCTCCTTGTCTTTATCCACAAATCAGCGTTAACTCATTAAATCTGCAGGAGCTCACAAAAGCTCTACGCCTTCAACGTGATTACCCGCCGCTTTGTTTACACCGGTTTTTGTATGTTTTTGACTCGACTTTGTGATTAATCGTCTGTTACAAACCCCAGGTCACCTCCCAGTTCACCCCTCACACGTGTCCACACCGGAGTTGCACGTGTAGCCTCACGCTCGGTTTGCCCGTTTCTGGTAATTTTACTATGTTATAAAATACTTCCAACAGGACTGAGACTAAGTGGGGCTTTGGGTTCATTTGTGACCCTCGGTGGTTTGAGACGGGGTCTGCAGTGACATCAGTGAGGCGCAGGGCTTTTTTAGTCTGTGAAGGGATTATATAATAGAGTTCAAGTCGGACTGAACCAGTGTGATTTGAAACTCACTGTGTGTAGAAGGAGTCAGGGGAAAGTGAATGGAGAGAGTTGTGTTTAAAGGAAGCACGAAATTAGGAGTGAATAGAGGAAAACAGTGCTTGAATGTTGTTTAGTAGACTCCGTACATTGGCTTCTAGATTCAAGAGTGTTGAGGCGCTACAGTTTAAATAAAACATTCACTTAGCCTCAACATTAGGGCGGTTTAAAAGTGCATTGTGTAAAATGTATTTACACAACATGTGAGCTCAAAAGGAAATGTGTGCTTCTCCCCAAACAGTGCTCAGTTTGGGCTCGGGTCGGTTCTGGCCCGTTTCTATTACCAACAGGGGTCCGAAGTGTCCCCTAAAAAGCACATCATACCATTTGTAGACACCTGGGCTTGGGGTCTTAAGCGGGTTAGATTTTCTGTTATGCTTTGGAAGGGGTGGAGCTAAATACTGCTGTCAGCTGATTGGACGATATAATGCTCATAAAGCAAAATAATTCTCAGAATAAACAGTTTAATGTTTCCTGCAGCAGCTGTTCCTCCAGCCTCTCGCTGCTACAACAGGATTTACTCTGATTTAGATTCAATCTTAACAATCATTTAAGTTTCATAAACTTTGCTTTAAACACATTTTCTCTCACAACTTTTGTGGCACTTCAATGATGTCATTGTTTACGTAGCAGATGTCCCTCTTCTGGACCCAGCAGAGTGGAAACAAGAGGCTCTTCAGGAGTATCCCGAACCAAACCGCCCCGTACTGGCCTAACCCGTACGGTATCCCACAGTGGAAACAAGGCCTTTGTTCTCTTTGGCCAGAAGTAATGTCTCCTCCTTCTTTACCGTCAGTACTCCTTCCACTGGGCTTAAAAGACATATTCTTTCAGGACAGAGGGACTCAAGTTGTCAGGGTGCAAAAGAATTGTATGGCCTGGCCTAAAAGCTTTATTATCAATGTACAGCAAAAACATTGCGATAAAATTTAATGAACTTTGCACATAACCAAATGAATTGCGTGTGACAAATCAACGGAGCCATAAGATAAGATATGTCACAATAGCATACATTCATTATTCCACTATATCACCTAGAGTGTGCTATTTCCGTCTAACAAAAGTAGGAATAAAGTTTACATGGTCTGCTCCAAGATTTGACTTTGTTGAAAATTTTACCCTATTTTATTTGTAACTATTGTGAATGGCATGTCCCTCTTACAATAAGCATTTACACACAGTCCTCCTCCATTCATCCTGTCAGTCTGAAGTGGAGGAGCTGATACATGCTCAAACAAGGACAGTCAGCTCTGAACATGTAGCCATTATTAAAGGCATCTATAATGTACAGGTTTACAGTCTTACCTAACAACCAGCTCCGCCTAAATCTGATGAAACAGTTTTTGTGTTTGTTTTCTGTCGGGTTGACTGACATTTGTTCAAACTGGTTAGTGTCTGCAGTTTAGTGATTCAAAGTAGACCTTTAAGTAGAGTGTAAAGAACTGGCATTAAATAGATATTAAAGACAGAAATTAGCTTTAGGCAGATGATTGGGGAAGGGTTTGGCAGGGAAGCTGTTAACTGCAACATGTTGAGCCTCTCTGCCAATTTACACAGACATTATTCAGATTGGTACACGCTTTTGCAATTCATTAAAATAAGATTGATCTAATATGTTTTTCAAATCAGAAATGTAGACCCCACTTTAGAGTATTACTTTGACTGGATTCTTGAAGTACTATGATGTATGACTATACGTTTTTTTTTCAGTGGTGGATTGTGTAGAAGGAAAAGAAGAAATTGTATTTATGGGGAACATTTTGTAACAAAGTAACTCTGTAAATGTGTTTAAAGAAATTACACAAAAGTCGTAGCAAAAAACCAACAGGGAAGAAAGAAAAAATACAGAAATTAACAAAATTAACACAGATTGCAGTATTATTGCAATAGATGATAGTAATTATAATTATCATTTTTCTGTTGAAAAATATGCAACTTATTAATACTTCAAAACTATGTTGACAATGCTTATACTATAATAAACTATACTATACTAATAATAATTGCCCTGTGCTGACACTATTTGCACTGCCTTTGTTGGAAAAATAAACAACACAAGCTTCATATAACTCTATCCTGTTCCTACCACTGCCCAGAGAGGACAAACTTACCGCTCGAAGAGAAGCACATTTCTATCTGTTGATAAAAAATAAAAAATACAATAAAGGCTTGGGACATTTATAGACAAAATGGATTTCATCTTTCTTTTTTCTTTCTTTCATTTTGGATTATTCCTAGACTAAAGCATGTCCCTGCAGGGCTACCATAGAGTGTGAGGTTTTGGAATTGCAACCAGGCTTTTTTAATAAAGCATTAAAGTTCTGTAATCTTTCCCAAATTTTAGCCAGGTGTTGTACGAAAATATAGTTTTATTACCAGCTGGTGAATGTCATGTGCTGTTAAAAACACATTATATCAGGACGTAGATATAACATTTCTGTTTATAAAGCAGATGGACCTTAGAAATATTCACATTTTAGACCCCTTATTTCCACAGCCTGTGAGCACCTACTGTCGCCCTGCAGGGACATGCTGTTGTCTGGGATAAAACAATGGAAAAAGATCAAATGATGAGTTCACTTTAAAACTGTAGTTTGTTTGTGCTCAGTTTGTTTGCTCTGGGCAGTTGAAGAAACAAGCAGTAATGTAATGGCTCCTTACAGTCTTCTATTGAGCTTTAAATGTGTGTTTCTTATGGATAAATACATAAAAATACTTTTGATTTGATGCAAATACACACAATTTAAAACATATATAATACATTTAGTCTATTTACTAATACTTTTTACATAGTCCATGCAATCACAACTCTAAACAATATCAATGCAAATCCTGGTTCACAGCCTTTTGGCAATGTATGAGCTACATTTTGGCTAAATCCCTACATGTTATATACTTATTTGGGTGGTATTTTACCCCACCCGTACGTGTCAGGTTGGGATAAAATGTTTCAGAACAGTCAGACTTTTTAACTTGGTTGGCTCAATCTGCTGGAGAAATGTTTGTCGATGGGAATTAAACCAGATGCGAGTTTAAAAACTGCTGAAAGCTGCACAAGATTTTATCAGGAGTTTTGCAGCTGCAAACGCCACACAGGATTCCTCTTTTACACTGTGACTAAAGTCTGAAATATGCCTTAGGACTGCCCGGGAACTACTGTAAACACCGCATTAAGAATGAAGGGTGTAGCATTGGTTAGTCCTTTAAATAACTCATTGACTATAAACACAACCTACAAACAAAAGAATGAGCGAAGATAAGTATTCACACCAGCTTAAATAGTTCACCCACATCACGTTGATATTTTAGCTCTGTCTCGTACCTGTGCTGCTCGATGGGCGTCTCCTCCAGTGAGTGACTAATCAGAGGAAAATTCAAGAAGCATTTTTTTGGAACTGTGCCTGGATAAATAACTCGCCTACACTTAGTGGCTTTATAATTTATAATCAGATGAAACTTTAATAACTACTTGGTTGAACATTAACTTGAATAAATTATCATCATGGGTATATATGCAAATAATGTTTACTCAAACACTCGGACCATACTTCAGCAACCCATTTGAGTCAAGCAGCAAGTAAGCTTTTAAAGGTTTAAGATTCATTATAAGATTCAGCCCAGCTCCACACCTGCTTCCATCTGGCTCCCATTTAAAGAAATCCCTTGGACCTGCATTTTTTGTCTGTTCTTTTGATCCACCAGTCCCTGGTTCTTAACAGGATCTGACATAAGGAGGCTATTGCTTCAGATTCCTTCACAGTTTGAACACAGTAGATTATAAAATGTCTCAAAAGAAATAAAAATGTATAGTTTTTAGAGTTTCTTAGAAGAAATCCCAATCAAGGCAATAAAAATATGTTTATACTGCTTTATACTCCTGTATATGCTCTCAGCGGTGCACAGGAGTCAGCGTAGGCACCTTGACAGGTCTGTGGCTACGCAGTTTACTGACACCTTTCTATCAGAACATGCATCAATGTCTTCAGAAGATTTTGCTCCAGTCACTCCCTCATAGGACTAAGCAGAAGAAAATAAATGAATGGATGAATGAATGAATGATTAAAGCTGCATTACAGGTGTGGATTACCTTCTAAATGTTGTAATTTTAACTCATTTCAACTTTTACAAACTGAGCACAGATACGCTGATGAAAGTGGTAGACGTCAGAAGAACTGCAGGTGAACAGGCTCCAGCTCAAAAAAAAATAAAACACTGAGAAGTTACATGAATATCTTTTCTCTACACTAGCAGACATTTGCATCTTCACTAAAATAAGTTGAGAGGTGGACAAGTCTAAACCAGCCACTATCTCCTGCCGCTGTAAAGTTATTCCCACAAGTCACAGGGCCAACATTAGGCAACATTATGCCCCCCAGGGGAAATAAATACAGTGCTGCTGTACCTTTACAAGCTCGTCCAGAATGAATTACAGATGTTTGTTTGCTTGTCAGAACTTACAGAGCTTACAGAAGATCCTTTATGAATCACGGCCAGAAGCTAATATCAAGTCTTTTATAGGCATTTGACATGTTTTAACTTTACAGTTCTTCTTTTTTACAATCGATCTACTTTGTACATGAACTATATTTTTTAGGTTCTTCACTAAAAATAACTAAAAATGAAAACACTGCATCACTTTGCTGCAAGAAAAGAGGAATATTCCTGATAGTATGACATTACAGAGGGTTATTTGTTGGAGGCAGATTGGAGTAAACATGAGGTGAATCTGTAGAAAGACAATCAGAGTAGCTGGAAGCCGACAGGACAAAGTCAGAGATGCAGTTCTGAGTGACTTTGGGTAACTTCTCTCTCAACTCAGGTTTAAACACTTAACTAAATGATTACTGGGTGTGTGTGTGCAGCAAACAGCCAATAGCAATAAACTTGAATGAAAAGGGGGTGGGGCTATTTCTGCAGAGAAACAGGAAGTAACATGGTGACAGCCAAAAACAGGTGAAAGAGGAACAGAGCTGGTTTTATTAATGCGTAGGTTTAAAGACACTGAGGATAAGACCAAAAGATACCCTCAACATAGTTTATAATATTTCACAAACAAGTGTAAATAAAAAGTACAACTGTAGAAAAAAAAATTGCTTTCATAAAAATATGAAAATGATAAAACAGGTCTGACCCAGATTCAATTGTTTTTGTGCAGAGTTTTATTAAGTATATTATATAAACCAAAAGAAAAAGAAAAAAAGAGTCAGATCCATGTGACTTGGTCCACTTTAGTTTTAGAGTCTCAAAACAGAATAAAACCTGCTCAAGAGCAGGGCAGTCGTGCCGTGTACGTTACCATGGCGATGAAACCCACTCAAAAACCAACCACATACTTAAACTAAACCTGAACTTACCTGGATCTAAACCTAAACCGGCTTCCAGCAACAGGCCTCTGTAGCTTCCAGCACGATTTCTACAATCACAGGTGTGCTCTCACCCAATCAGATCACACAATGTCATCATTAAGTGAAGCACCAGTCTTTCAATAGTTATGTCTAGTTTCAGTCTGTTAAAGTAACGATCACCGTCAGTATTTCTCCCCTCGAGGCCCCTCGCTGTAAAAAAACAATATTTCGATCAATGGCACCGGGCTATTCTTCGCGGCTGATGACACTATAGTGACACCTAAAGCTCTGAGCCATTGTCCGGTCACTGTGGCGCTTTGGCCGTGTAATCACCGGGCAAATGGCAATGGGCCACCTCTGTAAAAACACAAGTCAGCAACTGGTCAGCAAATCAGCGCTGAAAGCTGTTAAATGGTGGATTTGCATCGTAAGCAAAGTCAACGCCGGGGCCATTGTGGAGCGGACGGTCTCTGTTTAAAACACACAGCACTTTAATACAATTTAAATAAGTTTGATTTGTTATATACTAACTCTTTAGGCCACTAATGTTAGCTTGATACACTTTTAGGGAGAAATATAATTCAGAGTGAGATTATTAGACTTGGAAAACTATGTCCTAAAGCTTAAATAACTCTACTAACTGTCTTTATACAACATTTGGCTTGTGATAAAAACCACATGACTTAATTACAGTTACAACACATTGTTATACAAAATATTATCTTCTCATCTGAAAGTTTAGTGTATGAATACAGCTCATAGGTTACCACTCTGACGCTGGTTCTCTGTGTAAACAACAGTAGCCAACACAAGACGTTTAATCACTAGTATCAGATTGATCCAGTTTTTGGGAGAAATATTTCAGTCAGATCAGTAAACTTCCAAACCTGCTAAAGGAAACGAGTCACTTCACGCAGATGGTCCCAAAATATTAGTCAATAAGAAGTATACAGAATACAATCTATTATCATTTAATGTTTACATTGTTATAATATGGTTATTCTATATACAAATTAGATTTTTCTTTTTTAAAGTTTAAGTGTCACTATGTTTATTGCTACTGTAACAATGATATTCAGCTCTATTTTTTGGGGTATATTTACAGTGTTGCTTTAAAAGTGCACCAGGTTTAAGCAGTCACACTACTGACAAGTAGATGTTACAATAGATTATATTTGAAAATACATGTAAATATACAAAAAATAAGTTTTTATGTCCACTTTTTACAGACATTCACAAAATATAACCAATAAGAGTTATCTGTTGCATGACACTGGTTATCAACTCTCAAGGTTTAAACCCTAAACCAATGATTAGTTAGTGTTCAACCCGGAGGGAAAAAAGAGGGCGGGGCTTTTGCTGCAGAAACAGGAAACAACACGGTCTCAGACAAAAACAGGAGGAGAAAACAGGCTGAAATAAGTATTGAGACAGTAATTGTAATTTTGCTTTTAAATTGTAATTGATGTCCTCTTCTTTGTTTTGTGCAGAGTCCAAATCCATGTGACTTTGCTCACATCTGATTGGTCCACTTTAGTTTTGTGGACTCTAAACCAAAACTAAACCTGCTCCGGAGCAGGGCAGCCATCAGAAGTGAAAATAGTCATAATTATAATAATAATAATAATACAATGAAGGAAAAAGAACTGTAGCAGCAGTTGTATTACTAGATTAGTGGTGAGAAATATAATAGTGAGACTAAAAGTGAAAGAGAACATACCCCACATAATCGAGCTACTGTAGGTGTGTTGTTGTTGTTGTTGTTTTGGGAGGTAACTTTGGGACGACCTGAGGATCTTGGTATGAACTGGAGTATCTTGAGTTTCTTGAGGGTGGTCCTGTGGTTGTAACACTGCTCCTGTCACTGCTCTTCAGATCTGGACACACAAAATATACACATGAATGCACATTGTGATTTAAAATGACTCATAATTTGCATAAACTAAATAGAATAAAGGAAATCATGATGTGAACTTTGATAGGTTATTTAGTTGCTGCTAGATGCAACCAAACACTTCACGTTTAACTTCTGATGAAGAATGAAATGTCCCAAATAAACCCCCCTTTGGTTATATTCACAAAACCAAGAACAGGAAACACTGTGAGTACGCTCAACTGTAAAATGTTTATTTGTAGTTTGATGTTTTCAAATTGAACTGATGGTTGACCAAGCCCTGTTTACCTAGCCCTAACTTCTGCTTTAAGACTTTAGCTCCATCTAGTGGCCACATAAGGAACCTGGTGCATGTACTGCTGATTCTCTGTGGCTCTAAAATGTCCAAAAAACGGATTTTGAGGAAATCTTTATAAACAAGCAAACATTAATGATTAAAAACGAGTAATTAATTGGAGAGAACTGTTATGACTATTGTGACTATGACATTAAAATTGAAAAACAATGTCAAATAAATGCTCTGTTCCATCTGCACAAGTTTTTTATTTATTTATTCAAGGATCTATCCAAACTCTTTATTGTGTTTAAACGCTATCATCCCTTACTCAGTTCATATCTCATCTTAACTTTGTCAGACCCACCAAGGTAAAGCTGATTTGTCACTGCCACATCTTGATTATTTTAGTCACGGTATGGTTAGAATAATCACATAAATAAAGAAAAACAATAAAAAAAAAAAAATTAAAATATTCTTCTAAGAATCTGTGTAACCTTTTACCCGAGGCTACGTATGAAACACTGAGCTCACATTCACATAATAAATATTCATGTAGGCTATAAACATCTGATGTTTTTCATCTATTCAAATGGTTTCATTCAAAGACCTCTGGTCTTGTGATTGACGGTTCTTCCACCGCCAGGGGGCGTGAGTTTATACAAAAATCTATATTTACTATTAACTACTAAATCTTTATTTACATGAAAGTTTTGAAAACCGAAGAAAGCCCAATGCATGAATAATGAGAAACACTCAGCTGCTATGAAAGACACACCTTCTGTCAGTACGGTGCCCGAGAAAGCTCAAAGCATGAAAATACACATTGGGTATGTTTGCGATGAACCAGTTCTGCGCAGATAGGATTGCCACCGATTGCTGCGCAGTGCATGCCGGTTAGTTTGGTGTCCGAGCAATGACAGTATAAAAATCGACGTTTTCCGCCCATTGGTCCACTATTCACCGATATTATAACCACCACAGGGAAATGAAACAGCAGTTACACCCGGGCTTTTCGGCTTTTACTGTTTAGTAAAACTATAGTTTTCAGATAGCATAAATGGACGTAATAATCAAAGATTTACGGCCGTTTATGCTGAAAACTATTGTTATATGACATTTTATTGCCCTGTCATAACGACAATCTCGGTGAATATGCGAAACGTCTATATTATACAGTCATTGCTTTTTACCAACTGCGCTCGCGTGAATGGACTACAAGGCCCGAGTGCATGATGGGAAATGATGTCCTGTCAGCATGAGCAGTGATAGCTGATTGGACCTGAGCGCTGACACGTCACCGCCCCCTATTTTTCACCCACCTTTATTCATTTTAATCTATTCATGACTAATGGCCGACTACAAACTGGTGAAAACTGTTTAGGCTTTTATCAAATATAAAAAACACATCATTAAAATCAACATAATAAAAAATGGATTCGTCTTATTTCAAACTTAATGCTTTCAAAGCCAATTCAACAAATAAAGTATAAAGTATAATCAGCAGTGTCATAAATAATACTTTCTGTCAATGGTGTGTTGAAAACAGGGTTTAATGTAGTTTTATTGAGTAAATACTCTCAACAAACTTGTCCTTTTGTACTTTGGACGAGAGGCCTCGTGATCTGAGCCAAACACATAAACTACATTTAATATGACAACGTAGCACCTACTACACATGTAAATAAACGCTTAATCCGGTTTGACAAGCATACAACAGGCAGTGCATTTAAAACGTTGATAATTACACTCTATCCTACTAGTGTTATCTCTGTAAATGTCCTCAAACATTTAGCCTACTGCAGAAAAGGTTCATGACTAGACACTAAAACAGTCTGGAGCCTTGATAAAATTGTAGCTTATAAGAAAACACTTTCATAGCTAACCCTGGCGAAAAACTCTCACTCAACATGAAATCATTCCCAAAAGACGGCTCATTGTTTAAATTCAATGTGTATTTTTATATTAATATTAGAAAGCGGTCCGTGTACGAAGTATAATTCATTCAAATGAAAATGCTTGTTTTTAGGGTGTTTCCTTGTACCATTCTCCAACTTTATACAACGAATTTAGAAAAAAAAGACTGTCGTTCGTTTTAAAGAGACCACCTTTTATTCCTTTCAACATAAAAGCATTGGAATAAACGATCCGTGTACAAAGGAATCATACACGGAACAGAATTCATTGAAACAATATTCTGCTCCTTTGAGCCAATAATCTGACTTTGTTGCTCGTTTTTTGTTTCAACAAGTTGAAACAAGTGCAGTGCCTTCCTTAAATGGGCGGTGTCTCACTTCATTCTCTGGAATCACTTTAGTCCCTCGTCCTGAAATCGCTACCAGCCCGTCTTTGGCTTCTTTATCTTTTTATCATTAAGCTCTTTATTTCCAATGAGACATGGCGCTGAGCGGTAAAATCGCTCTGGTGACTGGAGCAGCGATGGGAATAGGACGAGCCATGACTGAGGAGCTGCTGAGGAACGGAGCAAAGGTAAAGTTTAGTTCAGCTGAGCTCCTGAGCTTTGTCTGTACGGAGAGGAGAGCTAATTTAAATCTTATTTTTTTAATCCCTTAACAACAATGAAAACAACATATGTACAAATAGGATATAGAAGGCTACTTAAAGGTGCACTGTGCAAAGTATCATAGTAACAAAATGAAACACAAAAGTATGTTTTTAATGTTGTATTATCATCTCAAATTAACACTCTACATTTTTGTCTCATGGAAAAAAAGACATTTCAAGCTCCATAGAACTTTCTTCTTTCTACAGCTGCCCAGGAAGGACAAACTAAGCCCTGCTGAAAGAAAGGCACATGTTGAGCACACTTTATTATATTCAGCCTATATTTGTCATTCAACTCTTTATTTCATGTGAAAGAATGAACAGTCAAACTACTTTAATGTTTTTACTTATTTTTTTCTCCAATGTATTGTTACTTTTAAAACTAATGCTAGTTTACTTAGTTACTGTTACTTTCTTTATAACCAGCGCGTTAGGGTAGGCCTCTCCTGCTTTACTAAAATCTTGTGAAGAAACCTGAACTCTGAAACTTGATAATGACAGATGAACGCTTAAGAGTTCATTTAGAGTTCAGAGTTTATTCATTTATGCTTTCATCGAACGTGCAGCTTTCTGTAGATTAACTGGGAATGAGAAAGTTTGTAAAATAACAGCTTGCAATGAACATTCACTAGATTAGAGATTGGGCAGCTTCACAAATGTATGCCTTTTTAAAAAAAAAAAAAAAAAAAAAAGACGGACAGTACAAGGCTCTGTACTCACCAGACTCACGGTGTACTCTTCATCAGCTCTCTTCCTCACAGCCACACAGGAGCTACACACACTGAGCCTGAGGTTGAAGAATGATGTTGAGATTGCATTACTGATGTAAAAAAAGTAAAGAGCCAATGGAATAATTTATTATTACTTGGATCACAAAACCTAAGTGCTAACTCCCTCAACACTGTATATTTTCATTTTAATTAGCATTGATTTAAAGCAAGCTCAAGCTTTAAAGGCAGGTATGTTTGTGTTTTTTCAGCAACATTTGGTGGTAAAAGTGCAGATTGAAGAGCCACACCCCACCCTTTTTTTTTTAAAGCGTTGGAAAAGCTAGCCCTGGAGGGACATACCCAGGCTTTGAACAAACTCAGGGGAAACGGAAAGAAAAATCTATTGGCTTCCTAAATGCTCTAATCCTTCAGCATGAATGTGTGCTCAAAAAGAAAAGTGAACAGCAGTGCTTAGTTTGTCCTCTTTTCTATTTTATTCAACCGTATACTTTCCAAATGTATGGTGCACCGTTTGGCCAAACAAGGTATCAACACAAACTACAGTGTATAAATGTCTCAAGGCCAGCTGGAAATGTCTAACACAACCACTGTGTGTGTGTTTTTTTTTTTTTTTTTTTTTTTGTAGGTGGCTGTCTTGGACATAGACAAAGCGGCTGGGAGGAGTTTAGCGGAGAGCCTGGAAAAGCAGTTCGGAAAAGAAAACATTTTATTCAGTTGTGGCAATGTTCAATCGGATGAACAGGTCAAAGGTGAACGGACTTGGTACAAAGGCACTGAATTACAAACACCTGGAGTCTGACCAAAACTTTGATCTTTCTCTTTCTTTTTTTAAAGTTGTTGGGAATTGTCTAATACATTTTAACTTAAAGTATTGTCTTGAACATAAAATAATCTCTGGACTAATATTTTCATGCTGTCATTGTTGTTGCACTCTCATAAGGCCTGACGTTAAAATCCCGAGTGACATGTATCCGGATGTATTCAGGTCTCTGTGCTGTGATTAGTTAAGAGACCTCCTACGTCAGTGAGGTTGTGTTTATTTATTTATTTTTAAGCAAAAGCACCACTACTTAAAGCAATATGTTGTATTTACACTTTTCTTTTTTTGTCAGTATTTAAAGTTATAATGTAATACACAGGAAGATTAATGCAGACTCAGGGAGAGACAGGTCAACGCGAGACAAGAGAGAGAAAAGTTTAGACATGTTCGAGGTTTTTAGGAATTGAGACCGAATCACAAATTGAAAGAGAACAGTGGTAGAGTGCAGATTAAACACTTTCAGTTGTTTTTACTGAATGTAGGTGAAACTTGAACGCTGCTTCACCAGGTTTAGGCCTGTCCCAGATGTTCTCAGAGTCCGAGAAGGTTCATAAGCAACTAGCATTTCAGAAATATATTCTGGTGGTAAACCATTAAGAGACTTGTAAAGCAGCAGTGCTGTTTTAAAGTCTATTCTCTGAACAACAAGAAACCAGTGCAGAGATTTTAAAACTGGACTGATGTGGTTGTACTTCCTGGAGTTAGTTAGAACCCGAGCAGCAGCGTTCTGAATAAGCTGCAGCTGTCTTAACCCTCGTTTTGAGAGACCAGTGAGCAGGCCGTTACAGTAATCTAACCTGCTGCAGATAAAAGCATGAATAATTATCTCTAAGTCTGGTTGAGACATTATCACTTTGACTCTGGAAATGTTTTTAAGGTGATAAAATGCAGATGATGTAATAGAATTAATGTGACTGTGGAAGTCTGAGTCCATGATGACCCCCCCAGATTAGATTTCGAACCTGATTTTTTTTTGGTCAAAAGCTATTAAAAAGTTATCAGAAATAATGGCTACGCTTGAGACTGCAACCAAGAAGAGGCTAATGGTTTATTTATTTATTTATTTAGCTGCTTTTCAGAAAACTGTAGAAACCTTTGGAGGAATCGACATTGTGTGCAACAATGCAGGGATCTTAAACGAGACCGAGTGGGAGCAGATGGTCGCCATAAACCTGGTGAGTGAAGAACAGAATGTGTTTTTAATGGTTTTAATCACATTATCACTTTTAGGTGGTGTTCAAAGACTGGTGCAAAGTGACAAATTATGAATGATAATGGCTTGGATTTATATAGCGCCTTTCACAAATCTCAAAGCACATATCAGTCAGTATTCACTCCACAGTCACACACTGGTGGTGGTAAACTACTTTTTTGTAGCCACAGCAGCCCCGGGGCTGAAGAAATCTAGTTGTATATTTGCTCGTTTGTAACGATAGGCCTTTGAGAGTGGTTGTTGAGCGTGGCAGCTGAAATAAAACGTGAACATCTGAGCAGCCTCTGGATTCACAACACGGGTCATGACATGGTCCATCAGTCGTCTTTCCACTGGACTGGACTTACTGTGTCCTTGTGCCTGTCTGGGCTGACCTTTTTACCTACATTATTGAAATATGTGCATTTATTTTGATCTGGTTTCTGACCAGTTCTGAAGTGTGGGGCTTTTATTTTTGTGGTAAGGCTTGGAGTGGTTTAGCTCAAGACAACGCATGCAACAAATGAACTGAAAATATTTAGTTTTTGTCTGAGGAAGATTTCACATTTATACTGTTGTACCTTTTTTAGTGGCAACAAATGAGAAGTTGAAGAGAGAAGAGAAATGAAACTAAATGTAATTGTTTTCCAGCTGGGGGTCATCAGAGTGTCGTACCTGGCTTTGGAGCACATGAACAAACTGTCCGGAGGTCGAGGTGGGGTCATTGTCAACACAGCATCCATGGCAGGTAGTATCCCATCATGCACTGCTCCACACAACTGTTTTTTAAAGCAGTTTTATTAATATAGTATAGTGTCCTTTTTATGAGACTTGAATGTGAATGCAGATGTTTCTATATTGGACGCACAAAGCAAAAATAAAAGACTTTCTGAACATAAATAAGCCACAAGTCAGACATAAAACCAGACATAAAAGTAAAATACATTGCATATGTATCCTTTGTTTGAAAATGCCTCTATCCTGTAGGTTTAGGCCCTCTGCCCAGCTGTCCCGTCTACACAGCCACCAAACATGGAGTGGTTGGCTTTACTAGAGCCATGGCCGTAAGTCACTTTATGAATTTATTAAACCAAGCATTCAACAATCGAATAATTAGCAAAAATGAGAAACGAGGGTGCAATGCAAAATGGAGTATATGTGTGTTTTAACGCCTCTTTTGCCCTTCACAAAATATCTGTTGTGTTTGTGTTCTGTTTTCTAGATAGCCTCTAATGTCTCTGGCTACGGCGTCCGCTTCAACGCTTTGTGTCCAGGTTTTGTCGAAACGGAGCTCTTCAGCAACATCCCAGAGAGACTGGGGCAGTTCTCTAACTTAAAAGAACTAACCCAAAATTTAGTCGACATGTATGGCACAATAAAGTGAGTTGATTTAAAGCCTACCTTTCATTTACTTTGACTGCTTATGGAAAAATACATTTTTGAGTCACTGTTTCTTTATTTTTCCAGGGTGTCTCAAGTTGCAGAAAGCCTCATCAAGCTGTTGTCAGATGAGAGCATGAATGGAGAGGCACTTTTGACATGCCCCAAGGAAACTAAATATGTGGAATTTCAGTCACACATTTAACAAACGACACACATTTGACATTATTACATCAAATGAAACTGTCTGGTATTAAATAAAGGCCCTACTGTCTAATAGTCTGAGGTTATTGGATTTATTTATGTTTATATATGGGTAATGGCTTACACTTTGGTTAATATTTTTTGACTGTATTAGCATATTACATTTGTTTGTGTTACATTTATTAAGTAATATGCAGGTAATTGTAGACCTACTTTTTATCCTCAAAAGCATCATGTAATCTATAATATAGCATTCATTAAAGAGTCAACAGCAAATCAAACAAAGGTGAGACTACAGTTTTTGCTCACAGCTCGATTAAAATCCTCTCAGGTAGGCTACATTTCTAACTTTGTCTTGAGTAGGACTTATGTCCCCTCGACTGATGCTACATTCATGTGGTCTTTGTATATCGTTTAAAAATAGGAAAAAAAAGATAAATCTATAAATATCAACGATTGCACAACTTCATGATCAAGAAACAAGGTAAGTTCATAAAAATGTGTAGTTTAGGCACAAACGCCTCACGAGCTCTTCCAGAACACAGACTAAAACCCAAAACACATTCAAACTACAACAATGGATACTTTGAAAGACTCACGGAAATCATACACTGCTCCATTTTTGGCTCAAAACAGAAAATATGGAAAAGAAAAACGGATTTCTTAAGAACTTAATAAAATGGGGAAAAGGTCCGTTGCTTTTATCTGAATGCATTCCAGGAAAATATTCGAATATAATGTATTATTTTTAAGGACTAACGACTAACAAAGCAAACGCAAACTATAGCCTCGGGATTGAAATAAACTGATCTTGAACTATTATGTAACACTAACGGGATTTAGCAGAACAGACATTTGTTTGGACGTACAGTAATAAAGATAACGCTCATAAGGACGATATAAAACCATAGATCGTAAATAAAACACAATACAGTCAAGTCGAGACACAAAGAGTCAGAAAAATATCAGTCCTGCTACAATCTGAAAGATCAATGTGCGCCATCCATTTTCAATAAACCACAAAAAACCCGGCTACACTTTGTGTTGTGACATGGTCAGTGAATGAAACAGACTTAACAGCGTCAGATTTGATGAAAAAAATTAACGTGTTTCCGCCCGGTTTCGAACCGGGGACCTTTCGCGTGTGAGGCGAACGTGATAACCACTACACTACGGAAACCGATGTAAACAGGAGGCGTTCAGAGTCTACTCGTAACTTTGGACATCTCATGGACGTACATGTATTTCATAAGTATATCTGTATAAATGTATAATACTATGTATGTATGATATTTTTATTCCCTCAGACCGCCACATTATCAGATAAAACACTTTTTCTTGTACTTTCCAGCATTTTTTTTTACACTTCATATAAATTTTCACTGAGTAAAAAATTACACAGTGAAAAATGTGCAATTTTATATTATTTTACACAGTATTTTTTTCTAAACGCGACATCTGTCGAAAAAAGGTTTCGTGAAGGTTCTCAGTCATTTAGGACATCTTGAAAAAAGGTTTGAGTAAAAGTCCAGATGCTATTTACTTTTATTTTTCAGATATATTCACTTTAAGCACTTGGTTCAGACTGAAGTGAGGGTACGTGTCTCTGAATAAAATAAATAAATAAAACTTAAAGAAATCCAGGCATTTTTGTAGCTTTACAGAGCTTTATTTTCACAGAGAGTAAACACAATTGTTTGACAATGGCTATGAGTGAAAAAAAGGTTTTTGTGTTATCATTCATATTTTCTGAAAAATGGCCAAAGAAAATCACAAATTCTGCCAAGGTATGTAAACTTATGAGCTGTAGTATTGCACAGAGCAGTGTTCATTGATGCTATTGGCCAGAAGACCTCTAATAAGTGAAATAAGACAAAAGAAAAGGAATAATGGCTGTTTCCCTTGAGGCTTTTATCAAATCAAACATAATATCTTGTGAAAATGGAGTTTAAAGAGCCGCTCCAAAGTGAACTCCCTGCAGGATGTTCGTGTTCCTCACTGACTGTGGACAAAGGGAGCTGCACCACACATTACGAATGAATAAATGTATTGATCTGTGCAGGGAATGGATAGAGAAGAGTATCCAATTGAGATCTCTTATGATCTTGACATGTACAACACATGCATTTTGTCATAAAAGGCACAACATCACACGGGGCCAGAACGACAGGCTCTCTTCGGAAATCTGAATTTTGAGAAAGTTCCATTAAAAACGGCTTGTGTGAAAATGCACTTAATTGAAACCCTTTTATTTTTATATGTTTTTGTTCTCGATAATGTAAAGTTGACCCTTTGTATGAATTGTGCCAGTACTGTCTGTCTACTTTTCTTTAATTCCTTTAGCTCCATGGTATACCTGAGCTGGCAGCTGCTCAGTTCGATTGTTGCCAGATACATATTAATAATAAACCAGTCTTTATTTAAACAGAGCCCGAAGAGTGACCTCAGGCTCATTCAGTGATGGTTAAAAGCCGCTGAATCAGGCTCATCTTCACTTCTTCTTCTTCTGCAGTTTCTCCAGAACTCAGAACTTCACTCAAGTCCATTGCGTTGATCTGTGAGTATCTGCATCAGATTCTTACACAGTGCAAGGCTTAGACCAGACTAAGTTTTTTTTACCTTTTGATCCTTTATGGGCTGCAGCTGGAGACATTTTCAGCTGCTTTATGGGAACTTTAGTTCTAGAAAAAACTCAAAAGGCTGTTTAGTTTTCTTGTAGTTACTGTCCTGTGTCGTGAGGGGGCAGTGTAGTCCTTGTCAAAGTGGAGCTGTTCCAGTAATATTCCTAAATATAAATACTGACTTAGGTTCTCTGTGTTTTTTTTCCCCAGTGCTGGCCCTTGTCTTTGTGGCTTCAGGTAACTACTGTTCACTTCTTTATAAAGACACCGCTGTTTAAGTCTCACTGGTTTTAAATAGTGTTTCTGTATTTTTACAGTTGTCTCTCAAGAAGAACCACTGGAAATAACCAAAGAAAAGTTTGAAGAGGGGTTAGTTTAAAAAAGAAAACTAATTTATAACAAATAACACGGCTTCAAAGACTTAAAAATCTGCTTTCATTTCAACCGTGTGTTCCATCGACGGGATATAAATGCATTTATGTCACATATGACTGTTCCTCATTTATATAACAGGCTCAAAAAGTGGAAAGCCTTTGGGGCACTGCATCGTTCTTGGCTTCAGTGGAAAGAGAGTCAGATGAATCAGACCGACGCAGAACACGCTGCTGCAGAACTCCTGCGCCTCTTGATTCATAATTTCTGAATGAATCTGAAAATGAGGCTCTTACAAGAGGTTGATTCTCTTCAGAGTGAGCTGTGTCTTTGTTTATTGCCCTCCGTTTTAGAGCATGTGAGCAGCTATGGTGGCCCAGCAGGGACGTGCAGGGACGTGTTGTTTATGGAAAAACTCAGTAGATAAATGTCTGATGGAGGAAAAAAAGTTAATTTAGTTCACAATAACTTCAGTAAAAATGTGTTTAAAAAGAAACATGATTGTGCTTATCCTCCTGTAGTGAACATTTGTCTTCTTTAGGCACCCGTAGAAAGAGGAACAAGAATAGAACTGGTTTTATGGCACTTTAAAAATATTTTTCTTTAATGTGAACAAATAAAAACACATTGTTCCATTCGGTTAAACAGTTTCTACTACATTTTGAACAATGCAGCTTTTAATTAGTGAGTCCCCTTTATTGGCTTTAATTTGAATTTCATTTTAGTCACATTGTTTGATTGTCCCAGATTTAGCCACAAGCTACTTTCCATCTGCAGTCCTTGGGCAGGTGAGCACAACAATAAAACAGGAACCTATCCCTTAATCCCAGTCACTTTGGGCCTGAGGCGGGCTACATCCTGAACAGTGGCCAGCTACTCGCAGGGCTAACATTTAGAGACAGACAAGCATTCACTCTCACCCACAGGAGACTCCTCGCTGCAAAAGGGATTGTTTAAAATAGATTTCTTTAGGTCAACTCTATACTTGTTTTCTAATCTAATAGAACCATGTTTAAATAATACTGTCCTGGGTCATATTTAAGACCATAGCAATTATTTTAAATGTAGAAAAGACTTAACAGGACCAAACAAACAAGTCCTCAAAGATAATTCAGTGTAATTTTGGTCAAACGCTGAGGTCTGGACCAGAAGATCTCATCTCATGTTTAAGGCATCTCGCTAAACGAAAAGAACCTCCATCACAACAGATCAATGGTTTATCAAAAGTCTTCAGATGTTTTGAAAATTATTCACTAGGGCTGAACAATTTTGGAAAATAATCTCATTGCAATAACAAAAAAAAAAAAACAATATTGTGATTATTATGCATTTGCTTTTTTCAAATTCTGTAAATATGATCCACACTTAGCTCATGTTTCTTCTTGGCCTGGTCTGTGTTATTTTTTATTTAGCCATTTCAATCACAGGACTGGACAACAGAGCATGTTACTAGACTTCTCTGGCTCTCTTTGGCTCCGAACTTTGTTATTGCCTCATCGTCTCCTCTTAACACACAGCATCTCTCAAGTAAAATGTCAATCACACCTCTATGAAAAATAATTTCAGTGTAACTCTTTACATTACGCCACAGATGAAACACAGAGCTCACAAACACACAGAGGCCCAAGAGAAATGTTTATACAGTACCAAATCAAAAGCTGTTGGCTACAGCACACGACTGACGCAAAATGTGTCAGTCCTGTGCATTTATAAACACATTTATAAAATAGGTTTGGGATGAATTTTCCTAAAAGAAAGAACATTAATTTGGTAAAACCAGGACTCCTCAGTTTAAAAAGCACTTGTTTTGTTGTTTTGTTTGTAACATCTGCAGTATTTATTCAGTCTCTCTCCTGTTTCAGCCTCGAAGAGTAGAGCAACTGAGAGAAGAAAGTTTCAAGGGTTGTCTGTCAAGTCCAGCATAAAGTAAACACTCTGCTGTAAAACACTGGCACCTCTGATTCAAAAAGTCTGAATGAAAATGTGCCTCCTACAAGAAAAATAAAAAGCTGATTCTCTTTGGAGTGTCATTTCCTTTATTGAAACACTTTGTGGTGTGGAAACAAGAATAAAGGACGTCCTTCGGTGATTAAAATTACGGGGTCTGTAAGGGTGCCTGGGGTCCCAAGTTTCTGGTCCACTTTCCAAAAGGAGTTAAACACTGTGGCCAGCTGATTGGACGTTATATAAACTCCTTCTTTAAAAAAAAAACAAAAGGAGAAAAAAAAAAAAAAAACAACATCAAAAAGAAATATTTTTCAAATAAATTATGTGAAAAACATTATATTACAACAGAAAACATGACAAATATTGTACTTTTTCCTGACGAACAAAGATAGTGTTTATTATCAACAGCTGAGTCAGTGTTGTACAACCCTCCCTTAATGAATTTAAACATTGTATTTATCCTCTACACTGCATTAAACACAAGCAGAACTTGTTCCTCAAATACTGCGTTCCTAAATGATAGGAAACTGCTGCAGCCCTATCAACGTAATGTTCAGAAAGATTTTAATAAACAGAAACTGTCTAAAGCCTTCTGCAGCAGCTGTATCTCCAGCCTCTCATCACTTCACTTTATGACAACACCTTTTAAATTTTATGAAAGTCCACTTTACGTCTCATATAGAAATACAACTTACATGGCTCTTCTGTGACTGTTTCCGCAGCGGACGCCTTTCTTCGAGGGCTCCGAAGAGTGGAAGCTTAGTTGTAGCGAAAGCCACACAAAACAAGACAAAGGTTGTGTTTGCAATCCACCTTTTTTTAGTCCGGAGCAAAACAGAAATCGATCCGTTTGTTCAGTTAGCTCTTGGTCTTTAACATTCAGGGTGACATTATCAGGTCCAAATGAACAGAGCAACAACAACAAGACCAGAGTGTATCGAGACCAAAACCTTCAGGGCTCAAAGGAAAGACCAAGTGTATTATACATCACCAGAGATCCCAGCAAACAGTAATAAGTCCAAGTGAAACCAAGTGCAAACTCATTGGTTAAGAAGTCTTAAATAAGATAAGATGCAATTAAAAGTTGAGGGATTGATTTAAAATCCACTACAATAGAGTCCACTAGAGTAAGTCCGAAACTGAGACAGAGTTACGAGTTTCAGTCCGAGGCAAGGCTGAGTTGTGGCCAGTCAATCTCTACGACTCAGACAAAACCAAGACTTCAGCACTACTAGGCCCACCTCTAGATCTGGACAAAAGTGACTCCATTGCCATTGATTTTCCAGAAAAACGCTACAGAGTTGCATTGGTTTTGTGGGACGGTGGACTCGTGTGTTTCCTGTTTTCTCCGTTTATTAGACCTTTATGTGCCGGGCTCAGCTGTCTTCTCTCCATCGAGGTCCCGCTGGGCAGCAGCAGCAGGTTTCTGTTTCTAGAGTCAGAGGAATGAAGACGAGGACTGGGACTGACCGAGGACAGCGTCTGGGAGCTGCCATTCAGAAACCAGGAGTTGTTTGAGCCTTGGTGGCTTCGGTAGTTGGAGTACGCCTGCCAGCCCTGACGCTTCCTCTTCCAGCGACAGCGAAGGATCCGGATAAACGCCTAAAACACAACGAATGGTCTGGTTTAGTCAACTTTTTTGGTTTAGTCCTAGTTAGGACTTGGATTAGTCCTGTTTTAATCTATGACTGTTTTTCAGTCTTGGGTTGTGTTTAGACCTGGATCAGGATTTGGTTTATTAACGTTTAGTGGGTTTAGTCCTATCTTTGTCATGTATAAGTCTTGGTTTTAAAGTGAGTTGTGTCCAGGTTTAGTTCTTCTCTATTTTTATCCAAATCTTTTTATTTTAGTCCTGTGTAACTCCTGCTTTGAGTTTAGCCTCAGTTTCATGGATTAGATCTCTTTTAATCCTGCTTTAGTCCTGTTTAAATGCTTTTTAGTCCTAGTTTAGACCTGTTTAAGTCCTGTAATTATTGCTGTTTAATCCAGGTTCAGTTGCTGGTTTTGTCCTGCTCTATGAATGGTTGAATTGTAGTTTAGCCTTGGGTCAGTCCAAGTTTTATCCTGATTACTCCTGTTCTAGTCCTGGTTCAGCCCTGGTCCAACCCTGGTCTGTCCGGTCTGCTGGGTATTACCTGTTTGAACTCGCGGCTGTAGCAGGGATAAATGATGGGGTTTAAGCAGCTGTTGAAGTATCCGAGCCAAAAGATGACTTTGAAGAAGGTTTCAGGAGGTCTCAGACTGGAGTTAAACGAGCCTTTCAACAAACACAAGAATTAGGACATATCCAGACTCAAAACTTAAATTCTCACAAAGTATTTGTATCTAAAATAACAGTCAGTCAATAAAGTAAGCAATGTTTTAGTCCTGGGCTGAGTTACGTTACGTCCTGGCCTAGTTCTGTAGTGGTTGTTTAGACCTGTCCTAATATAGATCTAATGTCAAATCATTCTAGCTCTGGTTTTGTCCTGATTTAGACTTGACTTAGACCTAGTAGTAATTCAGGCAGGCACTTGTTTAGTTTTAGTTTATTCCTGTTTTAGACCTGGTTTTGACTTGTTTTCTGTGGTTTAACCTTCATCTAGAACTGGTTCAGTCCCAATCTAGACTATCTCAGACTTGTTTTCCCTGCATCTTGTCTAAATGTCCTTTTAACCTGCTTCAGACCTGTTTGGTTCTGTTTTAGACCTGGTTATACTCCCAAGTCCTGACCTCTTGCTGGTCCTGATCCTGGTCTTTGTGTGGATTTGTGTGGATCATAGCGCTGATGTTCCCGCTGATTGTGTGGATTACTTTTCCCTGAGTTTGGACTTGTAAGGCCATTATTCGCCTGAGGCTGCTGTCTCTGACTATATATGAACACAGTTATTCCTGAACACACTCGGGACGCACCTGAACGCAGCTCACTCAGGTAACTACGAAGAGCAGGAACCTGAACGCAACACTTCATAACAAGACTCCCAGTTTGGTGATGAGTCGATCAGAGACTAAAAACTTAAGCCTCGGCAGCTGTTTCTGACTAAATATGAACTTGTTCACACCGACAGAGATTCAAGACAGCTGAAGGCAATATTTAAATACAAAAAACAAGAGAAATATGTAAGAAAAGGGGGCATTGAGGACTGAAAAGATGAAGAAAGTAAGTTATAAAATCATGTCTCTGGCCAAAAGTCAGTGAAAATTAAAGTTTATATAATGTGTATTTATATAGCACATTAATAATAACTATTGCTAAAATTCTAAAACGTACCTATTGCTAAAATTCTAAAAATGCTAAAACGGAGGGCAATAAATAAAAAATAAATATATAAAGTAAAGTAAAAACACAGAACAGGGAGAAAGTCTGGACAGGTTTCTGATTTGTAAAAACGTTAAAGTTTTACTTAGAGTCGTTTAGATACATTTGGATACAACTGCTTTAAAAACAAAACGACAGCTTTTCAGTGTTTTCCATGCATTTAAGAGATCAAAAATGAACAACAAGCAACAAGCTGAGGATACAAGCAGAAAGACGAGAGTGATGCTCAGCTGAAGGATTAGTAAAACATTAAGAAAGTTTGTTCAGTATTTCCATGAATGATCTCTCTAAAGAGTTAAACATGTGTAGAACTGGATGTATGGTTGGAGGCTTGTGGTTTTCATGAATGTGTGCTCTGTGTGTGGAGATCAACATGATGTCAAGTACAAAGTGTTATTAGGATATGCTGCACAAAAGAGGACAGATCTCTTGTATTCCCTCTTTTACTACTGTTGTTTATGAGACAGCAGCCAATTCTATTCTTTCCTGTTTTAGGACAGCTGTCTTTTTCACATTAAAAAGATCCTTATAATCTGACACTCTGTTAGCTATTGACCATTACACAAGAGCGTGAACCTGGAGCCGGACAGAGGGCTCATGTGTCGAGTTAAAAAAGGAGTAGCTCGGTTCTTTAATGGTTTTAAAAACAAACACATACAGAGACAAAGCTCGTTAACTCGTGATATGATGACGACCAGAGTTTGACATACTACGACAAAATAAAGTGAGAGTGTCCAGTATTTGTACTTGATTATGTCTTTGCTTATTTTTCTGTATAATGCATCCAATCATTATCCTTTACAGGTTGCTAGGAACGTCTGTCTGTCACTTTGTTTGTCGAAAGTTTGAAAAATCTAGAGCAGCAGCTGGTGTGTTGAGCTTTTTTAACAATTATAAATAGCGGCCATTTTGTGGATTATCATAAAAGAGAATGCCAACATGAAGAAGGTAAGTTTGAATTGTCTGTTTCTTTGTAAAAACATGAATTCCTTCTGACTAATTCATTTTAAAATGAATAAAAAAATCATGTTTGATAAAATATAATAACATAATGGTGGTTATCTGCTGAATTGGTGGGGATTTAAGAGGATTAGTTTTGGGCAAAGGGAACAAAGATGTCTTCACAGAAAGACTGAGTCAGGTGGTGGCATATGGAGCAAAAACAACAACACATCGGCCATATTGGGCCATTGACGCTCTGATCTAGGCTGTGTTGGGGTTAAACTTTTACAGACGTGAAAACTTAAATGACACTAAAAGGAATGAAAAATATTTGGTTTTACCCGATTGTTGATGTAGTATTGTAGTTTGTAGTTCACTAGAATTGAAAAAAAAATATGTTCCTGTTGTGTGTTTGGATGGTTTGTTTGTTAAAAGCCACAATATCAAAAACCACTGATTCTGTGACATGTAGCTGTAGTAAAGATTCAACCTGGAAGTTTTTTCCCTCTATTCACCCTCACTCTGCTTCCTCTCAGCTTTCAGCCAATTATCATTCTTTCTAGAGTCTCATTCTTGAATGTTGTAATGAATTTGTGTCAGGTTTGGGACTGTAAACATTAGGCTATATTAAATTTACCAGGGAATTCTCATAGCGTATGCACAAGATAAATGATGAAAAACGTTTGAAGGGTCCGATTGCTGTTTTTGATGTTTGGACTCTGGACTTTTCAGATTAAATCAGTTAAAATGGCAGTCTGAACAGAGCCGAGGCTGTAATGAACCCTTTAGGAGGATTTATTCATGGCTTCGATGCCAGATCAAACACCTAACAGCAGCGGTTTCTTCTCTATATTCTGTTTGTTTGAGATAAGTGTCTGTTCATGGGGCTATTTGGCTTCTCTAGTGTAAGTCAGTGTGTCCAAATGAGTCTTTTTAATTCATTTATCACAGCATCATCATAACGGTGAGGATATCTGAAGACTGTGAAGATGAATGACAGACGAACAGAAGCCTCAGTGAAAGACGTCAGGAATGTACAGTGTGTTCAAGAGTAACAACGTAAAGCTGTTTTTCTGATGATTTCTAGAGATATTTTCATGAAGAATACACAATCTTATCATGTTTGGCAGAGACTCTGTGGGAAACTCTCTTCATCATATTGTATAATGGACTTTCTGTTTCCACTAAAGAAAGTTAAAAAAACAAATGGCAACCTGCAGTGTTTTTTTTTCTATATCTGATCTGACCCTCAGCCCATATACATCAACTGTGTAGAGAGGGTTTTACAACTTCAGGTTTCTGGGCCTGCACCTGGATGATGACCTATTCTGGAAAACAGACCCTAGACTGTTAAAGAAGGCACAGCTACAACTCCACTTCCTGAGGGTCCTGAGAAACAACGCCCAGCCAAGGAGCTCCAGATGCTCTGTCGAAGGTCTGCCAGATGCACTTATCAACAGTTATTAGAATAAACCAAAAACTAAACCAGGACAAAGTCAGAATTTAAACTAGGACTAAACCATGACTAACCCTCTTGAAAACCAGGACAGAAACTAAACCTCAAAGTCAAACTCAAATCCTGGATCAACCAAACTTGCCTTAAACCAGATCTAAACCGGAGTAATCCTATACTAAACCAGGTCTAAACCAGCCTAAATATAGACTAGGGTTAAGACTAAACCATGGCTATACCTGACCTAGACCAGGACTAAGATTAATCCTTTAATCAAAACTGGACCAAAAACATGCAAAGCACAATAGAGACCTAAACGTGGCCTAAACCAGGACTAAACCTAGATTAACTCTAGTCTAAACCCAGATTAACTCTAGTCTAAACCCAAGCCTAAAATAGGACTGAACCCGGCTTAAATAGGACTTACTCCAGCAGAACTTACAAAGACTAAAACAGGTCTAAATTAACCCTAGAAACCCAGTACTAAATCCACTAAACCCAGACTGAACCTGCACTAAACTCAGTCTAACTTAAGAGTCATTACAGGCCTAAACAAGTCCTAGACCAGGTCTACGTACTGATGGGCAGCGTGAGGAAGAAGGGCAGCCAGCAGAGGATGAACATCCCGACCACAACCCCCAGCGTCTTGGCGGCCTTCTTCTCTCGGCTGAACTTGAGCAGTTTTACGGACAGCGTGCTGCGTCCGGCTGAAGCCCCTCCCCCTGAGCCTTTAAGGGCGGGGCTTGAGTCCTGGTTCCTGCAGTGTATCCTCAAAGTGAGTTCGCTGGAGTTCTGCATCCGCTCCTTCATGACGCCGGCCTCTAGGTTCTTGGTGGTGCGTTTGGCCACGATGTAGACGCGGCAGTACATGGCCAGAATCACGGCCAGAGGGATGTAGAAGGATCCCAGCGACGAGAAGAGGGCGTAGAAGGGCTCCGGTGCGATCAGGCACACTCTGTCGTCCTGAAATTACATGGACATTACATGGGGAGGGTTTTCCATTAGTTAAAGTTTTGTGAAATTTATATACAGATGGAAAAACAAAATGGAAAAACAAACATTTTACGCTCTGTCACTTCCAACTTTGTAACCTGTTTTGAGTCCGTTATCCGAACATGTACTAAAGAAAACTTTAAAACTGTTTTCTTAGTGGTACCAATTTGAATTTTTGTGCATTTACCAATTACCTCCTGCACTTCCTAATGGTATATTTGATTTGACAGTAGACGGTGACATTGGCAAATTGAGCTTGATATACAAGTATTAAATCATATTTTTTATGTTTAATGCATTATTAATCAGACAAAACAGACTGATTTAATTTGAAAAAAATAACAAAATGTGAATACACTGAGTGGTTATAAAAATACTGAATAAGTGGTATTGTTGTACAAATACGAGAGCTTCAACCAAGTGAGAGATATATTTTACCCGTTTTTAGACAAACTGAGCCCAGAGGACAATAATAGTATAGCCCTATCTATGCCGTTGTTTTTCTGTGCAGTGTTACAAAACTGAGAGGAGAAAACAAACAACCTCCATGTATTTTCAGCTCTGCAGTTACACTCAGAGACCTTTAGATTGTGTTGATATTTAAAAACCTGCACTTTGTTATTTACCCAAGACCTGACTTTCCAATTCAAGTCAATAATTTACAATGAAAGGTCACTTTTCACCAGCTGATCCACCTTCAGTCTTTTTTTAACATTCTCCATTTAGAGGCAACAATTTAAAATGTGACCTTTTTGGTGTTCTGTGTTCTGTGTTCCAATTAAATACAACATTTTCCAAACACTGTAGGCGGTCCAACTATTATGCAATATTCAAACATGTTGAATAATGTTTTAGTGCGAGCCAATCTCTGTGAACGTCTGACTTTGTCTGTTCTTTTATGAAACTTGGACTAAACAGCTATCGAAGCTGGACCGAACAAACTGATCAGAAAGGCAGCCTGAACAAGAGGATGGTGACAAAATGAGTTCCATCTTCAACAACCACCCACTTATCTCTCCCACTGTACGATGAACTGAGGCTTTTCAGCCACAGATTAATTCAGAAGTGGAGTTAAATAAGACAATAGCTACATTAAACCCAGGTCAAACCAGGATTCAACCAATACTAATAAATAGTAATAATAATAATAATAATAATAATAAAAATAATAAATAAATCTTAACCCAATACTTAAACGGGATCCACTTAACTGGGACAAAATATACACACAACTAGGATTAAAATAAGGCTAAACTTAGACCAAATTTAGTTTAAACCATGAACTAAACAAGATCTAAATCAATACTTAGGTAGAAAAACCAAGGACTAAATCCAAGATCCTATGTTCTATGTTTCTGTTTGGGGAGCATGCTGGGTAGTATAGTCACCTGTGAGGGTGGCTGCTTCCACCCCAGCAGCGGGCCGATGGAGATGACGGTGGCCAGGACCCAGACAGCGAGCATGGCCAGCAGGGCGCGCCTCTCGGTGACGATGGTGGGGTACTGCAGCGGGTAACGCACGCCGATGTAACGGTCAATGGAGATTACACACAGAGACATGATGGACGCTGTACAACACAAGACGTCCACCGCTGCCCAGATGTCACAGAAGATACGGCCAAACACCCACGAGTCCAGCACCTGCAGAAGGAAGAGGAAACAGGAGTGAAGACAAGGAGGAAACGGGAGTGAGACGAGGAGGAAACAATGGTGAGACAAGGAGGAAACAAGGGTGAGACAAGGAGGAAACGGGAGTGAGACAAAGAGGAAACAAGGGTGAGACAAGGAGGAAACGGGAGCAAAGACGAGAATAAAACAGGAGTAAAGACGAGGAGGAAACAAGAGTGAGACAAGGAGCAAACAGAGAGTGAGACGAGAAGGAAACAAGAGTGAGACGAGGAGGAAACAAGAGAGAAGGGGATAAGAAAACAAGAGTGAGACGAGGAGGAAACGTAAGAAAGGACAAGGAGAAAACGGGAGTAAGACGAGGAGGAGATGGGAGTGAGACGAGGAGGAAACAAGAGAGAAGGGGATAAGAAAACAAGAGTGAGACGAGGAGGAAACGTAAGTAAAGACAAGGAGAAAACGGGAGTAAGACGAGGAGGAGATGGGAGTAAGACGAGGAGGAAACAATGGTGAGACAAGGAGGAAACAAGAGTGAGACAAGGAGCAAACAGAGAGTGAGACGAGGAGGAATTGTAAGTAAAGACAAGGAGAAAACGGGAGTGAGACGAAGAGGAAACGGGAGGTGACGTACAACCACCATTTTTGAGTTACAGCAGACGTTCTTTTCCACTAATTCCCAAATTAAACCAGAACTAAATAAGGATTATAAAATGAAACAGACTCAAAATTAAACCAGAACTAAGCCAACTTTAACCCCAGACCAAATGAAGGACTAAATCTGGAATGAACCTGACCTAAACATAGACTGAACCAGTAACAGGAAAAAAAAACCTTGGACTAGAACCTTTGACTCAAACAGGACTAAACATGGACTAACTGGGATTAAACCTATAACTAAACCAGGACTAAACCGAGACATAACTAGACCTAAATTACTAAGGGAACAAACATATCATTAGTTTAAATTATTAATACATAGAACATTATCTTTAGAAGGTTCTGCCTTGTTTATTATATTTTAACCACAAACACTTCTTGGACTTCTGCTAATCATTATCTCTGCTATGATAATGTTTCCCAAATAAAAAATGTAAACTGCAGAATCAGAGCTAAACTGGGATGAGTGCAGATTCCCAGCCTCTCAGTTTATCTCGATGTGAACAAGAACAAACCGCCAATCATCTCTGGACGAGCTACGACCATTAAATATTTCACATTTTTTCCCAGATTAATGGAGAGTTTATGCCATTTGATATCTTGTTATGATTTGACCAAGACCTAATTGATCAAATATTTGAGGTCCTAATCCCTATATGATTGCTCTGGATTCATTATGGATCCTTTTTTATATTTTAAGGATTATGTTAGCTGCTAGCTTGTTAGCGTTTCAGCTTGTTTTGGCTTTTAAATGTAGAATATATAAGGGTTTATCTAAAGTGTCAGCTGTTTATTAAGATGTGCAGGACAAAATCAAGCTCTAATCTTAATCAGGTTAGATCAGGACAAGGCAAGCACCAAACCCTGAATAAACAAACTAAGACTAAGTCAAGGTCTTTAAAGATGGTGAACCAAGGCTCGATGCAGTAAAACCAGAACCAAACTAAGAATAAATCATTTAAATGGGGAGTACTGATTTATTTCAGGACTAAACCAATAGCAAATCTGGACGAGACTAAAGCAAACCTAAACCAGAACCAAACCAGCACTGAGCTGGGTCTTAATCAAGACTAAATCAAGCCAAAGCCAGGTCTAAACCCAAACTAAAGCAGAGTAAACCAGTGAATGAGCAGCAAAATGATAGTACAATACTACTCGTACTGCACAACCATAGCCGAATTATGCCTAGTTTAGGATTTAAATTTTAGACGCAGTGTGACTAACCACTTAGCAGAAAAGAGAAAGAACAAACCAGGGCAAGACCAGGATTAAATGAGGAATAAACATGCAATATATAATAACTAATGTTGAATATTGTGAGACCGTGATATTTAGATAAACCTTTTGACAAAGTAAAAGGTTATTTAAAAGGCTGTGGACTGGCCAAAACAAGTACTAAATCAAAACTATACCAGGAGTATACAAGAGAGTATAGTATACAAGGAGTATAGTCCAGGTCTAGACTCCCTGTGGGACTGACCTCCAGTGTAGCGGACACAGGCAGGACTGTGGTGCCCAGGAGCAGGTCTGCGATGGCCAGGTTGATGATGAAGTAGTTAGTGGGCGTCCGGAGATGTCGGTTACAGACCACAGACAGAATCACCAGGATGTTCCCCACGATGGCAAACAGTATGAACGAGGCCAGGACCATTCCCACCGGCACTGCGCGGCTCAGGTCCAGAGGGGCCGCAGAGGGACCACCGAGAGAGGCCACGGAGATGTTAGAGGAGACGTTTAAGGTCCCAAACAGATCAGGGGTCGAGTTAGTCCACACACTCATGGTTTAGTCCTGGTCTGAGGGAAAGAGAGAGGAGGCAGATGAGTTTATTTGACAGAGATTTACTGGATTAAAAAAAAGAACTAGACAAAAGCTAAACAAGGAATTAACCAGGTCCACAAAGGTACTTGACAGGGACCAAACAAGGAGAAATCAAGACTGAACAATCAATCAACCAGAATTAAACAAGGGCTAAACCGGAATTTAACCAGAACTAGGACAGTGACTACACTAAAACCAAACTAGGACTAAACTAGAGCTAAATTACACCAATACCAGGATCAATCCAGGACTAAAGAAGGACAAAACCAGAAGTTAACTAATGCTAAACCAGGAATTAAACAAATACTAGACAAGGACGAAACCAGATCTAACAAAAACTAAATTAGGACCAATACTTGCAAGCAGTGTTGTAGTCCAAGGCACTTTCAAGTACTTGAGTCCAAGTCCAAATCACCAAAGACTAGTCCGAGTCAAGTCCAAGTCGAGTCATCTTTAGTTAAAAGTCACTAAAGAAAAGTCTGAAAACTGTGGGAGTCAAACCGACACATT
This sequence comes from Neodontobutis hainanensis, assembly GCA_024349245.1. Classification (NCBI taxonomy): domain Eukaryota; kingdom Metazoa; phylum Chordata; class Actinopteri; order Gobiiformes; family Odontobutidae; genus Neodontobutis; species Neodontobutis hainanensis. Next base: position 586,741 of record JALDNG010000054.1, read on the forward strand.
GATTGGGATTTTAGTTTTGTATAAGCCTTTAAACACATTTAATGGAGTTAAATGTGTTGAATAAAACTCTTTTTGGCTAAACAATTAGCATCAACATAATGCAGTATTAACACAGACAAGAATATTCATGCTACTAAATTATAGAACATGCAGTACCATATTATGGATGCTTTTTATTGAAATATTAAGTGTTAGTTTACACCTGGTTTAGTTCTCGGGTAGTTTGTTTAAGGTTTAGTCCTGGGTCATGTTTTTTCCTCAGTTTGTGAAAATAACTGGTACAATAGCCTGTTATTCTGATGTCTTTTTTGTTGCATGGTTTATACCTGGTTTAGACTCAGTAGGACCAGCTTTAGTCCTGGTATGGACCTGGTTTACCCCTGATTCAGTCCTGGTTAGATCCTGGTTCACTCCTGGTGCTTTAGACCTTGTTCAGTCCTGGTTTAGTTCTGATTTAGACATTGTTAACTCAGTTTTCATCCCCTAGACCTGCTTCTGACTTCATGTTCAGCCTCAGTTTAGGTCCTGAAGTGATTGATTAGTTGAGTGCAGTTTAGTATCCCTCTAGTCCTGGTCTAATCCATGGTTTCCTCTTGGTTATGGCTGTGTTTTCAAGTAAGTGACAGTATTTTGAGTATGTGTCCATAGATGTAATAATAGACAGACACACGAGACCATGTTTGTCCTTCATAAACTGGAAACAAACTGAGCTCAGTGTCTGCTGTGGGCAACTACTTCTTTTAATATAAATTATTGTGTTGTGTCTAAAACATGGACTAAAACTGGACTAAACCAGACTAGGACTAAACCAGGATCCAACCTGAACAAGGCAGGACTAACACTAAAACGAGATCTGGATTACGAAAAACTAAACCTAAGACTAAACTGGACTAAAACCAAACCTGTACCCAACCTGGACTAAGTAGATCTAAAACTAAGATATAACCTGGATTAAGAAAAACTAAAACTTTGACTAAACTTTGACTAAACCCGGACTGATCAGGATAAAACTTGGGACAAAAACCAGGACTAAACCATGACTGAGCAGGGTCGATTCCAGGACTAAAACTGGACTAAACCAGACTAAAACTAAACATGGACTAAGCAGAATAAAACCTGGGTCAGATCTGGACTAAACCAGGACAGACACCGAAAATAAACCTGGACCATTCCAAACTATAACTAAACCACCACTAAAAAAAATAATAAAAAAAGATAAAATATAAAAGTGGATAAACTGAATAAGACATACCCAGTTTCAGACTCATTTAAAAATTGTTGTAATAAAATTAGAAAAAAATAAAACTTACCAAATAGCCCTGCTTCTTATCGCAATATCCGTTTAATATTTCAGTTTAAATCAGTTAAATTGTCGCTTTTAAATCCCATAACTGGACAAGCAGCAGCAGGTGGTTTTCCGGGACAACCTCAGCGCTTCACGCCGCCCGCAGGAGCTCCTTCTCGGGGTAAAGTGCCGTTCGAGTCGCGGGTCGGATGTCCATGTCCTTTTACGGTTCAAGTAATGTTTAATGTGGGAAAGTTCCGAGCGGAGAAAAAATGATACGAACTGCTGCATCTTTCTCCGACAGAGACCTTCCCTGCGCTGTTAAAGGGACAGTCCCGGCTTTTAAACAGCGTCAGTTATGGATTTTCCGCAGAGACTATATAAAAATGGACAAAGAGACCGAGGCGGAGTCACGCAGAAGCGAGGGCTAGCTTCGACAACAGCACGAAATGCTACTCAATAATAACTCAAAAATCCTAGCCTCAAGTTGGCCTATTTCTCCATTTAAGAAAAAAATACCCCTTTATTTTTAAATAGTCTACAGTTTATTTAATTGGGTTTTTATTAAAGGCAGCAGTATACACTAGATGGTTTTGTCTGTAGATGGTGTTGTGGAAAAGGTCACAACATTAGACTTTTTGTAAAAAAGACTGTGACTGATCCAGTAAACCTGACATTTGATTGGACTTTATTCTAATTTATTCTGTTATATTTGTGCTTATGGGGACAATGACGCTCCACCGTAAATGTAAAAACAGCACATATTTTGGGATTTTGTGAAAGGAGGTCAATGGAACCAGGCTTACAGTATACTCCCTATGTACACAGCCCCTCGATGTGTAAAGTAAAGTTCATTGTATGCATCACTCAATTTACTTTAGTCTTGTTGAAGCCCACGTGATTTAGATAACTTTACAAATACAAAATGCACTTTTTTTAAAAAGTGAAAAGATAGCAGCAGGCTATGTAGCCTACAGTTAAATTGTGGAAAGTGGTCGTCCTGTAACCGGAAGGTTGGGGCGTAACTCTCCCCAGTACTGTTGTGTCCTTGGTAAAGACACATGACCAGCTGTGACACTGGTGTATGAATATGTGACTGACTCTCAGTGTGTGACTGTGGAGTGAATGAATAATGGATTCAATTGTGAAGCGCTTTGAGTGCCTTGAAAAGCACTATAAAAATCAAATTTATTTATTAAGTGTGCAGTTAAGATAAAGTTGGAATTCAATGATCAGGCTAATTTAGTTGCTAATTTAACATTAAAAAAAAACTGACCTGGTTGTTGGGTTTCTTAGTTGAAATTTTAGTTTAAGAGTGTGATTGGTAGCTGTTTTAGTGTTAGTCGTGTTGAAGTAAAATGACAAAATGTTTTATTATAAGACTTTAACTTATTTTAAATATTTACACAACCGGTTGGGAAAGATAAGGAAGTGAATTATGACAAAAATAAAAACCCGGCACAGCATGACTTAAACTTATGCTAACATTAATAAATCACAAGTCAGTGACCAAAGCCAGGAAAGACTTAGAAGAATGTAGTGTTTTATTGGAGGAGATTTTGAGGGGAGCATGAGACAACATTAGTCTGACACAGGGCTATGTTACAGCTAGTCTTGGTTTTAGCCCTAGTTTAAAGCTAGGTTTAGTCCTATTTATGTCCCAGGCTTAGACCTGTTCTCGTTCTATGTGAGTCATAGATTAAATCAGGTTTAGTCCTCGTTCAGCTCTGGCTATGCTTTAAGCTTGATTTAGTTTAGGTTTAGACCTGGTTTACTCTTTATTTTGTTGGGATTAGTTGAGTTACTGTAGGTTTATTCCAGTTTTAGTCCTGAGTTTAATCCTGAAATATAGATTATTCATTGATTAATCTTGGTTAAGCCCTAGCTTTATTTATGCTTTGATCTTGGTTTAGCAATGGTTTTTGTCAAGTTTAGTCCTGGTTTAGTCTTGCTTTAGTCCAAGTTTAGTCTTGGTTTAGTCCTGGTTAATGCCTGGTTTAGTCCTGGTTAAGTCCTGGTTTAGTCCTGGTTTAGTCCGCTATATGAATAGGAGTCATGTTGAGCAGTGATTAGATTCCTCCTCCGAGCCATAGATCCACAGTTGGCCAAACACAAACAGAGCGATGCAGTGGGATATAGCAGGAATATCACAGTAGCCTCAGGACAATATTTCCCATAATCCCTTGGGAACTCTCTTAAATACCAACAGAGAAAGATAAACAGGGCTAAATACAGGCATCCACTACAAATTAGTTTCATTTTTTTGTCCAAGAGATTTGTTGTTAAAACCAAACATCTACTAAACAATATGAACCGTCCTTGGTTTTGTTCTGAGTGTAAACCTGGTTAGTCCTTGTTTAGTCCTGTCTAAGCCTTGGGCTAGTTGTAGATTGATAGTTCTATTATGTTTAGTCTGGTTTACGTTAGTACCAGTTTGTTTATTGTTTGTTGTCCAGGGTTTACTTCTAGTTTATTAGTTTAGTACCGGTTTAGCACAGATTTGGTCCTGGGTTAAGTGCTAGTTTTATAGCTTCCTAGTTAGGTCTAGTTTTAGTCTTGGTTGAGTCTTTGTTTACTTCTAGAGTGGTGTTTTAGTCCAGGTTTGGTCTGGGTGTAATCCGGTCATTATTCAGACTCGTTCAGTCCTACTGGATTTAACTTCACTGTTAACTTTGTGGTAGTTTAGTCCTGTTTTAGTCCAGGATTGGTCCTGGTTTAGACTTATGCTTTTTCTGAATCAACACACTAATCACTATATAGTACGCCATTTTGTAGTGGTGTCTGACTGTCTAGTGACTGAGCCGCAGTGGTCGCTCATAAATTATATATAAATGGATGTTGCATGCCCATTGCTCCCCATTCACTGATATTGGCCTTTTACATCAAACTTCAGTTTAGAACTGACCATAAACCTTTAGCTCTAAGTTCATTGTCAGCTCTATGTGACCCCACAGTTTTTACAATTGTTCTGTCTCACTGAACTTCTCGTAAACTATTAGACAATTCATGTTTCACTTTGCTTCATTTTTCTCCATTTATGTTTTGCTCTTTTGTGCTGTTTTGCTGTGTTAAAAGAGATGGAATAGAAACTTTTTCTGTTTCAACAATAGTCATTACTTCCCTGACTACCGATAGTCAAGGAAGTAATGACAACTTATAATCTAATCATTGGTCAACATTAGTGTCGACCAATGATGAGTTCTTAGGACGTTGTTTTTTCACATATTATTACTATACTATATTACAATATGCTGTTAGGAGAAAAGATTTTCTTAAATGTAAGAGAACAAAAATCCAGTAGAAAAAGAGATTTTAGGTGCCTTCTACAGGGTTAGATAAGGATCAGTTTGGAGACTCTAGTTGAAACAATGGAGCAAAGAACCCACATCAAGACAGATGCAGTTTCTTAAAAACTTTACAAATACTTTAAACACTAAAACAGGACTAAACCAGGGTTAGACCAGGACTAAACCAGGCCTAGACCAGGACTAGACCGGGTCTCTGTTCGTGACTGTGTGAGAGCGGAGTTGATATAACCGAGCCTCAGGGATGTGTCCTTGGCAAAGTGACGGCTATTTTCAGGGCAGTTCAACATGTGCCCCATTCCTCGACAACACATCCACAATAACCAGGACATGTGACACAGCAACAGCCAATCACGGCTCAGATTCCATGCTTCCACTACTTTTGTTGACAATCAAATTAAAGCACATTATCAGTGATAACTCAGTTTACCTCCCATTGATTATTGACAATGCAAAAATTTAAAAATCAATGATTAAAGTAAATGTATGTGATGGGGTTCACAGTATTATTGGTTTCAGTTTACACACAGTGGACTTGTGAAAGATGTGGCATTTTTAGTCATTTTCTGTCATTATTGAGTGCATTGAGACGAAGACAAAACCAAGACCAGTGCACAATCCACTGGAAAAGAAGGCAGGAAACTACAAAAGTCCAGTCTCAGTCCAAGTCCAAACTCATGTAGGAGTAACCCTAACCCAGAGTTAGAGGGAGATGCTTGAATTAAGGTCAAATCAAAGAAGATTTCATCCGGTTACATCTGTGGTCAGGCTTAATTTAAAAATAGTATGTATCACCAAGACAAGACTGAGGAAAACTGTCCAAGACTTGTTAAGGCAGCTCACAAACTGTTAAAGACGTGCAAAAGAGAGAAAGGCAGGGCATCAAAAAAGTGCAATCAAAAACTACTGACAAAATAGTGTTTTAAAAGCAAAATATATAAATAACACAGTAGAAAAAAACGTTTTAACAGTACAATACAATACAAATACTCACACATTTACATAGTAATAACCAGGGGAGGTGCACAGACCCATCGATGTATAAAAAATGGATTATTGCACATTTGGATACATAACACTACGTATATTACTGGACATATGAGTTGTACAGTCTAACAGCGATGGTTATAAAAGACCTGCAGTAGCTGTTCTTCCTACTGTGGGTAAAGCATTCCCTGTCCTACTCCACATGAAACAGCAACAAAATGCATGGAAGGGAAGGTTAACATTGGTCTTTACAAACACAGAAGCTGAATGTAGACCCTTATTTGTGATGCGTCTAATGGAAAGAATGAGCTCACGGCTGCGGTTGTTTGTGGATTTGGGCCTCATTGGTGGAAAATGCCAAGTGGAAAATTGAGACGCTGAGGATGCGCTTGACAGTGTCGGTGAGGAATGTGAGGAGACGACAGTTTATCTATCAAAGCCCCAACTGGGATCATGTTGAATACCAACGCTGAGGAGAAAAAAATACACATGTTTAAGATGCATTTACAACAAAGAGCAATAGAGTATATATTGTAAGTGAGCTTCTCCTCCAGCAGTGCTCAGTTTGTCCACTCTGGGCAGCTGGAACAGGTTGTAATGGGTAAATTGGAACTTTCTTTATATATGCGTTTGAGGCCATTCTAAACTATTGTACGTTAGTCATAAATATTGGTTTGTTTAGAAGGAAGCGGGATGGAACAACAGTAGTATCATGATGAGTTAATTAGAAAATAAAAATATATTTTGGGGTGTACAGTGGTTAGCCCGCTGCGTCCATCCTCAGCCAACTCAGGCCTTTCTGTGAAGAGTATATATATTTCGTAAAGTGCTTTTCTCCCAAGGAACTCTTTACACAGTCTATTGTTCATTCACTCCACAGTCACACACTGGTGGTGGAGACGTGGCAGCCATTTTTGACAGCCCCTCCAACCACCACCAAACATACTCACACACATTCATAGTGTGTGTGAGCGGTTCAATTTCTGCTCTCCCCTGTTCACACTGCCGCTCAGTGTGAACAGGGGAGAGCAGAAATTGAACCGCCAACCTTACAGTTACAGTTATAGGACAGCCTCTCTACCACCTGAGCTCAGAAGTCTGCATGTCCTCCTCGTGTTACTGTGGGTTCTCTCTCTCTCGCTTCCGCCAACAAACCAAAGACATGCATGTTCAGGTGAATCTTAAGTATCCCTAGTGAATGAATTTGAGAGTTAATGGTTGTCTGTCAGTGTCTGCTTCTTAGTGTTAACCCTGCGACAAACCAGCCATTGTCCAGGGTGTCCAAAGCTGCTGGGATTTAGTCTCCAGTCACCCGAGATCTTTAACAGGACAGAGAGGAAGAAAATAAATGAATGAAAAAATATAGAAAAATATAAAGCTATACAAGCTTCTGAACTAAATTCCACTGCTCAAAACAGGAGCTAAATCAACTTTAAAGACTGAACCGGGTTAAATGTAGGAATGAACCAGGATTAATCAGAACGTTTATTTGGACGCACCACAGTTTGATTTAATGACAATGATTTTGAGGAAATAAATAATGTGTATGGTGTGAGAATGTTGGGACAACGGATGGAAATTAGCTTACGGCTACAATCTGGCATGTTTACATTCATGTGGTTGTGTCTAATGTAGGTTCATTAACATGCACTGTCCCATTTAAAGAAAAAAAAAAAAAGAAAATAACATAATAAATATAAATATTGTGAAGAAAAAAAGGGCTATAGTTGGATCAACAGTTACCTGCCAATGTCACGCCCAGCTCAGGAGACAAGTCCAGTGTCTTTCCCAAGGATACACTGAACCGTCAATCTTTCTGTTTTTAAACAACCGGCTCGTTCATCTGTCACCTCTCTGTGATTAAAAAAGCAACCAAGAACCTTAGCTCGATCCCATTCACTTTGTTTCTGACACAAATTACATCATGTGAGAAAAAATGTATTTCATTTAAAGCTGTTGCTATTAAAAGACTGTGACTCAGAGGCTATTGTCGTCTTTATGAACAATATCTGCTGAAAGATGGCTGCTGTTTCCGTAATAAAACACCACATTGACCTTAACCCTGCCCTGAACAGTGGGTTTCTGGCAGTTATTACATCATCTTTTGGGGGTTGATTTGTGTTCAGGTGGCCGAAAAAGGGAAAGATGAAATCATAAAGATGTTAAAGCCGTGCAAATTATCAGGATGTTGAAAGTCCTGGTCTCGATCAGTCCTCGTCTGATGAAGTCCAAGTCTCAGTGACCTCTAGTACTACTGGGTACTTTTGAAAAAAACAACGTAAAGGACTTAACAGGACTAAACCACAGTTAAACCTGGACAAATCATGGACTAAAACAGGACTTTACATAATTTTCTGTTTTCCAGATACAATATGAACAAAGATATCATATGACAAATTAACTCCAGTGGGATCTTATAATTACATTTATAACAATACTTCATTTGTTTCCCACAGAGACTCTACTTTGAACAGATAATAATAAAACAAGGCACATCACATGATGAAGACTGGGCCACGTCTTCATCTGCAGCTGTAAGGACCCTCTGTTAGAGACGAGGCAGGAGTCACACAGAGAGACTTTGGAGGAGATTATCTTCAATGACTTTTCCAGAACGTTTTCAGTGATGATCGCGTCGCTATGACATCGAGGACATAAAGAAGACAACAAGGAAATAAAATTAAAGATACAGTCTAGTTGTTGGTTTGGTTCCTGTTTAATCACAATTTAGCCTTAGTTTAAGCCTTATCTAGTCCTGATTTGTACCATATAAATCTAAGTTTAGAGCTAGCTTTAGCTTCATTTAGGTCCTGGTTTTGATCTTATTTAGTCCTTGATTAGTATTTAATTTAGTCCATGGTGTAGTCCTTAGTTAGTCCAGGGTTTAGGCTTGATTTAGCACTGGTTTAGTCCTGGTTTAGTCTTGGTTTAATCCTGGTTTAGTTGTACTTTAGTCCTGGTTTATTCCTGGTTTAGTCTTGGTTTAGTCTCGGGTTAGTCCTGGTTTACTCCTGGTTTAGTCCTAATTTAGTCCTGGTTTAGTCCTGGTTTAGTCCTGGTTTAGTCTTGGTTTCAGTCTTGTCTTTTACAGTTTTTTTTTTCAGCTGTACTTTTCTTTTTGTGTTAGACTCATTATTTGTCTGTGTCTCTGTAGTTTGTGGAAATGATACATAATAAAGACAAATGTTTCTGTCTGTCCTGAATATACCTCCCTCTTTATTTCTGTCCACAGTGATCACACAGAGCCGTCTAATTTATGTCCTCCGTGTTTTATACAAAAATCAGAAGAGGCTCATGTTCAGAGAGCGGCTGCTTCTGAATCCAATTAAAATGAACTTCTGCACAGATTCCTTTGGTTCAGGAATGACATGATGCTCCTGACAACACGACTCCTCATTGGCTGCAGCAAAACCAAGACTAAACCAGAGCGAAACCAGATCATACGGTCAGTTTAGTCTAGGTTTAGAAGTCGGTGGTTTAGATTTTTTGTTGAATATTAAATGATTGATGTTTTCAAAAAAAATCCAAGAACAGAAAAATATGCCATTTGTGGTTTTGGTTGGTCTGAGACAAGAACGAGTTAAAAGGAGTCTAAGACTGAGACAAGACCAAGACTTTTAGGGATGAAGACCAGGACCTTTCCAAAATAGTCTTAAGACCAGTTTCAAGACCAAGACCAGTTTAAGTAATGCCTATTTAGTCTTTGTCCAAGGTTTATTCCCAGTTTGGGCCTCGTTAGACGTGGTTTAGACCTGGTTTAGACCTGGTTTAGCCCTGTCTAACTCCTGTTTTACGCCTGTTATTTTACCCAGTTTATTCTTACACATCTCTAAAATGCTGTCATGACTTGGAAGCGCTCGGTGCCAGGTTCCTTCGGAGTTGTTCCACTCGTTTGAGGATTATTCAGCTTTAATTGAGACAGAATGATTTATCGTCTGGGTTTTCCTCCTAAACCTCGATTTGGTCTTGAATACATCAGGCTCCAGCCGCTCACAGAGAAACAGAGAGGGCCATTAAAACGTCAGTCTCTCTGTTAATTATTATCTGCCAAATTCTAAACAGTCCCTTTAAATCTTAGACACACATTCATTATTAGCTTCGAAATTTGTCCCTGGTTCAATTCTGCTTTAGTCCGGAGACCTGACTGTTTCATTTGCAAACAAACAGATTTAATTGTGAATGTAATGGGAGTATAAATGAACCTTTATTCATTTGGCATCACAGGGGCTGAAGTCTATCCCAGTTGCTTAAGGCCGAAGGCGTGGTTCACCCTGGACAGTGCCACACAGTTAGCCTGGCTCCGCCCTCCTACGTACTTCCGCTCAATTTCATTTCGCTTTAGTACTTAGTCTGGGATCGCTGTATATTCTTAGGTTTCCAGAAATCAATTTTTTGTAGGACCAATCAGCGAACAGAGGGAGTGACTTGTTGTTTCCGGTCGGTTTGGCGCATGACATAAATCCGCGACCACACGTTAGCGATTGGCTATGGCAGATCCTGAGACTCTGGGCAGATCCAATAGTTTTAAACTTCAACAGAGTTCCCGCATTCAAGGAAGTAAACGCTTGTCAATGGAGCGAGGCCAGACTCTCTGTACAAATGAAATGTACGAGAGTCTGGTAAAACCAGGCTACCACACAGTCCCTTAGACTCAAGAAGTCTCGCGGGAGTCTCGGATCTCATGAGAAACAAATTGCTTAACAACACTACACACATAAACATTTGCCCCAGTCAGTCTCAGATATTCATTATGGCAGAGAAAAGTAGCAAAAGCAGAATAAAACGTTGTTCATGGTCAAACGGGGGAAGAGAGGAGGGGGAGGGGGAGTCGCCAGTGAGTTTTTAACAACAGTATTTTTTAACATTACACTGAAGTTGTAGGGGGAGCTCTGTGGGAAAAATACAAGTGAAAATGATACGACATATTACAGACAAACAGACACGTGAAGGGAGAACTGACTTAACTCAACACAAAGAGAAACTCCTTGGACTGGCTTTACCTCAGAATAATCTATTCCCAGTCCTTATTGTAGCCGCATCACGTTTATTAGCAGTATTTTTTTTTTTTTTTGTTTAGTCTTTCGTGGCTGTGCAACATGGGCAGAGCTGTAGTCCTGAACAAGGTCAGTACAGAGTCAGTAGTGTAGTGGACAAGGTGACCGACATTATCACAAGATAAAACAATTACACTTTATTTTATGACTGTTTATAATTATACAGTTCTTCTAAACCGTTCTGTATTGTCACTTATCCTTGTGCTTTTGTAATGATTCTGAAACACTGGAGCAAAGAAAATGAACTGAAGTTTTAAGATTACATAACTGAAGTTGCAGTTGAAGTTAATAACAAGAGTTAAAATATAGCTACATAAACTGTGTGGAGCACATTGCAGTGTGAAACTATGTAAACTACATTCTGATTAAACACATAAATAAAAAAGGAAAGTAAGTGATTTCTGGATAAACCACATTATTGGACTTTTATTGCACTGATAAAACCTAAAGAGGATTGTGCAGTGGTTCATTCACAGAAGACCACAGAGACACCAGATGAAGCCACAGACGGTAAAAACGGTTCGGTCTCTGCAGAAAACATTAACGGCACACGATGTAGACTCACTGCCAGAAATGTGACAGAAACTAAATCAGACTCAGACGGGTCTGACACTGAGTCGAGGAACAGAGAAGCACCAGCAGGACACAGACAGGACAGTGGATTAAGAGACTGGAGCCAGAAGTGACGACCATATTTGGATAAAGGCGTTTTAATGCACTATAGTGAGTCAAACATCCACTGGACTCAAATTTAGCAATCTCAATGTGTCCTGCATTAAAAGAGAAGACCAGATTATAATTGAATGCCTCTGTGATTAAAAATGAAAATAACTAGCCTTAGCATGCTATTGCTAAAACAGGACACTAAAGACTTTTCTATACAGTGTAGATAAACATAAGCCATTACAGACTCGGTCAATGGGAGTGAATGGAAGCCTCTAAAACCCAGTGTCTCCTAAAAAGGCTCTTCACCTGCTTCTCCAGAACTCCAGCCTCCATGTGTTTAACTTGGAAGCTCTATCCTCACAACCTTCGACCCCTGTTCTCTGATGAATCTTGGTTTAAATTAGCAGTTGACTGGAAACTATGTACACCTGATTTAATGTGTGGTTACGTAACGAGAGAAGAAGGACGAGGAAGAACGGCGGTGAATCACAGAGTCGCGTTTTTGTCCGAATACAGACAAAACCAACTCATATATTTCAAATAAATCACCTCCACTCTTTATGCTTTGTGACCTTTTTTCTTTCAGGGTAAACTTTATATCTTTATCTGATCTTTTAGTCGCATGATGTCATCTTAATCTCTTTATACTTTAGGAAACGACCTGAGGTGCTTTTGAAGAGAGTGACGTCTGTGACATGCTGCTCCAACATTTTAGGTACTAACTATTTAATGTTTTCTTTTTGGCTTGTGCATTTTTTTCTTTTTGGAAAAAGACAAAACTTTCACTTCTTGTTTTTGCCCATAACTATGATTATCTATTGTCCAACCTTTGAAAATTGTACCACATTGAACCAAAGGCCAAAGTAGTATGGGACTTGTTTGTTCTGGAGTGGGACATCACAGTTTGGTTGAAGAGGCTTGTGTTTCCACTGAGCTGTGTCAGAGGGAGACGTCTGCTGCAGAAACGTCACACAGAGACTCAGAAATGTTTTTAAATGAGACACAAAGCATGTCTGAAGTGGACTTTAAGGTAGCACCATGTAATTATATTTTTTTAACTACGAAAGGATGGAAATGCAGCAGAACCGACCCACACCATAGCGTCCCAGTGGAAACAAAAATCTAAATCACGGCTACAGTTTTAAGTTTATCATGATAAAATTAAGACCTTCTTTAAAAAGACCACTTCTTCTTCTTCTTATGGTTATAAAAGTAAAAGGCCTCCCATTAAGAACATTAAACCACTTTTATATGTCCTTTGGTCTTTGAGAGGCTTTTGTTACTCCATCTCTTCTGTCACTGTAAACACAGACAGGAATGTTCGCTCTGATGCACACGAACAGAAGAATAACGGAATAATTGAACGAAGAACCGCACTTCACATCAAAGACACGCAGCACTAAAACAACCGCTGCTCCTTGCCTCTCGTCTATTTTTAGTCCAATCTGTTCCCGACCTAGAGACACTGTCTCCATTTATTATAATTTTCATATCTCAATAAAAGAAACATGTTCATTCATTGTGTTTCCATGAAGTGCATTAACTCCATATGATGTTGGAGGCTGTAGGAGTAGCATGAAGCTGCAGACGCGGAGCCTGCACTCTCAGACCCCTTGTTTTGCAAGTGCCTAGAGCCTATAGGCCTACATTTGACGTAGCCTGTGTCAGGTGTTCATTGATTGAAAAACATATTAAAAACAATATATAATAAATATATTGTGGTTTAATGAGCACTTGGATGAGTTTCCAAACAGCAGGTGGCGATGCTGCAAAAATCAAGGGGTCTGAGAGTGCAGGCTCTGTGCAACTTCATCGGATTGGGCTGAAGCTCCACATGTAATAAAATGTGTTTTATTCCCATCTTTCTCAACTCCAAACATTAAAATTTGAACGGCTGCCCTAGTTTACTTTTTTGCAAGAGTCACCAGGATTTTACTGACCAATGGATCAAGCAAAAAGATCCACTGATTAAGTTGATGAGAAAAGAGTCAACAAAAAGAAAACTGCAACTGGGGTTTTCTGCCGTGACACCAACTAAAACAAGATGAGTACACTGGACATAAAGAAACCTTATTGAAAGGTGTGTGTATGCATTTGTTTATCTTGGAAAAAATTAAAGCTCAATAGAAGCCAGTGAAAGAAGACATTAGCTTTAATTGACTGTAGTTGGCCTAATTGAAGGCCATACAGTCCATAATCTCACATATTCTCTGTAATTTTTGTCAAAAAAATTCCAATTGTTTTTGTTACATTTCTTTGTTTTATGACAGACTTGCAAAAGAATACAGTTCTCTGCAAAACTAGACAAAAATCACACGTGTACATTTTTTAGTGCAGGATAAATATGTGTCTTATTGTATCTGTGAATGAGTGCTCAGCCTTTAGACCTGGACAATGTACGAAAACCCCTCTTGATTGACTCAGCACTGACTCAGGGACAGACCAACTGTAAATCGGTGGAAAAGAAGCAATGCCGCCACTGTCTGGCTAATATGGTTTACAACAAGTGTGCGACCTTCTATTCTTAGTCCACCAGACGCTAAAGCAGGACAATGGTGATCAAATCCATCTGGAATGATTGCTTACCTGTTTTGTTCTGGTAGTGCTATTTAAGTCCCTTTCCTTTGTAAAAAACTCGATTTAAGATGTAGTTATGCTGTGTTTCCGCCAGAGGGAGGCGTTCACTTTAAAAATAATAACTACACCGCTACTATCTACCGAGCAGGGGCGGGCTTAGTGGTTAAGGGGCCGAAAGCAAATTTCAGGTATGAGGCTCCAACTATAAGTGACTCTGGAGCTTGTGCTTTTTAACAGTAGCTTTTCTAATGATGGATAAACAAAAAAAGCACCTGAACTGCAGAAACAGGAAGACACAAAATTTAAATGGTAAATATGTCCACGTCATTTTGTTTCTATGTAGCTTTTTATTGACCATTATGAGGTTGTACTCCAGACTGTCACAGGCTCCTGCTCAAACAGATCAATGCGAAAACAGCAAACACAAAGTCATTTTTAACAAACAATAAGGACATCAAAATGCTTAGGACAAATTAATGCTTAGAAATGTGGCTTACTGACCAGATAAATTTTAATTTTAAAGATTATATTTTATTGCCCATGACTCTGTGAACGGAGAGTGCAGTAAATTAGTGAAAATAATTCAGTAATTTCTAAACAATTGAAATTGTAAGAAAAATCTATTTAAACTTTTTTTTCACATTGACAGTTTTGTAATCTGGTATACTATCAAACAAAGGCAGAGTGCAACAGTGAAACTAAGAAATATGTTTTTTTTTTTTTTTTACAGTGCATTTGTGTTAATTTATTCAGAGACACATTTTAACTGCATTAAAGTGTGTCGGTTTGGCAGGACTGATGCTATACTGAACAACATGGACCAGACTCTACATGCTGTCAAAGAAAACTTGGGATGAACTGACTTTTACACAATTGTAAGTCAATAGTGTAGCCAACTAATAGAGCTCTGGACGTCGCGTAACTTAAAACAATTTATTGGCCATATTGGCAGGAAAAAGCGAGCTGGCTAAGAAATGATCAGTGCCAGTGAATGTCTCAAACGGACTTCATCACGCACTTATAAGCCCCAGTTGTTGTGCTAAACATGAATAAATCTATTTTTTATTCTGCACCAGACATGAGTCTAAACCGATCACACAAACCTACAGCTCACAGACATAAACTTTTAGCTCTGTCCAGCTCTTTACCTGTAGCTGCTTCTCTCCAGACATTTCAGAGACTGTAGGTACAAATGTTAAGATAACCAGACATGAACAACTGAAAACTGCGTGAAAATGGTCTCAGTGTTATTTTTGTTCCTATAGTTTAATGTACAGAGGCTTTCCTGCCAGTGGCCTAAATTCAGATCGTGTAACGTCCTCTCCAGGAGCTCTAAAGTTTAAAATACCACGCTTGATCATAGTAGTTTAGATCATTCTTCTCTAAATAGTATCATACATTTTAAATATGGTTATTTAAAATGTATGATAATTGTATTGTATAAATTGTAACATTAACAATCAATTTTGGCTTATTTTTTGTTCATAAATGAAAGTTGTTATTTTTTATTTTGCATAGTTTGTGTGTAAATAGATACAGGAATTTATTTATAGTAGGTAATTATTTATTTGTTTTGTCATTATTTTAAGTGTCTGTACATATTTTAATGAAGAAAACATTTAAAGAAATGGAAAATACATTAAGAGATAAGACAGTACAATAAAGTAATCTATCTTAAAATCAGTTTGTTATAGGCTGAAGTGTGTGTTCTTGAAAAGGCAGAAGAGTTTGACAGAAGAAAAGTAGAGTACAAATGCAAACAGAAAAAAGCTTTACAATCATTCCTCTTGAAAAACAAGAGGCTGAAGGCAAAGCCGAGGCAAATATACATACAATGTTTCACTGTCAAATAACGGAGCAGGAGTGCAACTGCATAGAGGGCACATGTTTTCCTCTAAAATGTAATGACATCAGTTATTCAGGAGTTTGATGCTGAGTTTGCAGGATAAATAAAATATATTTATCTGGTAAAATGAGGTGCACATATTAAAAACATGTATGTTGTAATGGAGAAAGACTGAATCAACACAAGGATGGATGTTTTAATGTACAACTATTTATCGCTTGCCTCCAACTTTTTGCACCACAGACCAGTTCCATTAAAAATATCTTTTCTCGGCTCACGTATCAGATATTTTCCACCTTGACTTTAAACCAGAACAGATTTGACTTCTAAGGCTTCTAAGGCTTCTAAACTCTTTCTGTGCAGACGAGTGACAAATATTGTATGTCCTGGTATTGGTCCCCGACCCAGTGGTTGGGAATCCTTGCTGTAAAAAGTGAGACTTAAAACTTACTTAAAATCTTGAGTTTACAAGTCACACACAAAACAATTGAGTAAGTTTGACATCTACAGTTTTAACTAAATAAATATATTAGTTAAATTTAAATGACTAAATAAATTAAGTGCATTTAAAAATGTAAAATTTAACAAATTTCTGGTTTATAAAGATTTAAAATGGTTGAATACTTTTGGCAGAAAGTCCATAAGTTAAATTTAACACTTTCTGATCTTATTTAATTACACGAAAACTTAATGAAATGGATATATATTGCATTATATATATATTAATATATTGAATATATTTATATTATTTAAATGAACAGCAGATTATTGTATAAGGGTAACTTAATTAACTATTAACTATTAATTTAACTATGCCCAATCTAACTTTTATTTATGTGAGTTTTATCACAAATACTGTATATTACTACTTCCTATATTATGGAAGTATTATTGGAAGTGACAGTACCTGGTATGGGCCTATGACTACGGTCTAGCATTATATCAAACCAAAAACATGACTTTTACAGTCAAAAACAAGAAAATGTGTGTATGTACAAAAGGTCCTGGGGTTCTTTAAAAGCAAAAATGTCAAACTATAGATAAATAACTCATATAACAGATAAAAGACAGAGATAAAAGTGAGCTTGAGTGCAGGAAACAGTGCCTCTCAGTGGAATGACTTGCACATTACAGCATATACACACATTTCAAAGGTCTCCAGTGGCATTACGACTGGTTTGAAAAATAAAGAATAGACTGTATTTAAAGATGGATACAGCGACAAAGAAGTGAAGCCATGGTTAAACAGCAAAACCAAGTTCCATGAAAAAAAAAAACACCAGGCAAAGAAAACATGGCATAAAGCCGCATTAGACTAACAAATACAATTTCAGGGGAATCGAGTGCAAATGGATTGTGAAGGGAAGCGATTTTAGACCTTTGCCATGTAAATGAGTATGACTTGTCAAGGCTGACGTCCTCTAATTTAACATCTTTAATAACTAAATAAACAATGCAACATTAGGTATGGTCGCCATCTTTAAAAATAACATTAAATTGTTATTAATTCATTAAAAAACTTTTGTATTAAACATGCCAACAAAACAGAAAAAAAGAGGTACAGGAATTTTTTTTATGTATTTTGTTATTTTAAGAGAACATTTCAGGACAGCTATCATAAAAAGAATATGTCGAGGTACAACAATGGACGTATTTAAAATATGCAAAATAATCTCACTGTGCTATTACTTTGGAGGATAAACGTCTGTGCATTCTTGTGTCTTGATTTCTCTACAGCGCATATGAGATGAACATTGTTGAGAAAGTGCGCAGATACAAAATGACATCATAATGCAGCTCGGCTTCTGTGGTTCTTCAACTCCCAGTAAAAATGCATATTTAGTTTTTTACTAATGTTGTCCAGATAACAATGCTGGATACTTGCTTTTATCAGTGCCTCTTAAACTCATGTGACCTCTTTACTGCCTGCAGTGTCCCCATTTCTCTAACCATTTTACTGTAAATGCAAAAAGCGTAAAAAAAAAAGCATCAGGACATACTTTTGTTTTGTACCCATTTGAGGTAAGGCTTATGTTTGAGTTTTCTGAGTCAGATAAAACTTGATGTAGAGGCCATGTGAAAACTTTACATTTAGGCCATAAGCTAGGAGAATTTCTCCATCAATGTCTACTATGAGTTACTGTGGGTTGTTAGTAGTTGGATGGCCTGCTCCACAGTTTGAATAATCTGACCCCTCTGCTGTTAATGACCTTTAAAGGTGTCTTCATACTTCACACCAAAACAAAAAAACAACCTATTTAGTTTGGTTCGTCAGCAAAAAACCCTTGGCCTTTTAAGTTGCGGACCAAACAGAACACACTAGACGATGCATTAGCCCAAATGCTAATAAAGCATGTTACTTTATCTGTGCTTCACATTTGACCTCTTCTTTTTTATTTAGTTGTATATTACCACTTTGGGTATTTTTTTACCGCCTCGGGGAAACTAAGCATTATGTGGTGTTTTTGTCGCCAATTTATATCTATGTGCCACTTGAGGTTCACAACTTGAACTGCACCAAACACGGCAAGTGCGCACACTTACAGTGTTTTGTTTTCAAGGCACAGTTGTAAATGGACCACCTCCTTTACTCAAAGAGGATTGTTCTAGGTTTGTTTTCTTTTCTCTTTCTCGTTGAGACAGAAGTGTAATGCAGGAGAAGTGTGGAAAATAATTACTCCTGTGCAGGTTCTGCCAGACCATGTGCCCCCTTTGGCCCTCAAGTGGGTATATATTCAGAGAACGGTGTTTCTTTAACATTAACCTAAATGTCCAGATGCTTTTGTCTTAACCTTTAATTGGATTATAACCTGGATAACTGAGAATTTACACAGACATTTTACCGTAAATTAAGATAATAAAAGTAAAATGATGCATTGTTTAAGTAAAAAAACAGCATTCTCCTTCAAAATAAGTTACTGATAAAACAAGGAAAAATAACATGGCTCTGAAATGTGTATGATTCAGAAATATTCAGTTTCAATGAATCAATAATAAATACATATTCTGGGTAAAATGGTTTTGGGACAGCCATAGTTTTTTTTTAAGTTTGATAAATGTGTTTACAGTTTTGAGATGAATTCTGTGTTTTTGGTATCTTTTTCTACAGAAACTATCTGTGCTCATTTCTGGACTGCTTAAAACTAAAATTGAGACTGTTAAAAGAGAAAAATGTAAAAAACTATACACATAAATTAAATGTTTTTGCTAAATATTCTATGGAAACTCTTGTCAAAAGCAGCAGAATGATCCAATAAGGCTTATAATAAGGGGTTATTAAACTAGAATATTCTAATGAATGTATTCAAAATTATATTTAAACAGGCACATCTATCAATAAATAGGATTTTGAGTGGGACAAACAGTGCACTTTTTGTTTTTAGGACCATTTTTCCACAGTCTGTGTTGAGATTATTACATATTTATAGTGAATATGGCACAGTTTGGCAGTGAATGTGTTAATTTTTCATGCTTGGGTCTGTCTCTATATTTCATGCATTGTTCACATTCGGCTGTATGTGCTTTGTTTTCTGGACTCAGTGCTCTGTCTCGGCCTGGGTGCAGTTGAAGCTGTTGAACCCGGGCAGCATGACCCGTCCCAACATGTAGATGTCGCGGTCGCTGCCCTGGTTCATGCGTTTGACCAGGTTCTTCTCGTAGAGCAGCGGGTGGTAGGCCCCGAGTGTGCAGGCCGCATCGTAGAAACGCTGGTAATAGTGGCACAGCTCCGTCTTCCTCCGCGACGGCAGGAACTCATAAACGTGAACCGCCTCGCACAAGGACATCATGAGGACGGTGCCTTGGAGAGAGAGAGACAGGGTCAAAATATATACGAATGTACTGTCTGTATTTAGCATATGTCTGTAAGGTTCTCAGTCATCCAGGTCATTTTGAAGAAAAGGTTTAAGCAAAAGCAAACTGAATCAGTTTTCAAGGTGAAGACATTTCGTCTCTAATTCCAAGAGACTTAATCAATTCTGAGATCAACTGGTAAAAGAGCTGAGCTTTATCTCTAGAGGGAAGGGTCTGACCTGAAACCAAACCTGATGGAACAGGCCCTTCTGGTCTCAGAGTCGTTGGCTCTGAAAGAACAGTGTGACTCCTGATGTGAGAGTTGTTAAGGCTCAGGAGAGTCATTAGTGACACTGTTCCATTCAGGTGAAGTGCTTGTTGTTCAAGGGTGAATCTCTTTTGATTTAGGTTTTAAAACACTGTTTTCTTCACAACATTCTCAAACCATCTGGCCACTCTGGCCACCTCCACCTCAAAGACAAAGGGCATTCCTTTGAGGACAGCAATGTCCCAATTTTTGTCAGAGAGGCCAGATGGTTTGAGAGAGATGTTAAAATGAAAAAGTGTTTTAAAACCTAAATCAAAAGAGATTCACCCTAGAGATTCACTCTAGAACAACAACCGCAACACCTGAAAGAAACAGTGTCAGTAATGACTCTCCTGAGCCTTAACAACTCTCACATCAGGAGTCACACCTGTCTTTCATGGCAACGAGACCAGAACAGCCGGGTTTATCAGGTTTGGTTTCAGGGGAAACTCCTCCCTCTAGAGACAAAAGCTCAGCTCTTACCAGTTAAACTCAGACAAAACGTCTTCACCTTGAAAACTGAGTCAAGATGCTTTTACCTTAACCTTTTCTTGTATTAAGCATAGTCTAAGTTTAGCTCAGATATTGTGCAAAGAAAATGTTTGACTAATGTATAATAATAAGCAATGAATAGATGAAGGTTTACTTTGACTGTAAATAAACATATATTTCCATAAAAAGTTTTAATATACAATTGACAATATATTCAATGTCATCCTTTTACATGATTAATATGTATTAGTCAATGATGTAAAATTTGTTTTGGAAGTACTACAGTCGTATTAGTAGCCACTTACACAACATTAAAATCAAAAAGCCCCACAGCACATTTAAAACAATCTGCGTTATCACAGACAAGCTGTAACATTTCTACCTGGCCTGTGGGGGCACTGTGAACCCTGCCACAACGTGAAAGTCAACATTAATAAACTGTGGGTCAATTCATCAAAAAGCAGTATGTAATCAGAACATATGCAGTGTTTTTGTTTTTGCTGTGTTAGTAGCTTTCTGGGGCTCCTCTGTGGTGTAATCGTTTTTACCGAAAGTGTTGTCTTTACATTTTACAGACAATGCAGCTGTGCACACCTTCTCATCTCTTAAGATAAGTCAACAACTTCCTAATATTATATTATATCATTTCTTTCTATCCTCGATCTGGATCTTAACTTTGGAGCAGATTAGCCATTCAGCACAAGTTTCCACTGTTACTGAAACCCCACAGTTAACCCCAAATTTACCTCACATCCCCCTTATCCACCTTTAGAGTACAGTGCCTTGATAACTGTGGTGTGTGCCTCTGTCAGGTGAACCACAGAGGGAGCCCAGTGTGCCATCATCTTAAAGCAAAGCTGATATTTGTCGTACCGAGCAGTCCTGAGGAGGGCGGGTTCTTCTGGATTGGTTCGGCCATGTTGTCTTGTATTCGCTGCCAGACCTGCCACTCAAACCGAGGATGGAGGATGTAGAACGGCTGCATCGGGTGGAGCGTCCTGTATCTCTGGAACTGAGAGAAGATGGGGTAGTCCGTCCTGTTGAACCACTGCGGGACGTGATAGTAGTAATTATTATTGTTAAAGTGAATTATTTAACACTTTGAAACAAGGAACCAGTTAGACTAATAATTTAACCACTTAGCACCATTGTTAAATTGAACTTAATGGTATGCTTTAATGCTTATCTGTCACCTGAGAAAGGTCGGCGGAGAAGGGAGCCGGGTCCCAGGCCACGAGGATCCCTGAGCTGTACAACGAGCTGGACAGGAACCGGTGATCCTCAGACGCCATCACCTGAAGAAAGAAGCACAAGAACTTAGACCAGGCCTGGATGAAGTTCTTTCAGCTTATCACGGATGGATTTAGAGTAAGAAGGAGTCAGGCTACAAATACAATGGCCGACTAGTTTTGTAAAGTTATGTTTAAACCATCTCCAGTCAATAAAAACATATTTCTAACAGAGCAGCATCATCTTGTCTCAAAACGTACAAAAAGAAGGCATCACCAGAAAAAGACTGACTTCTGCTGAACAAAGTACAATAATTGTCAGGACACATTATGTTTAAAAGCAACTCAAATCTTTAACGTCTCACCTCGTGCAGACACAAAAACCTTGCTGAAAAAATTTGACAGAAGTGTTTTAAACAAACCTCACTTAAAATTTACCCAGGTCCCATTTATTAGAATGCATCCAGACGGCATAATGGTAAAATCAAAGCTTTTAAGGGTGAGTCAAAGCAGAGATTAAACACTTGCAGCAGGTCCTAATAGAAAACAAACAACCTGAGTGAAACTGATCTTTTACTGGTAAACTGAATTTGCATTTTTAATCTTTATTCTGTCTGGACATGGTGACCAGATGTTTCCCTTTGAGAAACAAAAGGTCCCAGGACTCCCTCGAAAAAGAGATTTGCATCTTATCTGGTGTATCCAAGTGAGGCTCTTCTGTTTTTGGGTCTGAAGAAGTCTGAACTATCACTAAATGGACTTTTGTTACACAAATAACTGGGCCAACTCTTTATGTTTTCTGGCAATGTTGTTTAGCCCAAACAGGAAGGTCAAAGTCAAATTAAACACCAAACAGCATCGGTGTAAAAGAATGCTATAAAAACTAAAGTGTCCCAAATAAATGTAATAACTCCTGTTTTAAACATGAAAAGCTGTGTTTAGTCATGGTTTAAAGCTTGTTGGGTGCTGCACAGTAAACACATCACGTCAGCCGTAACAGAGCAGCTGGGCCTTTCATAATTTACATACAAGCCCCTGAGGGACAGTAGACGAAGGACGAAATCAAAAACAGCCAGCGGCCATTTGATCTCAGCTTTTAACACCATTCTGACAAAAAGCTTCTGTGAGATCTTGAAGAAAAAGGTTGAAACAAAGGCATCTGGACTTATTTTTTAAGGTGAAGGCGTTTTGTCTCTAATTCCAAGAGACTTTCAAATCTAAGTTCAACATATACAAGAGCTGAGCTTTATCTCTAGAGGTTTGGCCTGGAACTAATGCGATTGGACCAGGCTGTTCTGGACTCATAGTTGTAAACTTGAAAGGACAGTGTGACTCCTGATGGGAGAGTCTTTAGACTCATGTGAGCCTTTGCTTTTAACGATAGTTCAGACTTTTAGACCGGACATATAAAGTGTCAGACATTCAAAAACACGAAGAGTACACAGCGAAAGAAAAGGGAGAAAATATATTGATCAGGCTTTAAAATACATAAAACAGACAGTTATGTTTTGTAATCTCTGACAAATGCAGCTGACAGTTTCTTCATGGGCATCATAGAGATTTAAATTATGTCTTAAACAGTGCATTTAAAGGCCTCTACAGACACAAAACACATTCACATTAAATACTGTGGATAGTATGCACGCCCTCACTTGTCATGAATACAGAAAACACAGCGTCAGGGTCAGCTCTGAAATAAACTCGTCTTCGTGGCCTCAGTCTTTCCCTTGAATCCAGAAACATCATAAAGTCCTGATAACAAACAGATGGACATTTTTGAAGCACATTGGTGGAGACCTTGTTAATGTTTACCTGGGAGTTTATGAGGCGGATGGTGGTTTTCGAGCCGACATCGTTCTCATATCCGGCCGTCGGTGCAGCGTTGAACCTCAACACAGCGTCATGAGAGTCTGTGATATAACGCAGATGTTTTCAGAGAAGTGAAACAAGTGAGATATTTCAGTTGTAGTAAATGCACGTTTCTTTCTAAAAACAGGAAAAGAAAAAGGGAAGCAGTCAAAAGCTGTGCAGCTGTTCAAGAAAATCTTTCACTTTTTTGCAGCTCAACCTCAGGACACTTTTACATCTGCTTGTCTCTGAAATGTCTGTAAATGTTACGTGTGAAACAGGTTTTGGTCTATTTTAACAAGGCTGGTTTCACGGTGATAGACATTTTAACAAAACAAAACCAGTGGATGATTCACTTTTTGTTGTTAAACAGACTTTTACTTGGGTTTTTTTTAACAAATAAAAAATTAAGTAATGACTTTTAAACTATGAAGCATTACTCTCAAACATGAATAATGACCATTAATATAAACCTTGTTTAAGGCTTAAATAACTTGAGCCACTACTTTCCTTTCCACATCATCACCAATTAGTGCCTCGTGCTAAAGTAAACGGTTTAGTACATCTTTAAATTTAGATCCAAAATGATAAATCACTCAAAGAAAACACTGTAAACGTCCTTGTCTTACCAATCTCTTTGCCGAGTCCAGAGTATCGGAGTGACCCGGCGGACGACACCACAGCGCAGCGTTTGTAGGGCCCGACGTCTGCCATCAGGGGCCGGGGCGGGAGCTGCGTGGCCCAGGGCAGAGAGGCGAACGGCTGCAGGTCTGGGGTCAGAGTGCTCGCCTCCACTTTGTTCTTCATTTCACAGAGAAGCTGCTGAGCGTTCAGTTTCGGACGAGACGACACACCCCCAGGACCTGAGACCTCCACTCCGTACTTATTCATGGCCTGAAGGAGACAGAGATGCAGGAGATAAAGCAATAACGAATAACTAACTAACTCAACTTTATGAACGCTGGTGATCTATCTTTTAGCGACTCTCACCTGATAATTCTGCACCACTTTCTTAAGCCGGCTTCCCAACATGCTGCTGGACATTTCATCGTCCCAAACCTGTCCCAGAAGACCGTTCGGTCCAAAAAACTCAGCGTCCCTGCCTTTCCCGCTGAACTCGCCTCTCCGCCGGCCCCCGAACAGGGTTTCCAGCGCTCGAGTCAAGGGACGTGGCAACAGATTGGTGAAAACCCCAGATTGCTCTCGATTCTTAGACGTGTGCTTTGATGAAGAGTCCTTGTGTGTTTGGTTCTGGGACGGAATCGGACGGTAGGGGTCACCCAGGACTACCCCAGGGAGTTTCTGTGGATCAGTGAACATGGTTTTGGTCCCTCCTCGCAAGACCTTTGATAGGCAGAGAAATGATGAGTTTGTTTTTATCTTTACAATGTGTGACATGCAGGATTTACTGAACGGAGACTGTGTAGACTGTGACTGACCTTGATGACGGAGTGAGTTCGGGGCTGAGCTCTGGTTCGGGCCCGGACTCCAAAGATGGCATCTGTGACGGGAACACTGTTTTCGGCGCAGATGGCATAGAGCAGAGCCATGGAGATGCAGAAGACCCCCATACACAGAGCCCCACGACGAGCCCTGCGCCGCATCCGCCACAGAGGACTCACTCGGTCCATCGCGGCGCCGGGGATCTGCTGACGACGAACGGGACATGAGTTTATTAAAAGTAAGATAAATATGGGATAAAATACATAGGTTACATAGTAGTTCAAATGTAAAAGAGCAATGGATCAGTAACATGTTTCTGTTTTTAGTCAATAATCAAGGAAATAGGCTGAGTGGCTTTTGTAAAGCTTCTTGGTATTAAAGACAAAACATTATCCAGATGTCTTAAAGTGTTTTTTATCTGCACTCTTCTTTTAAAATGTTAAAATTTTTCTTATGTTTCTTAAAACATAAGAAATCTAAATCTTGTAAATTGTCTTTTATTCCTGTAAAGCACTTTGAGTTACCCAGTGTATAAATTGTGCTACAGAAATAAAATTGCCTTTGCTCTAACCTTTTTTTAAAGATGACCTGGATGACTGAGAACCTCGCAGACACATTCCCCCTGTTTATTTATTACCTTGGTACAAACTTAACTGTCTGTGAAGGTTCTCAATCATCCAGGTCATCTTGAAAAGAAGAAAAGGTTTTTCTTTTTACAAATCTTATTCACACTCTGTAAAATAAATGTTTGAGTTGGAAACACACACTGCTAACACACAATCCGTTCAGCTAATGCAACTATTTATTTATTTTTATTCAGAGAGGACACTGATGCCAAGTGAGACAAGAATCTGTAAACCATTCATCTAAGTCGTTCGAGCTTTCACTACTTTATTTTAAAATGCATTGTGTTGAAGCCAAAACACGTCCACTCATTACATCACACATTTTCAACAACAGCAGCTCTGTTTGTCGAGTCCAACTGAACCAAAGACCAGCGTAATAGTGAACACTTAATTAACAAAATCTAACGTTCAGCAACAGTCCTGATTAGCAACATCAACATAAAAACATTTATGTCAAACATAAACACAACATGACTCAGCTTTGATTCACTGCCAGAGCTAAAGAAGCCCACATCAGAGGACTTTAAGTCACTTGTTGGAAGCGCTCTTCTACATTTGTGTTGTTTTTCCTTTTGGCAACTGGGTCAGCTTTTCCCTTTTTTATTGAAAATGCTTGAGAAACAGACCAACACTAAAGCCCTTGAAGAACTAAACAATTTAAACAACTTAGATAACTTGAACAAAAATGTCACAAATTATAAAAGAGCATGAACTGTTACAACAAGTGTAATGACTAAAGAGGATGTAAAGCGTTTACTCATATTTCCTTGTGTCAAATCTTATACATCTGGATGGACTTAAAATATCAACTGAGCATTTTATTGTTCTCTTTTTATTCTAATGATTTCACTGATGCTGCTCTTTTAGAAACTGTACACTCTAGAGGTCAGTGGGGATCAAGAGGAAACAAATTAAATCAAAGCTACTCAGTTTTAAGGGCAATTTAAATCTAACTAAATAAAAGGATTATAAAATATTTCTGTTTTATACTAATGTAATAAATCCAATGCGCTGCAAAGGGGATGGTCCAGTTGAACTGTTTATCGTCGCAGCCCAGCTCATGTTTCAAATGAATGCAGTGGAAAACCCGGGACAGTAATATTTGATTATTGGTAAAATATAATTAGGGGCAGACGCAAAAAAAAACAAACAAACAAAAAACTAATTGAATAAGCGGTAGTATATCTGTTATATAACATAACACTGAAACTTTTTCAACCATGTGTTTTCAGGATCAGCGCTGATAAACTTTGAAGCTCTATAGTCATCGAAAACTCCTCACGTATGATGAATGGAAAGTACCAGACTTTTTCATTCACTTTAATGAAGGAGCAAACTAAAGCCAGTGATTCAACTGTTTCTATATGGATGCAGTGTTTACGGTTGATGGGAAACAAAATGCAAGAAAATAAAACTGAAGGATACATGAGAAATCAGACATTAAACCCACGACCCACAATGACCAGCACATATCAATCAACTGCTCATTTGTTAAATTAAAGTCAGGTAGGGCTTTATCAATTGAGGAACAGGAAGGAATATAAAAAAGTCCAGCGGTGGTTGTATATACGGTATGTGTGACTTTTACAGCAGTAACGCTTTATCTCTAGAGGGAGGAGTTTGACCTGAAACAAACTCTGATTGGACCAGGCTGTTCTGGTCTCATAGTCGTTATATTAAAAGGGCATTAAGGATATCCAGATTTCAAAATACCATTTTATAGCTTTCTTAAAATACTGTTGGATGAAAATCAAATTGGTCCATTTCTTAAAAAGCCCACTCTGTTCTCATGGGACAACTTCCAGGAAACCGGCCAAGAAACACATATGGAGCTGGTGAGAGCCAACTCTTCCCTAAAAATGTGAGATACACGCTTAAATTTACCACTAATACAATCTTTGGACAGATTTGGTGCTAATGTTGCACAGAACAGAGAGACAAGATTTAGATTTTTGGATACTTGAGTAGTGTCTGAATCATAAAACATTTGGGAGAGTTTTTGTTTTGGGTTAAAAGAAGAACACCTAAAACCCTTGTAAAAGAAAACATTATATAGTATAGATATATTTAAATTGTAAAGATGCTTTTTTTTTGCCTTTAAAAGGAAATGGAACCAAAGACAAAGCAGATAACATTCTGGCATCTGATACTTATAGCACCTGGATAAGGATCTGGATCTGTAGTAAAAAAAGCTGGATTGGTGCATCCTTATTTTAGTCTTTTCCTTTTCTAGTTAATTAATACATTATATTTTGTAAATTAATTGATATTTTTGATGCAAGTTTACCAAAATATGGTATTTCTATTGTGTATGGTAAATAAAATCACACAAACACAACATATGCACAGTATGTATCTTGAATGTAAATATGCTAAGTTTCATCTAACCCAGCAATGACCTGGAGACGACTCACTGCCCCGTGGTATTGGAAGTAAAATGGGGTGGACATTGTCTAAAAAAAACAACAAGGTTTCATCTAAAATACAAATCACTCTGTATTGATTTGCTTGTGACCGTTGATGAGGCCAGATACAGCAGTGAAATGCCTCCAGAGCCTTCAGGCCTGTACCATTCTCAAGAAAATGTGACTCATCTGACCATGTCATATTTTTCCAACATCTGCACCAATAGTTTTTGCACCAATTAACCCTTCCCACCTTTGGAAAGAAGGTGCCATAGCACTGTCAATGAGCACAGTGAAGAGTGGGAACATGTTCAGCAGTGTTCACATTAAAGCCCTTTATTACAAATGTGTGACCCTGTCTGCTACTGTTATATTTGACAGAAGCCCTTTTTATAAACCGCCACATGTACCGTATCTGGGCGTGCTTGCCATTATTT
The DNA here is from genome assembly GCA_024349245.1 of Neodontobutis hainanensis. Lineage (NCBI taxonomy): Eukaryota > Metazoa > Chordata > Actinopteri > Gobiiformes > Odontobutidae > Neodontobutis > Neodontobutis hainanensis. The sequence goes on from JALDNG010000054.1 coordinate 615,040, forward strand.
ATAATTCCACCAAGAACACTTGCAGAAAACGTTTAAAATGTTTACTTATAAGTACTAACCTAATTACTGTGCTAATGTCAAAATAATTGTACCTTAAATCAGCTGTGTTGTGTTCTTCTAATCAGCTCAATCACTGCATTGGGTGCTAACCACTCTACCAGCTCGGCACGACAGCACGATGGTCCTAGGTTTGAGTTCAAGCCAGGGCAGGGCCTTTCTGTGTGGAGTTTACATGTCCTCCCCGTGTTTGCATAGGTTTCCTCTACCACTAAGGACTTCCCTGCAAAATAGATTTCTAATCTCATTGGGACGTTCCTGGATAAATCAAGGTAAAAAAATAAATAAAAGTAAATTAAAATATATGGTTGAGAAATGTTACTGTGAAAGGAAAAAAAGCTCAGAAGAGTTACCAGTTCTGGAGGAGCTTTATAATTCTAGACTTCTGTCCCGGGCCTTAAGTAATGTTTAATGACTGGAATTAATTATTTAACCTCCTTCATTGAAATTATATTGTTCTATTAAGTACTTTGTGACAGGTCAATAGTTTCTTCCCATGAGCTGTGATGAGTCTGAACACATTCTTAAAAACCTCACACTAGCACTTATGATCTATAACTGTCTATTTTTATATTTATTCATTGTTTTATTGAAACTGTTCCATATTGTAAGTGCTATTTATTAGAGTTGATATGTTTTTACTCAGCAGTTGTATGTTTCGTCTGTTAAATCTTGGTGTTTCTTTGCGGGTGCAAATTTAACACGTTCCAAAAGGACGCGCAAAACATTTTTGTGGAAGATGGCCGCTGTGCTTTTTACCAGGAAAAGAAGAGAAACCAAAGAATACGCAGAGAATGAGAATTTTGCAAGGCGTATAGATATGTTGCAAATGACTGAAAAAGAAAGGCAGTTAAGGCCAATACATGCTCCGCAAGAACAAGAAATTTGTTCTCCCGATTAGCCTGGTTTGTATAATATGTTTTTCAGTCATTTGCAACATATCTATACGCGTGCAAAATACTCATCCTCTGCTATTTATAGCTACAATATCTATAAAAAACATTATTTTACGTATTTCTTTATAGGTATCCTACCTTTTGTTATTTTATGCATGAAATTGATTAAAATAAATATCTTCAGTGAAGGATTCAATAAGGGCTGGTCTAACACATAAAATTCCAAAGCTGAGAATACTGAAGAACATATACAAATAAGCCTTTTGCGAATCTCACTTTCCGCAAACAGAGACGCGCAGAAAGTGTTTAAGAAGATTTATTTAAAAAAGGCCTGTCTCAATATTGCTTGCTCCTCTTTTCAGTGCGGCTGTGTCTTTTAGAAGATCACACGCAACACGCTCATCTCTGAAAGATGCAGTTTTTGATAAGGCAGCCGTCAATTTAGTACGTAATATATCTGCTAATAGTAAATCAGGTCCAGAGAGAAGAACAATGGAGGCATTCAATGTTTGATTGCCTACATTGAGAACAATAAACTTTGAACTTGAACTTTTCAAAGATAATGCTCCAAAACTTTTGAGGTCAATAAGGAAGTGTTATCTAAGGATACACAGAGGCTTTAGACTGAACTGTGACCTGAGCTTCTGTAAGCCAGTGAATAAAAGAGTGAAAGTGCAGGACGATGCCAAGCGCGCCCCGAGCGATGGGTGAAATGAGGTAGAAGTAGCAAAGAGAAGGAGGAGGCTGGGACATCCAAGAGCAGGACATATGTGAAAAAAAAAACAAAAAAAACAGAGCACTCAGGCCAAAAAGCAGAAAGAAACCGAGACAAGAGAAAGGAAAATGTGTGTGAGTTAGAGGCAGGACTCAAAGAGACTCTTGTGTGGTCTTTTACAAAAGCAGAGTCCAACGGGACAGCAGTGGTTGCCCTGTTTCCCAGAGTGCTTCTCAGCTGCAGCATTCGTCACAGTATAAAAGAGTGCTTAGCTCGGAAGAATAAACAGGAAGGATATGGGCTGATATTTGTGCCACTAGAAACTGAAAATATTCATTCATTCATTCGAATTTAAATTTCAAGCGCTCAAATTGAATCTGAATTAAATTAATGCTTTAAAAAATTAAATGAACAAGTGAAATCTGAAACCAAATGCAGAGGTTTGTAAATGAATGGCAGTAAATTGAAAATGAACCTGAATTAATTTGCTTTGAAAGATTTTTACCGAGTTGAAAATTCAGTTATACACTTCAATTTCAGTTCTAGAATCCAATTTTCTGAGCCGCACTTTCGGGTCTTGGAGATATTGAGCCCAGATTTAGAGCACTGTGGCACTGTGATGTGTAGCTTCCATTAGCCTACATTAAGTGGACTATACCGGGGCAGGTGAATGTGCCTCACCTGCTGTCACTGGAGATAAGTGGAGCAATGGACAGGTGCAGAAGAGTCTCTCTGTGAATACCACAGAGGGTTTGTTCATACAACCAGGGCACGCGGATACAATCGGCGAGGTACTAAGTGGATGTGTAAGACCGCTCAAAATTGGCAGATATTAATCAGTATTTAAGTGATTTGCACATAAAGTTTTAAAAAATGTATTTAATTTACTTACCAAACAATGTGAAGTCCAAACTGAGTCGATAGCAGCTGTAATCCAACAGTTGTAGCTGTCGAACAATGAAGAGTGAACAGTGACAATGAAAGGGGGCGGAGCCTTGAAATAACTCCAAAAAGGTTGCAGCCAAGTTCAGAGTAGAGGGTTAAATGGTTTAGAGTGATTTAACTCTTAAAGATTTCAGTAACTCATCACTTTAACTCTTTATTATAACTAGTTTTGACTCTAATTACTTTAGGAGAATAAAATTGACTCTCTGAGTTAAATTACTTTTTGCCCAACACCAAGAATTTAACTTTCGAAGATTTGTTGTGTATATACAGATAAAATCCTTTTTTCTTAGTTAAAAAATTTAAATAAATAATAAGATTAATGTATATAAAAATAGTATTAAAGCTTAAAGATGTTTTTTATCTTCACTTTTAAGTATTAACCCCAAACACAATTGGTCCATAAAGATAACCATCTCTAACATTAGTTAGTATACTTAATATAGAGTCATAAATTAATCAAGATATTTGTAGTACTGTAAGTCTGATAACATCACAAAGCATTCAGGGCTGAGGTGTGCGTGGCAGAGCTTCACCCAATTCTTTGAATTTGTCTTTCCAAGAGAGTTAAACGGACATCGACAGTATGCAAATGGGTTTTTTGCATGTTTAAAGAAACTGTTCAATGACATAATAGACATCATATTTGCTTTAGAAAAAACTTTCCCTCAACCCCAAGCTTTCCCTGAAAAAAGTATTTAGTAGGAGGGTAGGTCAGATTTCATGGAATTCTTGAGGGGGCGGGGCTTCCTTTTAACAGCATCTACTGGACTGGAGGTGTAGTGCAGTTTCTCTTAATACTCCATACATCCTCTCAGCCTCATTTGAATAAGTCTGGTACCTTGATGTGCGAACCACACAGCTTACTAGAAATTATTCCACCAAGGAAAATTAATTTTGGAAATAGTTTATGGAAATGTTGATGGAAAAGAGGTTAAGGATTTTAATAGATGAGAATGTTTAGCACAATGATCCAGAGTCTTTGGCCGGTCAAAACTCACTTCTAAAAAAGAATGTAAATGCTAGCAATAAAATACAGAAACTGCATGCAACAGAAAGATCCAGAGGCTGCTGTTGGTGCAGGTGGTGAGGTTAAGATTGTGAAGGCATTGATGAATGACAAAACTCTAGAAATGTATTCATAAGAAGACTCATGAAATAATTGTGGCCATTTTCATTAAATAAAAAACAGCACCACAGAAAGAATAAAATAGTAAAATGGTCATTTAAAATAAATATTTATACAAAGGTCATGGTTTCTGCATGCTATCTCCGGTTTCTCATCGTCCACAGACGTGATCTGGTGAATCTAAATTGCTAATAATGAATGAATGTGAGGAATTTCCATTGCCTTTTTTGTTTGTAATAATAATTTTGTATTGGAAAACTCTTTGATTACATTTGAATCACTAAAAGGATGTTTTAGTGTTAAATGCCTTACACCCCTTCCCCATGTTTCATGAAAAACTGCTTTCCTTTGGATCCTGTTTGCCACTTGAGATTTCTTGATTTTATCTGCAAATCCAAAGGTTGGCCTCAGTCAGTGGATCAATTTGCCTTGAAAGACCTTCTCAGGAGCTGTTTCCCTCGACACTGTTTACAAAGAGTGTTTTAAAGGTGCATCCAACAGGGACCAGACCTGGAGCCAGCGTATAAAACGCTGCAAGGATTATATTTCCCATCTGGTCTTGAAATAACTCTGAAACAAGGAAGTGAGTAAACAGCTTCATGCAGAAATTTAGAAATTACAATAATACTGGTCACAATGTGAGGTAGAGCTCTATATTTATAGGATGATATAAGTTTACTTAATCATTGAGCACGAGTCCTTGTGTCTGGCAATTAATAAGTCCAAAGTCCCCAAAATAAGGCCGGTGACTTGAGTCTGAGTCCAGGGCTGTGTCAGTTTTCACACACTAATCACAAAATATGTACTATATTTTACCATTGTGTTGCCATTCTCTTTTATTAAAAAGCATTAGCTTAGCATGCAACTTTAGCGTCAGGACAATTATGCAATTATCTCCGCCTCGTTAAACATTACGTGATTGAATTAACAGTATTTAGCCACATTTTAAGTTGCCTCACTTTTCTCTGTTGATATTTTTCTTCTTCGAGTTGTTTCTTTGTGATAAAAGACATTTCAGTGGTAAAAATAGACTACTAGCAGCTATTACACTTTCTGGAACATCAGCTCACAAGCCGGTGAAGACCAATAGGAGCACTACTTTTTTGAGGATGTGGTCTGCTCGCATGTGAATGGCCAGATTTTGCCGTTCCTGAGTAACTTATTTAGTCCCCTATAATAAATAGTAGATGTCATCATAAAATCTCTTTTTAATACTAATGATTGCTTTAACAATATACTATTTGGGGTTTAAACCATTTTCCCCAACTGGAAAAAAACATCAGGTACAGTCTGTTTAAGTATTGTCATAGGTTTTAGGATCTATAGAGTGGTTTAGGACACAACCCAGGACTGGATAAATGATGTATGCATAAATATGAATGCATATGTATGTGCATCAAAGACACAAGGAACTGCAGTTATTTCTTTAGGCACTGCTCAATCTTTAATTTTACGGGAAATGTTTGCTTATTTTATCTTAAAAAAATATATCTCACAAAGCTAACCAGATGAGGACACAGGAAACTCAGATAAAAGACACAGGAAACTCAGAAAGTCTCATGACTCAAGACTCATGCTGCATCTGCTGAGCTTGGGTTTGTGGTGTGAACTGTTTAGTAAATGAACCCCTAAAACATACTTGTTTAAGCCAGAAACAAACACAAACTGACTGTGTTTACGGCTCTGTGTCCAGTGACACTGTGTGAGTTCATTGAATTTAAAATCAATACGTTCCTCTACATTTCTGTCTTGTCTACAGCAGAGACCCCCAGGCTTTACTGTCCTGCACGAAAACACTGCCATGTTTGATTTAAATAGATTTTTGTTGATTTTCAATAATGCATCTAGTTCTACAAACTACTGTGGCTTTATTTTAACACTGTACGTTTTCAGGATGTTAACCCAATAATGAACTAAAGGGACAAGTGCTGCTGCCAACACACTATCCAAATGACTCTGATAAAAGTTTACGCCTGATAACATGCAAGTCAACACAAACAGGTTTGAATGGCTACTAAAGGTAATCATCCTCACCTGTGATCTGTTTGCTTGTAATCAGTGTGTGTGTAAAACGTCAGTGAGTTTCTGGCCTCCTGACAGACCCTTGCATCTTTCATCCTGTGCTGCAATGATGGTTCTGTATTCTGAGTCATGGAAAAAGCAAAATAATTGTCAAAGGATCTGCAGGAAAAGGTAATTGAACTGTATAAAACAGGAAACGGATTTAAAAAGGAATTGAGAATGCCAATCAGCAGTGTTCAAACTCTAATTAAAAAGTGGAAAATGAGGGATTCTGTTGAAATTGCCAGGAAAATTGTTCGTAATGCAAAGAAAAACACACAAAAAACTTCAGCTGAAATACAGGACTCTCTTCAAAAAAAAAGTGGTGTGGTCATTTTAAGGAGTCACTTGAAGAAAGCCATTACTTCACAAATGCCACAAAGCATCCTGCTAACAATAAACCAAACAGCACAGAGACAAGCCTCAAAACTTCTCGAACTTAAACATAAACATTACATTTGGAGAAGAGTCAACAAGGCCTATGATGAAAGATACACTGAGAAACATGGAGATGGATCGCTGATGTTTTGAAGCTGTGTGAACTACAGAGGCACAGGAAAAGATTAATGCAACATGTTATCAGAAAATACTAGAAGACAATTTGCACTCATCAGCCCGGAAGCTGCGCATGGGACGTACTGGGATGTTCCGGCCAAGTCGACCTTTACTGCTGTTGCTCTCTCTCCCTCATGGCCACACTTGGCTGATGCTCTTCATCAGACATGACTCTCACCCAAGTTCTAGAATTAAACCTGAACCAATGCAATCGCTCTGGAGTCTTTTTCATTTTGATCCTCTCTGCTTGATTTTATCTGTACAATAACTCACTTAGAAATGATAACTTTCAAAGATTCCTTGTTGTCTGCATTTTATTTCCCACTTCTTATCTTATATTCTCTTATAAATGAATAACCAGCTGGTGATTAGATTTATTATCTACGAGTAGCCGTAGTTTTATCCAGTGTTGTTTGCCGCCATTGTAAAATGGTCAGTACAACCTACATCCTAGAGTCAATGTTTGAATAATCAAATATTGCAGTCCCATATCTCACAAATTATAGCACTGGCCAACTCCACTGACAACACTAAGGAGACAGTTCCACTGAATAATATCCATGTCCCTTAATTCAGACTAAAACGTGCCATTGATGTACAAAGTACAGCTCAGAGCAAACATAGACCTTGCATATGACTGATGATGATGATGATGGCCCTATTTTTAATTGTCAGTTTTATTGTGTATTATAGAACAGGCTCTTGAGGATGTTGGATAATTATAAAAGATTGGAAATCAACCACACCTTCATCATTTGAAAACTGTCTAATGAAGCCATTTTAGAGCTCTCTAATAAAACTGATGAGCGGAGGTCGGGTTTGTATTTGCAGTGTTGCTTTTTGCATCTATCATGAACGTTTTTAGCATTAATAGGCTATAATCTGTTCTTCCTTCAGGACACTCTCACAACAAACTGATTCAGGCTTTAGTTGTGTGTGAAGTAGAGAATGCCCACAACAGTCACAGTGCCTCAGAGTTTTCTCCCGTTAAGCCCTGTGGTCATGCTGAGCACCTTCTCGTCAAATAAAAAACCTTTCTTGCTCTTACGTGAACTAATTTTCAACAACCTTTTGTACGAGAAGTGTCGTTATCGCTTTCAATAAAATCTGGTTCATAAGGGGGTCTTTGTCGGAGCTTGTTGAGCAGTTGAAGACTCGTGGAATGAAGCTTTACTGGTCTTTACAGATTAACATTGCAATATCTGCTCAGTAACATCTCAATCAGTCATAACTGAGAAAAGAAAATATATATCATGATGAGCACCAAACAAAACAATGTTTACATTACAAATAACGTCACCGTAGTTACCCAGACAGGACACTCAACACAGAGGAGCATTGAATAACCAGTCATGCATTCGGAAAACATAAGACTATACTATAGCCTCATACGTCAAAGAATAGTGTCTGAACTAAAACGCCTTGGCCCAAACGAGGCTAAAGACTTATAGTTAAGAAATCAGAATTTCTGTGTAGATGATAAACAAAATGTTTAAATTCATTAAGTGAGAGCTATGTGACGCTGACTCTTGTTTGAAACAAGAAACCTGCTCATATGTTGCTAATAAACACGTTCAGATGCCTTTGTTTTAACCTTTTACTAATTACTGTTTAATGTTTTTCTTTTCGTTTCTTGTTTTCAATCGAGGAAGGGATAATGCATCCTCCAATTAGCCGACTGCAATGTTTAGCACCACCTTTTTAAAGGTGGACCACTCTCTTGGGATGTCTTGAGACCCCAATTCATTCCCAATATTTATCCACATTGCTATTTCCTTGTTGACATCGATGTGAACCAGTAGGAGTGCTATAATCTGGGCGGGCATGTAATTGGTCAAAGACCCAGTATGAGCTGAACATACTCATCTATTGAAATCCCTGAAAGTTTTTCTTAAATACAAGGCATGCAGTTTAAAAAAGAAAAGAAAACAAGATCCACAGGAAGAGAAAACCACATCTGATAAAACCCTATTCGCCCTTAAACTGCGATGTTGCAAACTCAGCCATCCGCTTCAATATTATCTTTTTTTTTCCCCCTGCTTGCTAACAAGGGTGTGCAACGTCTGTTTTATGTTGTATGCATGTTTTAATTTCCTTTAGGGGACAACAAAAAGTACAAGTTCTTATAAATTCACTCATTGTACTTTTCACACCAGAAAGTCTGCACCAAAGTCCTCACTAAGAACTTACACTGTATTCATTTAGTTTCCTAATATTTCACAAGAAATAAAAATAGAGCCAAAACATTAAACAGTGTAATCTGTCTTATGTATTCCCTTCGCTGTCTATCACTTCCCGCTTTTTCTGTTTTCAGACCAAACAGTGCAGGAAAGTAAGACACATATCAGCATCCGTCTATAAAGTGAAATCAGCCTGAGAAAACTACATTCAAACGTGTGTTTTTTTCATTTGAGAATCTGCCAGTGCTGACTCAATGCCGCTGTGTGTTGTAGCAGATCATTGAGTAAAAGCAAAACAAATCCACACATTAATAAAGCTTAACACTACTCTCCAGTGTATGACTCATCTGGCTCTGGGCTCAGTCTTGACAGATATCTGTAAAGACAACCTGCAAATACTGGCTCCATCTCTTTATTTATTTATCCTCCACATCATCTTTTCATGCGGCCAACTTTCAGGCACGCTTTGTGCTAAAAAAGCTGACGTTACCTTGTAGCCCATGGTGTGGTAGCGCACGATGTGTTCCCCGTCGTTTTTGTTGTTGCTTAGAAACACTCTGCTGCCTCCAGCTTTCCCCTCATCTCCTCTGTGGACCAAAGATATAAATACAACACACAGTCAGCGTAATGTAACAGGCACAAATCCCCGAAAGACACAAAGACTGGGGATGGACAGGATCAGCAAAGTGTTTAATGATAAATGATGAAAGGCAAGACTAAATATTTTAATTAGTAATAATTATAACTCATAGCAGCTACGTTGCTGAGGGAGAAATGATACATACATCAATAGATTAATCAAGCTGTGGTGCGTCTAAATAAAATCTTGGGTTTAGAACTAGTTTAATTTCAACAATTAATACTAGTTTAGACTTCAGACTAGAATTCTGTCTTTAACATTATGGCTCCTGTTATGACGAGTAAGTTTTATAATTTCTTTACTTTTTACAATGTCAAAAAGCATTCAAGATATCACAATCTTGAAAATAATTATCACGTTTACCCAGAACATGTTGCTCTACATATACTGCTTTATTTTTTAAATTTGTGCAATGCTAAGATATTTGTCAGTGATGTTTCACTGATAACTGATGTCCTGTGGTTGAGCAATATTATCAGATAAATATAAATACTCAGCAAACCACAAAGACAAAAAGTCAGTAAGAACTGCTGCAGTTAGAGACACCTCTGTAACTGAAGAAGTGGGCTTTTGAGGAAATGAGGGCTGCATCTCATTAGTGGTGGCGTGATTCTATTTAGGACAAAACTAAAACTTAATAAAGCATGCTGTGGTTGACGTTCTATAAAAGTTAACAAAATAATGTAAGTATAACGTATTAGTAGATCTCCATTTAGGCTAAATGGAGTAGTAAATGGAGTAGTAATAACATTGATATATTGACTGTGGGCCTCTCAAATTCAGTCATAATCATGTCATAGCAAGCATTGTGTTATTGGTTGTTGAGTCTGTGATGACACTTTTAATATTGTGATAGAAAAGATCTTCATATGATGCTCACATTGATCTCTTTGTTCTCCTGTGTAATTATTCTGTAGCTCAGAAAGTACCAAGCTGTGTTTAACTTATGTTGCAGACCTCTTACGCTTTTCCTGCCCATGGTTCTGCTCACACTGACTTCTCACTGTGTTCTGTTCTCACGCACATGTCCTAACTCTACAGACTACTATGTACTCTGTAGGACTGACCTTTCTTGCAAGGAATAAAATCAGCAAAGACATCATCTCATCTCATCATCTTCATTACAACTTGTACAAGTGCATATTTAATCTATATTCCAGTCTTTCATACAGCTCGCTTCTTCAATAAAAGTGTGAAGTGAATACTATGTGTTTAATATGCTGTATTTGTGTTTTATTTGTGCAAATTAAACACAAGCATAACTTAACAGACCATATCTTCATTGTTTATGCTGACCTATTCCAAATGTAATAACTTTTACTTAACCTTTAGAACGTATTGTCACCATTTCTATTTAGAGAGTATTATTGTTTCAAGATTTCTTAATTTATTTTCTTCCGCTTGGTCCCATTAGGGGTCATGGGTGACTGGAGCCTATCCCAGCATCTTTGGGCCTGAGATGGGGTACATCCTGTCCAGTTAGTCACAGGGATGACACTTAATAACACATTCACTCTGACATTCATTCACTAGTGGTGCCATCATTGCAAAACTCAAAACTGTAGGCTATATAAAAGGCAACATGGCAGTTCTTTTTGCTTGATCTAGGAAGGAAAAATAACAAAACAGGGAATAGAGGCATATAACACTGCAAAAGCATCACACATTTCTCTTTACAAAACCCCACACAGTTAATAATCTTTAAACACATTCTTCTCGTCAGTTTAATAATCCACTAAACATCACAAAGGCAGGATTTATGGCAGAGCTTTCGGATTAAGGCGCATTAGATTCAGAGTTAATTATATGTTTTCATACGAGACTTAATGCTCCTTTATAAATCATTATGACTCATTTCTAAAGGTCATGAGGAGAAAGGACAGAAGTATAAGGGCAGTGTTCTGGATTGTTATATTACAGTGTTATATTACATAGGAACAAAAAACTAAATAAAAGTTTAAAGTCAAGGCCAAATCATGTGAAACAACTTTGATTATACAGTAATTTAAATGGTTCAGTCATAATCTTATTTATCTGTAGTGCTTGTCAGAGGAGCCTATTCTTTCTGGATTTTCCCAGGTTTTTTTTTACGTAAATAAATTCTTGGTAAAATTAACATTGCTCATTCAGACCCTGAATAACAATCTATCTCCGGATGCATATTTTCAGCTCGACTCATATTTGCATTTACATGTGGGCTCCTAAATCTGCATTAGTTCTCACTTTCATACCTAATATGCAAAACTACACCAGCTTCTGATTTAAAGCAGCAGGTTTGACTCTCGGAAAGTGAATGACCACAGTCCTGTGGCCGTTCAAACCAATTCATCAAAGGTCACTTCAATCTTTTAAAGAAAACTCTTTAAAGACATTCAAAAATCTGTTACAATCCAAGTTAAAACACTTAAAACTTACCAAAATCAGTTTTTAACCATACCTCACATTAACTATAACCCATTTTAAACATGTCCAAATCCAGTTAAAGACTGGTTAAAACCAACTTTAAACAAAACAAACCCCTCCAAATCTGTTAAAAAATACTCAAGGTTCAAGTAAAGATTTAAAACCAATTTAAACCGGTCAAAGGTTGAATGCATTTAGACCTGGTTACAGTCTTTACCTTTAACTCATGTAAATCCAGTTTTGGAGTTAGACCGCTTAAGACACTCAAATCCATATACAACCTTTTTATTTATCACAAAGAAATACTGAAGTCCACTTTACACCTGTCCAAATCTGGTTTTAGGCAGGTTAAAAAGTGTGTATTCAGCAGGATACAACAACAACCATTGCAATATTTGTATTGGAGTAACTTTATGGATTTACTTTAAAGTAAGAAGACTAAATAAACCCTTTATCTAAAACGGGGAAGGCTTTAACAACTGCTTTACTCCTCTGATTGGTTGTATGTTTTTCATTTGTTTTTCCTGAAACAGATTATTCTCTCTATGTTGATTTTTATTTTATTTGACTTTTATTTAACCAGATAAGAACCAATTGAGATAAAGATCACTTTATGAGGGTGTAAACCGGTCTGCAGCACACGCCATTCGGAAACAACAACAATAATATTACAACAACTGACACAAAGAAAAAAAAAACAGGTTAGACGGGTTAAAGTGCATTAGTATAAAGTGCATCCTAGTTTTTACTAATGTACATCACTTAGAACACAGTAACATAAAACACAGGCACAGGATTGTCTCACATTCTCTATTTTTTAAGATTGAACGGAGACTTCCAAATGAAATGAGGTCTGATAGTTTCAGGTCAGACTGTAGCGTATTGAACGCAGAGGAGCCGGCAAAGCTGAATGCTTTTTCTTTCCCATTTCTGTTCTAACTCAAGCCACAGTTAGATGAAGAACTTTACAGGAATGTAAGGAATAATGGCTTTTTGTTCTCTGAAGAAGCATGCTTAATTAAGATGGAACTAATCCAAGAAAATCAGCCAGTGCGTGTATCTCTGTGCACTTAAAAAAGACCAGCTTAACTTAACATAATGTTTACAGATAATGTTACAGATGAATGAGGCGACTACATCCAGTGACATACCTTAGGGCATAATGATAAACAGTATTCAAGGACCAGACCAGGACTTAGACCAGGGATGTCAAACTCAAATGGAGAAGGGGCCAAAACGTATTTGCAGGCCAAACAGAATCAACTCACACGTTGTTGTTATTATTATTTTTATTATTATTATTATTATTATGTGTTTTTAAGCAGTTGCCCTTTTAAAAAACTCAAATTTTATTCATAATATATTGCAAGTAAGTAAGTTAAGTTTAACAATACCTACTGTGAATATTTATATTGTATTTACATTAGTAAATTTGTAATTTTGGGGCCCCATCTTTGGTTTAAGCCCCCTGGGCCCCCTCCTTCATTGTTCCGGCCCTGCATGACGCTCATGTTCAGCTTGTATCAACATGTTGCACGCCACTGCGCCCGAGTGGCTCTTGTAGAGCAGTCGTACTGTAACCAGAAGGTTGGTGGGTTGATTCCATGTGCTCTCAACAGTTCATGCTGATGTTAGGTTCTTGGGAAAGACACTTAACCCTCCTTTCCTCCAGTGGTGTTCCAGCTGTAACACTGGTGTATGAATGTGTGTGACTGGGTGAATGAAAGCTTGATGTTAAAGCACTTTGAGTGCCTAGTAGGTGGAAAAGCACTGTATAAAATCCATGTCATTTCCCATCATTCCTTCAGCCTCGAGGCATACACAGCTGCTTAGCTCTTGCTTTTTACTTTAATCTACCTCTCTCTGTCCTGTGCTAGACAGTGTTGAGATGGTCAGAACCAGTTTCAGCGTAGGTTTAGCAAAATAGAACTGCTCACTGTTGCTCAGAGAATAGACTTTAAAACAGCACTGCTGAAGTCTCTTAATGGTTTAGCACCAGAATATATTTCTGAAATGCTAGTTGTTAATGGACCTCCTCAGACTCTGAGAACATCTCGGACAGGCTTCTGCTCGTGCCCAGAGTTAAAACTAAACAGGGTGAAGCAGCGTATAAGTTTCATGCAGCAAAAACCTGGAACAGCCTCCGAGATAAAGTAAAACAAGCCTCAACTTTAACAATGTTCAAGGAGAGGTTAAAAACCTTCCTCTTTAGCTCCGCCTACACTACAACTTAAGGTGTTTTTTATCTGCACTCTTCTTTTAAAATGTTTTAATTTTCCTTAAGTTTCTAAATCTAAATTGTCTTTTTTTACTGTAAACAACTTTCAGTTACCCAGTGCATGAATTGTGCTATATAAATAAAATTGCCTTGCCTTGCCTCACTGAACAGTCTGTTTCACAGAACCATCTGGGAAGGCTCCCTTTGAAAGGGTTTGCAAACGGAAAGCGCCTTCTGTTGGAAACTTGTTAGGTGATTGGATGAAGCACAGACTACCACAAGATTTGTTTAGCCAATCATAGAAACTATTCATTTGAATCAACCGGCTGATATTAAGAAGCAAGCCACTGTCACAGCAACAGTTTTAACAAAGTGAATCTGCAAATAAAAGGAACGTTAACTAACTCTCAATTGTTAAATGAAACAAGGACGTTGGCCGTTGAAAAGAGTGTGTATGAAATACTACGAGTTAGGATGCGCCAAAGCCATTAGGAAAAACAGCACAAACATCTTTTCCTTATAGAAAATACTTTAGTGCCACATTTTATAGCTGTTAATAACAAAGATGTGAAAACGCTTGTTGCATTTATGAAATTAAAATCCTGCCTCTTCCTGTTCGTGCTGCCACATCATTGGTCACAAGAGGCCGGTGAGCCCATGGTTCAACTCTTTATATGTTTTTCTATTGTTCACTGTTTTGCTTTGTAAAAAGACAGATCCAGAACTGAATATACACTTTCTCTGTTTTATTGGTAGCCAATATTTGCTTGTTGACATTAGTGTCGACCACTGGGAGCACTCCTTTTTCTTGAAGCGAGCTGTGATTAAATACATAATGATGCAGCCTCACATACTACGTTTGTTTATTGAAACTGTTCTGTGTACTGTGCTCCTCACTACATCCATAAATCCACCTCTTATACAATGATTTTTAGTTGACTTTGGCTTGAGGCTGCTCATGACTACATCTAGTGTTTCAGAGTGAAATAACAGCCAGGCACAGTCTTGCAGTAATAACACTAAATAATCTTATGTAGACATATTTCATATACATGCAGACACGTTCATAGACTGCAGGGTTTTAATAATACTGATGTCCAAAGAAAAAGAGGACAAAAGCTTACTCTCCATGACAATCTCATAAAATAAAACAATGTGTAAATACCAAAAAGACAATAGGCCCTTTTCTACCAATATTTCCAGGAAATATGTTACTGCACTTTGCACGCACACCACACAGATTACCAGGAATTATTTTGCCCAGGTAAATATATTCATGGAAACAAAAGTTCCTGGAATTGTAGGTAAAAAATGGTCGCAATCTGCACGGAATAGCACAACAGCCATTTTATGCAAAAAAGAACACTTAAAGAAAAAGTGTGTTCCACCAATAAATGTTTTAAGAACACAGCCCCGCCCCCGAACAATTCTAGGTACTTTCTTAAAGGGCCAGATTGGAGTGGAGGAAATGTTTTTAAAATGATGAAAGTTCCAGCAGTGTATAAAGGGTAACAACACAAAAATGTCTACCTCAGGACCTCTTAAGCAAATAATTCTCCACATATAACGCAGATATAGAACACACCAGTCTACAGCCCTTTTCACACATTCATTGAGGCCCGGAACTAGACACCATTCCTACCAGTGTCACCTGAATGTGTGAACAGAGAATAACCCAAAATCCCCTTGCTATTTTCTTACCTGGAGCCGAATCCTTCAGAGCCTAGTGACATGTCTGGGTTTCAATATTAGTGCAACAATCCCAGTCATCGTATGGGAGTTGGCTTATTTGTCTGTGAGCTTTGTGTTAGCTCGGTCAGACTTATTAAGTATCATCCTCGTGCTTCCCTTTCCCCAGTTCTCAGTAAAACCACATTCATGGCAATGGTAGAAATTCCAAAAAGTCAGTCTGCTTAGAATAACTCTGATTACATTCATGTACAATGTTTGACAAGGGCTTATGCACCCAAGTACAGCCATATATTAAACTCTGATACAGTGTTTGTTTTATTTAACTTGGGTTAGAAGCCGCTCGTGACTCCATCTAGTGTTACAACAAAGTGATTTAACGGCCTTGCAACGTCTTGTTGAGCTCTATGTAGTAACACACGTCTTTGGCATATTTAGATTATTATTTCTTACATCTTTATTCTTATATTAGGCTGAAATATTGGTCTAAATAGACACTAATATCCATGTAGATACAATAAGACTGTTTAATATGGGTCTAATGTGGCTTAGCTCGCTTAATCTTCACTGAGGTGCATTGGCAGTAAAGAAGAAGACCCTTTTACGGTCAATGGTGCGGTGTTACGTGTTAGTGCGGTGACCTAGGTGATGCTCTTACCGTTGATCCGGTGAATTACAGTCGCTCCGGTGCAGGGCAGGTTGTCGTCCCCGGCGCCATGTTTCCCGTGAGCGCTCCGTGGTGATTGTGGCGGTAACGCGGTGTGTGCGTCCGCTCCGAGGCCGCTGTCGGGGTTCGGTGGCATTTGGAGAAGCACGACACGCATCAGCAGCGAGCAGCACTCTTCTTTCTTTCTGCACGAGAAACTGCAGCAAAGCACGTCATACCAGCAACACTACAGCACTTCCGTCGAGGCATTCAAAATAAAAGTCTGTAATGACATAAGAGTCAGTTGTGTGTAGGCAATTACTGTTGAGCGCGTTTTTATCAGGTATTTCACTGTAGGTTTTGTGTACAACAACCAAAATGTTGTTTATTCTTACTGTTACAACACATTAAGTGAATTAAAAGTAAAACATACTTACATTACACAAAGTCAAAACTCACAAGCGAAGTGAATATAGCCTACAGTAACAGTAGATTATAAATGCAGTTCCTGCTGATAGAATTGATGGGGCCCTGGCCTTAGTGATACTAAAGGCCCCCTATTGAATTTTGTCGATATTACTAAAGCATAGGAGGGCTTAATAGTGGGCCCTCCAGACCCTATGACTCGGTACAACTGTACTAAAATCCATCTTATGTTTTATGCTAATCACATGACTTCCGGTCTTAACCTATCTAAATGAGAGGAGCTTGACGGACGGAGTTTTCTGCATCCTCTTACCTGCAGTGTATACTATTGAACCATAGCGTAACCCTCTCCAAAGAAGACCGGAGGAATAATCTGATGCTAACATCCTCTTTGTAGTTCTGTTTTAATTGTACTCTTTGTCCATTGAACTAAATGTTCTTGTAGAATTCTTCGCATGCACTGGATGTTTGTCTTCGTAGTAAACGCAGTAGCCCCGTGATTTGTAGGGCATTTTACATTCACAAGGTAAAAATGCTGCAGCAAATTAAAGCTGAATAATATTTATTTAGCAGAGGCGCTTTGCTTAGAGCTTCATTCTGTTTACGGTTTTTCTTCAATCGCTTTCAAGTCATATGACCCACTTACCTATTTTTCTTTTATTTAAAAAAGCCCAGTAACCTACATAATAACAAAATTACAGATACAATAGCTTTTGCTATTATATAGAAATAATAGCAAAAGTAAATGTTAATATCAATTGCCTTATTAATAGAAAAGAATAAACCAAACACACTGTCGAAAAAACGAAAAGATTAGTTCCCTGACCGGGAATCGAACCCGGGCCGCGGCGGTGAGAGCGCCGAATCCTAACCACTAGACCACCAGGGACAGTTATGTATGAGCCAGGGCCATGCATTTTCATATACAGTCAGATCTTAGATGATGCTAAAGATGCAGCATTAACTAGCTAGCTTACATGGTTAGCTAAGTTAACTAATGCTAGTTAACATTATTGCGCTTAGCCATTCTCAACTCGACCAGGGGCGAAAATAGTGGGCTAAGTATAAGCATTTATTATTGACTAGCACGACTAATTTAACATGTTAAGCAGCTTAACATTGTAACTTGTGCAAGTATAGCCTTTCCTACTGTGAGCCGTCAGCGGGTTAGCTTAAGCGATTTGAAAGCTAAGTAGCTAAAATATAAATTAGCAAGCGTCAGCTAATCGTCCAGATGTCGTTGCCGTAGCTGCTACATGTTATAAATAACATATAATTATAGTTAATCATGGTCGTAGATAGGAAGACTCTTTTAACCCAAAGTGTCTTTATGGCATTATCAGGACCTCGTGGCGCAACGGTAGCGCGTCTGACTCCAGATCAGAAGGTTGCGTGTTCAAATCACGTCGGGGTCAGTGTTTTCTTCTTTCTTTAGTTCTTTGAAGCATGAGAGTTTTATGAAAAACATGGGATAGGTAACTAAGCGCTAAATGGGAGATCACGGGGTCCTTAAAACCATTGATTGTGAAAACACGTTCATTATTTACCATTGTATAAATAACTACCTTCTATTCAGTTCCACGGTGCTTCATTATCTGAACCAAATCAATTCTCAGCTACATATACTGTGAAAATATCCTCAATGGATCTCAGAATAAAATGGACATTGATTACTCTGTTTACAGCAATACATGGTTTAGTCTCTGCAGCATTACTCCTGTCTGCTTCTCGAAACAAGTTTCTAATAAACTCACATTTACAAAACTAAACATTTTTATTTATTGTATCGCTATTATTTCAATTTCAATTCCTCTCCCAAAGAAACACTGACCAGATATCTACTAATTGTTTATATAAATTAATAAAACATAAAATAACACTCTTAACAAACATTAAAAGACATTTATTTTATTGATGTTTGTACAAAAAAGCTCAATGGATCCTTATAAATTCATATTTTATTACATCACTTTTCCTGACATTTTTCTATTTAAAAACACAGCAATTACTGGTGACTTAAAAAGATGGATTTGAGTCAATATTAGCAGTAAATTCATATTACACACAGTGATAAACCAAAGATCCAAAGTAGAAAAATGGCATCTTTCTTCTTTTATTTGACAGATAAATAACCATTTAAAGTATTTACATGGCTGTCTATGTTAATATTACTGCATGATAGTATACTTTAACTATTACACCTCTTTTTAAGACACTTGTTACTGACTTTACACTTGGTTTTCTACTTTTTAAAAATATTATACTGAAGGCACTGTTATTAAGATTGTTAAGGTGGCACCAAAAGACAATAAACTCTATATTGTCACAACCTCAGAAACACTACAATATTAGAGCTTACATGCTTACAATAACAAAATCTATGTCTTAAAGCACTAATATTTTATTCACTTTATAGACTTTCTGAATACATTTTTAGTTTGAAACCCACACCTAATATTGAAAGTTAAAGCTGTAAGTTGAAAAAACATTAACCGTGCTGCTCTTTTAGCTGACGGAGCTGGTGGGGGAGCCGTGGATGCTCACTCTTTTACGGGTTTTGTCAGTACATCGCTCCAAAATTAGCTCTTGACTAGGTCTAGGAGGAATCACCGGAGCCCCTTTTTTCAGCTCTGTCTCTGAACTCGAGCCAGACTCAAGGATGTTGTCTGGAGAAAAGAAAGGTACGGGTAATGTGACAATTGTAAGAAAGTCAATGGATATCTTTTCTTGTGTGTTTAATTAGAAAAAACAAATGTATTTTCTGCAGGAAAAGTAGTGACCATGATTTAAAGTATATCTTTTATTTACTGTCTACTAGAAACTAAAGTACACATAACTGCTCGGGGCTGATAATTATTTTTATTAAAAGCTGAAAGATTATTGGACAATGACTCTTGCAGAAGAAAAAGAAACAAAAAACATGACCCTTATCTAAATTCAGTTTAAAATCATTGGAATAACACACATTTCTAGAAAGATTACAACCAATTTTCCAGACACAAGATGGCGGTAAACGCTTAGTAAAAAAAAAAACACTGTGTTTGTTTAAAATGGGTTCCACAAGAGAAACATTTAAATCTAGTTTTGTGGCTTTTTGTAAACTTTTTTTTATCTTTCTTGTTTATTTTATTTGTTTTTATTCATTATTTTTTTAATGTACTGCTCATATTTAGTTTTTAGTTATACTGTTTTTTATTATTTTATTAAAAACATATTTTTTATTTATATTATTGAATTATTTATTTATTTAATATGTATTTATTGCGTTTCAAATTTTATTCAGTGCATCACTTTGGAAACTTTCTGGTGGATTAGATAAGATTGGATTTTTTTTATGTTTTCCACCGAAGAGATTTGTGTCTCTATTAGAATAATTTTACATTTGTATTTAAACACAGGT
This sequence comes from Neodontobutis hainanensis, assembly GCA_024349245.1. Classification (NCBI taxonomy): domain Eukaryota; kingdom Metazoa; phylum Chordata; class Actinopteri; order Gobiiformes; family Odontobutidae; genus Neodontobutis; species Neodontobutis hainanensis. The sequence goes on from JALDNG010000054.1 coordinate 635,000, forward strand.
GCTTACTTATATTTTTAACATTACCTTGGATTTTCACCTCTCTCAGCGGTGACTTTGACTTGGAGTTCTTCCGCGGTTCACTGAGTTGACTGTTCTTCTGTTGAAGGTAACGGCGACTATTTCTGCGATAATTGTCTTGACTCATCCTCTGACGGGATCTGCTGTGTATGCTCTTCGCGTTTCTGATGGTTGACCTGAAACAAAAGACAGGCAGGTTAGTATCTAACATGCAAGTTTCAGTACTGTTACTCAGTAGTTTCTTAAACTAATGAGTAATGTTTCCTAATGGGATTTTTTTTAACCAGTTTCAAATTCTTATGGGTCACGGGATGTTCGTTTGATTCATTTCTTTATTTATCTCAAGGATCTCTCAGTAGGATTTCTCAAAACACACCAGACACTTTCTGACAGTTACTAACTATTGTGTTGTTTTTAACCTTTTTATCCTCTTTATTTACTTTAATATTTACTCATTGATTGCATTATATATGTGTATATTTGTCTGTATTGTCTTTCATGTTGTCAGTGCTTTGTCAGTAAACTATTGAGTCTTGAATGTGAAGAAAACATAATTATTATTAAATGTTATCTTTTCCTTTTGCTTCTAGTTTTCACAAGTAAGGACTAACAATTGATCAGTCAACAGACTGCAGTGTTTTGATGAAACCAAAGGCCAAAGGATGACAAAAGTAGTTTTTTTAGACAGAGACAAACACTGACAGACAGCATTAATTCACTCTGGACAATTCAGAGTCACCATTTTACCTACACATACATGTCTCTAAAGAGCACCTATTTTCCTCATTTTATATATGTTATTTTTGTGTCTTTCCCCCAGGTCTCACCTCTTGGGAAATCCTGGTCTAGAGCGAACTACGTGCAAACTGACACATCACACATTCAAGGTAAAAAGAGAAGTTGTGGTTTTGAATAATGTAACATCTACCTCCTTTTTCTTTTTATGTTTAACCTTTCACACAACATCTATACGTGCACTTTGTTGCACATCATTAGCAACTGTCAACATTTAAGTGCTTTTAGTTTGTTGAAATGAATTTGTTCAGACCAGGTGCTGTACCTTCGAGGAGGTAGTTTCTGTCCGTGTAGATTGGTAGATACTGCCTTTTTACCAGATTTCTGCAGGAACATGGAGGGGAAATGGCCAGTCTCCTCACCTTTTCTGAACAAAACAACAGACCACTGTCTAACAAACATACTTTAAAAAGACATAAATATTACAAATAAAAGCTGTAACCAATGTGAGGACTTTGCATGTTTGCTTATTCTTTAGAATTCAGTTGTAATAAATACATTTTAAACAATAAGTGATCCTCTTATGAGAAAAAAAAGAAACAGTCTTTGAAAATAAAAGCTTTTGAATTTAAAGCCTGAATAAGCAAGAGCCATTAGGTTCATAGATGTTTGAAACTTACAATTTCTGGTTTCCACTGCAGAGTATATTTGAAAGCTCTGACATGAATTGCATGAGAAGAAAAGCCCATACCTGACAACCCACCAGCCGTCCAACAGTTTGTGAATGACCTCAATAGTTTCTCCCATTTCCAGAGAGATCTCATCGTCCTGTTCTGCTTTGTAGGCTTGAACAGCAACATGCAACTCTCCTGCATTGACAAGCAACATCTTTGTTAAAAAGCACACATTTATTAGTGCTACAGAATTATAGAAATCAGGAAATGTGCCTTCATAGTCCGGATCTGGCTCTTCGGCCTCCTCTGGTCCGTCTAAAGGCTCCAGGTATGAGGCCGGGACCCAGCCGTGTTTGTTCTCAAATTGGCAAAACCACCAACCTGAGGAAGATAAGTTTGCAAAAGAATTGATGTGTGCTGTCTGTTTGTTTATGTTCCACCATTTAATCCAGAGGAAGATGTGTCAGGTTGTGTAGCACCAGAAAACAGACAATCAAAAGCGTACATCGCATTGAGGCACAATATTACAAAACAGTAATTAAACAATACAGTTAACCTGAACTCACCATTTGGATTTTTCTCTACAATCTCCACCAGGTCGCCTGTGTGTAGGTTTATCTCATTTTTGGACGTCTTGGTGAAGTCATCTATCACTCGGTAAGTGTCCAGGATGATGGGGCCAGAAATCTCTACGAGGTACAGCACAGAACAGACATAATACATCACAACTGAACCAACAAATACAGTCAACTCAACAGCCCAAATGTGATTCAAGGTAGGGTTTTGTGTGAGGTTTAAAATAAGCCTTACCAGATGCGTTGCCTCTGGCCTGTTCTCTGGATTCAACAAATGTCTCATTCCTCTTGAGTCTTTCAAATAAATATTAAGGTGATATGTTAGGGTTAAAGATTTGTTAGATATTTTTACTTCATTTACCATTCTCCTGAAATCAAAAATTGTAGTCTGCTCTTTGTCTTGTCAACACAACATTTTGGGGACATTTTGCTGATCTTCATTGACCTAATTCAAAAGAATAGAAAATAATGAATATAGCTCAATAAAAGAACAGTCCGTGGGACATACCTTGAAATTTGCCATTTTGTCAGGTTACTTGATAATAAGAAATGTCTCTCCCCTTTCAAAGTCAATGGTGATCAGCAGATTGTTTTCCCCCTTTAGATTGGGTGGAGCATAAATGTTTGCTGTCTTTAAACTGTTTGTTGAACTAGTCCATCAATCAGAAAGAGTATTCATTCTGATCATGGTATAAAAAACAAAGGCATTTAGAAATGATACGACTGAGTAAAACACTTAATAAAATGGACATTCGGAAAGTCTACTAACCTAAATGGCTTATGTTGATTTAAAATATTACACTTTGGATGAAAAAGTAGCCCATCTCTACAATGACAGGGGAAATATAGTCCTTCTATAAGAAAGTAGATTATTTCAGTACTGACGTGTTTGGAGCTGGTGGGTTTTCATCCTCAGGTCTCACTTTGAAGAAGTCACTGAGGTGTTTACAGCGTGAGATGTGAGGCGGCAGGTTGACGAGAGACTGGCAGTACTCAGTCAGTGTCGTCTTTTTACTCTCTCTTGATTTTTCATTTTCAACCCATCGAGGAGCTGAGGAGAGCAAACACAAACACGACAGTTTGACTTGGCTCGACTAAAGCTTGGTTACTTTACACAGTTGGTCAAGTCTGAGGTTTTGTGTTGTGCTTGTATTTCTTCACCATGCACGTTTTGAAAGAAAGGTTTCACAAGGTTTTCTATATGAAGAGTTCTGTTTTTGAAAATGCCCCTGTATTTCTAAAGAGGAAGAGAAAATGGAGTTGTGGAAATAGAAAACAGAAAGTCAAATGAGCAAATTACTAATTTGAAACTTTTTTATAAAGATAAAAAGCCCAACCAATAATAAGATCCTGTTTTAATTTTGTTTTGTGTTATGTATTTTTGTGGATAAATAATATCTAATAAAAAAATATGTTAATTATTAAATAACATGAAAGCAAATAAAGAAATGTCAAAAACAATGTGTCATATTGAACAGTGGGACAGTCCTGCGACCCTTTAAACATATGTCTCTAAACTAACTGCCCCTGTATATACTTTACATACAAGTGCTTTCAAAACACAGGTGCATCCTGAAAAAAAACTTTAGAGCATGTCCTGGTCTAGTTTTTGTCATACAGTCATTTTCTTTAGTGTCTTAAGAAAAGTGCTCAGGAAAAGTGTCCTTTTGATGATTCTTACCATTGTTTTACAGATGTTTTGTTGTTTCTGACCAGAATTTTTATTAAATGTTTTACATCAAATGCCTAAAGACTGTATCACAAATATTTGGGTGACCCACTTTAATTTCCTGACCCAGTGTTTGGAAACCAAGGCTTAAGCAGGTTTACATCATGAAAAGTTACATAGTGTTTCTTTCATTTCAAACATAAATCACTCCCAATTATGAACTGACATGTGGAAATTTTATAACAACGTATCATATTTAATAATGAAGAACAGTATAAGTACTAAAACTGGTGTCCCACAGGGGTCTATACTGGTCTACTTATTTTCAAGCTAAACGGTAGGTCACTAACACCTCATTTTAGATTTATATAAAAAAGAAGAAGTGAGTTCTTAAACCACAGGTGCATCCTGAAAGTTTATTACATCATCGTTGTTTAAATGCACTTGTGACAACAGATATATTTTAACAGATGTACATTATCATGTTTTTCTATAAAATGCAAATACGACAAGTAGCATTTTTGACTACTTTTTTAAGAGCAATTTAGTCTGCTAGTTACTTATTACTTATTAACAAAATGAAAAAGAATACCCCAATAAGAACCTGGGCACTTTATTAAAATCAAATTTAATCAAACAAATAAATGGTACAAACAGTTTCTCACCTGGTAATGACGGGATTATTCTGTCTTTATTTTCGATCTGACCAGACTCAATTGGAAACATGTCCTTTAAAGATTTCTGTAATGAAAAAACAACAACATTCAGCCTCATTTTGAACTTGTGAAAGAACTGCAGCCTCTGAGTTTAAAGCAAAAGAACTCACGTGAAAAGTGTGTATCTCTGGATAAGTCCGATAGATGAGCTTTTCTGAGAGGTCGCTCCACTTCACCATCAGCCTGTACACCTGCACATTTTACACAACAAAAACATTAAAACTATGTAACAAAGAGGCACACGTTTACATGGAGCCTAAACAAATAAAAACCTTACATAGTGCCGACTCGGAAAGAGACGTTTCTCAAAGCCCAGTAACTCCACATGCCTCACGTAGCTCCTCCATGTTTCACAAAGAAAAGTGCCCAACTGAAGGGAACTGTATCCAGTGTCGGCCTTTTGAACGAAGTGTGTTAGACTGTACAGAGTTTCATCAGCTCACCACAAGTTCCTCTTTCTAAAATAATAAACTTCACAAAAAAAAAGAGGCACACATTAAAAATACACATAGTCACTATTGAGTTACTATTGTATGGAAGTATTGTGGTTAAAGTACTTGGTCACACATCAGTTGTCCATGGATTAAATGCTAAATAAATGTTAAAAACAGATTATGTAAAATTTTCTTGCATAAATGTAACTTTCAACTATTTCTTTTCGGGACTTTAAAACTTTTAGTATACACTGGTGGAATTAAAGGCTAAACAGAGGTATAAAAATTATTTTATGGATAAAACTAAGTCAGGCCCTTCCCAGCAGAGGCCATTGGTCGGCAAAGTATGAATGGATGAATTGTTTTGTGATATTTATGTTGTAAGGAGCTGATTTGATGGATTATATTAAGAGAATTTTCCATTGTGGGGAATGTATGTGATGATGCAGAGACACGCCAGTTGCACATGAAAATAACTGCACATTCAGTATACTATATTAAATACCACTGTCTGTGAAAGTTTTCTTAAAAAGTCTCTGGCTGTACTATTTTCTGTGCAAGACTATTTTAATACAGTGAACCAGTTTGTGAACCTTTGTGGCGCAGTGTTCAGGTCAAAATCTGTCCATTTCTAGGAATTTCCTTTCAGACACTTTCTCAGCAAACTACATAGTATGAGCTCACATTGACTTCCTTCTTTGTTTGCCCTCTGTTGCAAAAACTGAAAGGCAGAGAGGAAGATATTCCACATTAAATGAGTCAGTTTACTGACATCAAGACAGTTTGTGACTCGGAACATACCTCCTCAAAAACAGCGGAGGATGAACTATTTTTGAGTGATAATTGGACTTATTGCGAAATGTAAATGCGTAAAGGTGACTGGAGCTTGACTCCCATTTTGACTAAAGGTTATGGAAAAAACAGAAATATCTGACTAATTTTTCAGCTACGAAAAACAATTCAGTTGTTCATGCAGTCTGTTGAGCTGTTCATTTTGCAAGAGTTTAGAGTAGTTTTGTGTTAGTCTTGATGATTACCTTCTCTGACCTGTCAATGTGGTTGTTTTGTGTCGTCTCCATCTGTTTCACCTGCACAAACCTGCAGCTCCACCGAGAAACCCAGGGATCAGATGCCATATTTAAAAATAATATATTAATGCCACTAAACTAAGTTACCTGCAAAGCCCTACCTGTGCCTTTTCAGACAAGGAATATAAAATCAGGATGAAAAAAATGACAGCAGTCTATGCCTATTTTGTAGGCTACTTAAAAACTTTGTGTTTATGTATTTGGTTATGTTTAAACTATGGTAATGTAAATTAGACATACATTTAACACTAATCGTTGTAGGTCCTACTTTATAAAAAAAAACATACTCAGTGTTTATGATATGATCCTCATCGTCCGCTGAGCTTCATCTCAGCCCTGAACCCTCCAGCTTTAGTGCCTGTGTGCCTCCCCAGGACACAGCGGGACACCTCTTTGGCTTGAGAAACGTGCTCTTAACGCTAAGGACCACATTCAAGAGGTCTCAGTAAAGATCAGCACTATTGACGTGCATATTCATTTTTTCTACAGCACACAACACTTTTTACAAACAAAGTAGAAGTGAATGTTTATGTTCCAAATGAACGAAAATAATGTTTCCGCCCGGTTTCGAACCGGGGACCTTTCGCGTGTTAGGCGAACGTGATAACCACTACACTACGGAAACAAGATGACAGTAAAATGGGAATCATGTTAGAAATAGTTATGTTATGTGTGGTGATAGATATAAAAGGCGACAGTAGCGTTGTTCAAAAAAGGGAGTGCTTTAGGCACAAACATTTCACGAGCTCCTTCAGGAAACAGACTCTAACTACACGACTCTTCCTCGCGCCGCTAAAACCCAAGGTGGTACTGAAACTACCTCAAAGGGTTCTTTCAAAAACCCACGGAAATTATACCACTACTCCAAAATATCGAAAATATATTTTGGAGTAAAATATCCAAAATATGTGAAGTAAAAGATAGTGACTGACTTAAAACCTCTGCTTGTTTGTTTAAAAATGCTACAGATGTTGACAGAAGTAGAGCTTGTAAATATTGCTTTTGGATTGTGAGGCTCTAACATCTCTCTGAAGGTAACGTCTCATATTCAGAGTCCAACATGGGAGAGGGTCTTTGCCTGTGACTACTGTCACTACAGATTGGCTGCAGTCTTCCAATTACTTTCATGGCATTGTTAATTCATTTATGTATTTTTTAATTAATCTGTCCTGAGCAGTGAGAGTCAGGTCGTATCTGATCAAACTCTGGAGAACAGAGTTCAATCTTAGGCAGGTACGTAAAGTGATTTGAGTTTTCCACAACTGCACAAAGACTGGCCTTCCTCGATGGACTGCTAATCCATTGTGCTCTGGCTGTGAGGGTATTAATCCTATTGTTGTTGAGCCTCTTTTCCATGTGATAGGACATTTTGAGATGTCCTTGAAAAACAATGTTTATACTTGTATTCAAATACTGACCAGACATGTATCTCTCAAACTTGCAGGTACCTACAATGTCCAGGTCCCAACAGCCACATGTCCCATGTCTGTTTGTGAACCTTTAAATTAAAGAAATAGCCACGTGAGGAGTGGGTATTTCTACTAAAATCAAATTCAGTTTGTTTCACATTTATACTGTATGTCCCTCAGACACATAGTACATAGTTTACATGAACATGTCACCACAGTAAACAATGCCCATGGGACTCGGATGTAGCCTTCTTATCAAGTCTGTCTCCAACAAAACACTACATAAATCACTGTAACTGGTGTGTGGTCTGCAGAGTGAGTTGTAATTACAAAACTGTTATCCAGCTATATTTACCAACTTTTCTTTGGAAATCTTGTATATTATACCGTTAATATTTAGTACAATATTTCTAATACTGTAAAACAAGGTTATACAACTTTAATAATTTCACCACACACTGCTTTTATCAATTTGTTGATTTTATTGAAATCTAAAAACATGACAAGTGAATTATTTACAAAGAAGAGTGCAACAGAAAATACATAGTTGTCTGAAATGAGTGGTTCTTTAATCCAAATGGTAGTTTAGTGGCTGGTTTTGCAGCACTAGTTAAATGTTAACAGACATCTGGACATCTGTGTGTGAGCATCTGTGTTTATTTATTCAAGGGTTCATGCTCGGGTTTTGCCGTTCCTCGATTCAGGGGGCGTCGTTGGGATTATCCAGCGATAGCAGTCCGAGAAGCTCAGGCTCTTGTCAACGGCACAGCTTGTACAATAAACTATCCCCAGAGCCAGCATGATCACGAGGAACACACACAGAGGCACCAGCAGCGCCACCAGCAGCCAGCTCTTATCCTGTTTTTGTTTACCTTTGTCAGTTTCAGTTTCTGAGTCTGCCCTGCCACGGACAACTCCTGGGGTTTCTATTTGTGCACTCTCCCCAGTCCCAACAGCTGTCCCAGATTCTTTAGCCCCCACGGTGCCACTAGCTACTACAACTTTTGGTTTATCTTCTGCATCGTTACTGATTTCATTGCCTGTTTTGTACTTTTGTGTTGGCGTAGGGACAGTTTGATAATGCTGAGGTGGCTGGACGTCCCATGGATTCAAGTCATTATTTGGGGAAAGATGCTCTGGAGTTTTTGTTGCTCCGTCTTCATCAAAGTTGGGGTCGATTTCGAAGTTAGCATCAAGAGTGAAAAAGGTGGCCCAAGGTCCAAAGCCTTGTGCATGATCTGAATCCCTGGGGTCAGGGGTCGAGGTTGAATATTCTTTGTCATCATTTGAAGAGCCACAGGAAAGACCGTCAGACTTCAGTTCAAAGCCATAGTGGCAGAAACACTCGTAGCCTCCTAAAATGTTATGGCATTGTTGTTGGCAAGGTGACTCTTCAATACACTCATCAATATCAACACAGTCTCCATCAGCGCTCAACTCGTATCCAAGGCTACACTGGCAGGTGAACGAGCCCACAGTGTTTTCACAAGTCCCTTCGCAGCTATTAACATCAAGGCACTCATCTACATCCACACATTCGCCCTCGTCGTCCTGCTGGTATCCCGACTGGCACGTGCAGTGGAAGGTGCCTGGGATGTTCACACAAAGCTGCTGACAAGGCTCCTGCTGGCATTCGTCCACGTCAGAGCACTTACGCCCATCTGGGCCCATTTGGTATCCAGGGGGGCAGATACAGCGGATTCCTCGTAATGTCTCCATGCAGTCGTACTCACATCCCATTTTCACACAAACTTCTTTCATATGGGGCTGCTCGGTGGGGCCAGCAGAGTCAGAGGACAGTCTTGGAGGGTCAGTTTGAACCAGAGGGTCGGGTTTACAGCTGTAGCCATCTTCATCTAGAATAAAGCCTTCAGAGCAGTAGCAGTAATAGTCTGTGTCCATGTTTTGGCAGAAATGCTCACAACCATGGTCTTTGCTGCACCAGTCATTTTGGGGAGCTTTGTTAACTGAGCAGAGAGGAGCATCCCTAGACCAGCCCACTGTGTTGTCCCTCTCCATGCACAGCACACTCTGCTCAGCTGGAGCATCTGGGTCCGAGCTGTCAAAGGGGCAGGGAAGAGCTGCCACAGATCCATATGGTACATGCGTCAGCCGGGCGCTGGTGACGTGAAATGGAGTGGTGTAGACAGCAGGGCTACTACCTTCATCCTCGAGGGGAGCACACATGCCTTTGTAGTTGTACTGACAAATATATCCATCCAACGCCAGATTGCAGGAGCCGTCCATCCAACGGAAATTATCACTGCTCTCTCGTCCGCTCTCAGATGTATGAACAGTCATAGCCACGCAACGATGGGCGGCACACGTCCCAGGGCTCTCTTCACGAAGCCAGTTAGTGAACTGTCCATCCTGATCTCCTGTAATGGAAACACAAGACAGCCATTAGTTAATCTTCTGTTTTAACTTTCTAGACTGGTACTTCAATATGATGAGCGGCATTTAAAAATTTACACCAAATGTAACAAATACTTTTTATTTATTTTTATTTATTTAATTTTATTTTATTTTATTTTATTTTATTTTATTTTATTTTATTTTATTTTATTTTATTTTATTTTATTTTATTTTATTTTATTTTATTTTATTTATTTATTCATTCATTTTCTACCGCTTTGTCCCGTTAGGGGTCACGGGTGACTGGAGCCTATCCCAGCAGCTTTGGGCCTGAGGCGGGGTACACCCTGGACAGTGGCCAGTTAGTCGCAGATTTATTTATTTATTTATTTATTGCTATTTTATATGTTTATAAAAATGTATATGTTTAAAGCATCAACCCAGCACAAAGCTGAATTACAATTACCCATCACTTAGTTACTAACAGTACTTACACTTAGTTAATAACAAGATGGCAATGTGCTATTTGTGGGGCATAGTACAAAGAGATATAACAGCCTCCTTTGACAGCACTTTCTAAGTCTCCTGCTAACATCTGTTTGATATGACACAATGATGAGAGCGAGATACTCTGTATTTGTAGAATATAATCTGGAAAAAAATGCAGACACTTTAAGAGAGGCCACACTCTGAACCAACTGTGCAAATTAAGCTATAGCCTTATAAAGTTAATAGCATTGTATATTGTATTTAAAGTAACAAACCAAATAGTGATTTAACATTTTCAAAGTAATTGTTTATAAAAAAACAAAAAAACAAAAGCAGAGTCTTTCAATCTTTTAATAAAACCTCTCTTGGTTTCTTGGGACAGGTTTAATGACTAAATCAGATTCAGGGGTTGCAGTTGGGTCAAAGTGGGTTGAACTTCAGAGTCGTGCCAGCTGTGAAACAAAAGCAGCTAATGTAATAACCATTCAGCTCAGAGCACTGCAGACTGCTGCAAGTCTTAAGGAGAAGGGAATGGTTTAACGTCGTACAGTGGTTTAATTGCCTTCCCAGAGGCATACAGGAAGAGGTTTATATTAACAGAGGATTTTATTTGAAAAAATGCTGCATAACTGACTGCCGCTGACTGTATATAGAGCCTAAATTTAGCTTAGTTTTACATTTACATGCCTTGAGTAGGGCATGGTAGCGACAACAAACCAACATTGAGTACCTATTGTTTAATTTTCCCCTAAAAACAATATCTGCAAACATTCTGCAGAAAATATGATTCTGTTATGACTTCCTCATCAGAACTCAAATGTTGAGAAGCAGAGTAAAAAACAACTGTCTGTCTAATATCTAACAGTAATCCGTTGTAAATATATGGCAGATGAAAAAGGACAGGTGTGACTTTGCCTGTGACCCAGACGAATCCTCGCAGTGACCTGGTGGCGGAGCACTGCCGCGGCGGTCGATGCAGTCCGATCCAGAGCCGTAGCCGTAGCTTGCCATGAGTCTCAAAACCCAAAAGCAGCTCATGGACCACACCCGCTTCCTCGGTGTCGTGCATGGTGGCCAGGGTCCCGCCTCGCTCTCGGCAGCTCCTCCCGGCCTCCTTGAAGGACCTCTTCTGGAGGAACACAGCGTAGCATCCTTTCTCGTAGCAGACTGCATCACTCTCTCCGAGCGGAGGCTTGGCTGCTGGATTCTCTTGACCCACGCTTCCAGGGGCCACACACAGCACCAGGAGCCAAAGGAGGCCCAGGAGACCTACACTGCTGCTACTGATAGTCTTCATTATCCTTTGCTAATGTTTAAACTAGGCCAACATTAAAATGACAAAGCTCACAAGCCACATAAATAAACTTTGGCTGAATGTTTTTTAAAATTCTCCAAAACCTTACCTTAACTAAAAATAGTAAATTAAGTTGGCTGTACTTAAATAATACTTTATAAATACTGTACCTGAATAAAACATAAAAATATTATCAATTCATCAATTTGCCTTGATTAGTTTGATTGCTCAAACTTGGCCCCAGTGCAGAAACAGTCCAGTCATCTGCTGAGTCCCCAAAACCTCTGCAATCAATTTGAGCAGAATCTCACAAATATTAACTCCATTCGACCAAATCCACCAAAAAACTTCAGTTAAGTCCAGTAGCCGTCAGCCCAGAATCCAGTGAATCACCAAGAGAGCCCAAAATCAGAAATAATTAAAAACAGTCCTTTTCCCTTTCAGCCAAGTCCCAAAGAGTTAAAAATACAATCCCAGTCTGTCTCCTGTATGTGATCTCTCCAGGGCAGTGCACAGACTCTGCAGAGCTGGCTGTCTGACTGAACCCTCAGAAAGAGGGAGAGAGGGGAGCAGAGGGGGTAGTCGACGTAAAGGAAAAAGAATAGTGTGTTTTTGGGAAGAGAGAGGGGGCTGGGGGCTGTGTTTAAGGGGGAGGCTGAATAGAAAGCCCTGAGAGAGTTATGAAAACCATACGGCACTGCTCTGTCTCCCGTTTTTGCCTATGGCTTCATACTCAGCTCTGCACAGCATCCCAGCCGTGGAAAGTGTTTGTCAGCTTCACGAGATGCACACACTGTCTCCTGCTCAGTTCTTTTCCCTTTGGCTGTTTTCTTTCTCTGCATTTGTCTCTTCTCGTCTTTCTCTATCTTCACCTTCACACCTTTTTATTTATGCTACCTTCATTTTTCCCTCTGCTACACCAGCTGTGAGTTTTCACAGCCAAATGGAAATACTAACGTAATACTGTGGGGACACAGTGGGGTCCCATTGTGAATATTTATGAATACAGTTTTTAATTTTTTCATTGTTGTAGTTGTGGTATCAGTCTTGCTTTAGTCCTGTTTAGATCTGTTTTAACATTTATGTGTCATGTATTTTGTCCCGGTTTAGTCGTGTTGGAGAGCTTGGTTTAGTCCTAAGACCTGGGACTTTAGTCTGGTGTCAGTGCCTGTTTGGTTCTGAATTTAATCCATATGCTTACATTTTGAGTAAAATGCTCTTTATAATAAAGTATAAGTGTTGAATGTGGGAGCGGATGTGTTCCCATAAATGTGAAAGCATCTGGCTCAAACTGAAGAATGGAAAAAGACAACCTGCTGGACTGTGCATAAAAATGTCCGTTCTTGTGCCATTATACAGTAACTTAGCCACAGATGTATGGTAAGTACTCTCCTGTGTGTGTGTGGTTGCCACATGGGGGCACGGACGAAAGGAAAAAGGAAATGCCACATGTGCATCAGCCTGACCTTTTTTGCAGCACAGAGTTGGGGTACCTCCACTGCGGTCACATGATCCAGCCTCCATCAGTGACAAGCCTTCCAAACCTGATTTAGGATTTTCCAAAGACAAATATGATGGGGTATTTTTTCCCTTTATGCTGAGAGTGGGGCCAAAGAATATCTCACAAATCCAAGAGCTGGGCCTGGTTTTAAGGAGATGTTACAGATACAGCAGCAAACAGATGTGAGGGGTTACCACAAACAAACAAGCTGCAGCGTTGACATGCTGTACAAATCTACAACATCTACAAAGTGGATAAAAAGAAGAAGACGCTGTAGTTATTTGTTGTTTTGTCTTTGCTTTGCTTTTAACTTGTTTGTGCACTCACCTTGTATTGTCCTGGGATCTGGTTGTAGTCTTGGTTGAGAACTGATTCATTAATGGGTTTAGTTCAAGGTGTCAAGTGTTTCATTTTGTTTAACTCTATACTACCTTTTACGCAAAGGAAGGAAAGAATAGTGTCTAATTTTAGTCTTACTTCAAAAGCAGCTGAGGCCCTTTGTCACACAGTATCCAATTTTCTTTATGGAAACAATGCATTAAAAAAACAGAGATCAAAAGCAACACTTGAAGCAGCTCATATTCATTATCTCGCTCTACAAACTGCTTTCAGCCCAAGCACTTTTTTCTTTTCTTTTTTTTTACAGCTAAACAAGAACTTGAAAATGACAGAAAACCCACCGAAGAATGATGAGATGGAAAAGTCCTGCTGTTTTAGAGGTTATTAGCCGCAGCGAGAGTCGCTCCGAGCCTGTGTCCAGTCTGTGTAGAGCAGATGAGTCGGCTATGGGTTTTGGCACCAGATCTTTATACAGTTTTAATGATTCAGCAGTCTTTTTCCAGATTATGTAACCTTTGTCAAAACTACAGGAGAAACAAACACAAAACCTCAGGATCCCGGAGATCCTAAAGAGCCTCTCGGTTATTTTCATGGATCAGTCCACACCTCCTCCACACTTCTCTCCTTTCTGCAGACCCCCCCACTCATGCCTCTCGCTGCTGTCCCATTGAGAGGTCTCATTAACCCCCTATAATTAAGTCCTGGTCCAGCTTTGGAAAAACGATGGGGTTAGTCATGAGTTATAACTGTTTAGTTCAGTTTAGGTCATTTGGTCATTGATTGTTTGAGATCCAGCCTTGTTTTGTTCAGGTTTAGTCCATGCTTTAATCTTAGATTTAACTCTGGTTCAGTTCTGAGTTACTCCTAAATTATTCCTAAAGTTAGTTGATAGATAGTTATAAATGAAATCCTTTAAATTGAGTCCATGTTTAACCTTGGGTTAAGTTGTGGTATAATATATTTGAGGCATTTTAGAGCGGAGTTTACGTCTTTGGATTTGTCCTTGATTTACTCCAGAGTTAGTATTTGGTTTAATCCATGACATTGGTTGTTGGTAAAGCCCTGGTTTTGTTGTTAGTCCTACTGTGTTGCTAAATTTAGAGTTAGAGTGGAGTTACTTTTGGTTTGGACATTTAACACTACATTTAGTCCTGGGTTCAGTTCTCAGTTAGTCCTGGTTTTGTTCTGGTTTAATCATAGGATAATTTGGTTTAGTCACAGTTTTTATCTAAGGTTTGGATCTGGTTCAGGTCTGACTTTGTTCCCAGTTAGTTTATTCACAGTTTAGTCCTATTTAGTCATAGTGCTGATTCAGTCCCGGGTTTTTTCAGATTCCTATAGATTTACTTCTATATTTAATTCATGGTTAATGTTTTGGTTACATCCTGGATTAACACAATATTTAGTTCATGACCTGCTCTTAGTCTTAGGGTTAGACTTAGTTTAATGTCAATTCAGCTCGGGTAAAGTCCTTGGTGTATCTTGTCTTATCATTTATGCTTTTGTGAGCTTTCCACACTTCTTCCACTTTTCTCTTCCTCCTGCACTACCCCTGTCCCGAGTTCCCAGTTGCCCGCCTCTAATTTGTCCGTGGCTTATTTTTCCTGGTCATTCCTTCTCCTCCTCAGTCCATCCTGTTATCATCCCTCTTACTGCTCTCCTATAATCTAATTTGGCTTCCTAGTCAGCAATCTCTGCCCCCCCCCCCCCAGAAAACCCCAGATGTTCCCCAAACGTCCCAACTCCAGGTCTGTTTATTCTATCATTCAGACCGAACCAGCGTCGACGGCCACGCCTCCAGAGACACATTCCATAAATGTAATTGATAGAGCAGGCCAAACGTGTCCTTTCCATCGACTTAGCTCCCGATTCCCTCATTCCACATTAATCTACTCTGTGTTTGTAGCAGCTCTATCTCCTAAAGCCTCTAATGTAACTTACAGCTCCTTTTCCCTGTGCTTCTTCCCTTGTTTCCCAACCACTTTCACTTCAAACAAAATGCACAGAAGCAAGTATCAAAATTTGTGCACTAATAAACATATTGTTACTTTAAAGTAGAAGAGTGTAAAATATTGTATTAGGCCTACACAGTTGAATTGAATGAAACACAATCTTCCATTAGTCTGTGAACTAAATGGATTTTATTTATCAATATATATAAAGCATATCTGATCTATTTCTATGAGATCTGTTCATACACAGCAAATTGTCCTTGGAGGGCTACTGTAGTTTGGACATAAGGTGTGGGGATTTGAAATCTGCAAGGACAGACAATATTTAGTAAAAAAAAATATATATATATATATATATATATATATATATATATATATATATATATATATATATATATATATATATATATATTATATACATATATATATATGTAGAAAGCTTTTCCAAATCTCTAGCCAAATCTGTAAATAAATAATGGAGCCTTGTTTTTATTGGTATATTTTGGAGTTGTGTTATCAGTGAATATCAACATTTGGCGGTGGCTTAGCGTCAGAGGAGGCAGTATAAACTGACCTGACCAACCTATGTGGCAACTTAAGGCCTTAAGTAAGAGAACCACAAGTTAAAACCAAAATTTATCTCACAATTTTTGGCCTTGACACAATGTCTTCTGGTTTCTGACTTTGCTGCTGTGTTGATATGAGTTTCTGTTAAACCACTAATTTGTGTTTATACATTTTCAAGCTGTTTTTCATTTGGACTGATAATCAGCTGCAGACCTCCTCCCTTTTTCAGGAGGAACTTAGAGTTTAGAAAGAAATATATACAACATATGTTCATCATTCAAATAATATGTAAATATTTGCTTTAATTAGGCTTCATTTAAAACAATTACAACAGCCTTATTATTGATGACACTGGTGTCATTAGCCACATGGTTGCTCTTGCACATTTGTGCTGTGTTTTTGTTTTGAATAGTTTACATTTCCTGTAGGACATTACTGAATGGGCCCCTGGTTTTACACAAAAGTACTCATCACGGTCCAGATGACATCCGAGGAGAAAAAACTGACATTTTGAACCAGTGCATGGTTTTATAGCTACTGCATTTTCAAGCGAACACATTTTATTTGAATAGCCCAGAAGATAAATCACACATTTTTGACTTTATTGATTGATTATACATGCACTTTTAAACTAGACCATGTTATTGGTCTTTGTGTTTCCAGGACATTCACCAGTTTTTCCATTGTGATTAAACATGACAGTGTATTGCATACGTTCAGTGGTTATGGTTTATTTTAATGTGGTTATATCCCATGAAGAGGTGTATTAGGTTTTAAGAGTGGTTTGTAATGGGAACTATTTTGTGTTGGTCTCTTTTCATTTTCATCCAAATTGCTGTACTTTTTGAGAAAATTATTGAGGCATTTTGACACATTAAACGGCAGTCCTTTTAAGAGATAGTCATGATCTTTGAAGTCGGACTGTTACCAGTGTCAGTGGGGAAATAAAAGCCTACGTGCCTCCTGTGCTTTGGTCTTTTGCCGTAAGAATAAAACATCTGTTTTACTGTAAGATAATTTTATGTAAAATTGCCCAGTGCCGTGTATAAGTATGCAGACATTAGGTAGGTTTATAAACCCTATGTCGCTAAAATACTGCTGAGACTAACATACTGTTCTCCAAACTGTCCAAAATCTATCCACAGGTAACCCATAAAATGAGTTATGATCCATTCAGATATGCTCTGTTAGAAATAAAGAACTTATCTTTAGTGCTCAACAGCTTTCCTTGAGATTTGGGAGTTTACAAAAAAGCTTACAAAAATCCATCTTAAACTGCTCCAAGCAAAGTATTTACTTCCAAAACTTGGCCAGGCTGTCCAATAGTGTGGCAGCACTGGCAGGTCTGGGTGGGCTTTGTGTTTGAAGATGAAGCGAACATTTTACCGTTACGAATGTAAACAACATGACTCAATCAGCGACCGGGTATTAATGTAAAGAACCTGCCCTTTTGCATTTGCATTCCCAGATGGTACTGTGGAGCAGACTATGTTCTGTGGAGCTAATAAACAGTGTTGTGCAAGTTACTTCCAAACTGTAATACATTATATATTACTTGTTACTGTTATTTAAATGTAATACTTTACCTTACAATATTACTGTCTCAGAATTGTAATACATTACATTACTCCTGTATTACTTTTGAGTAACTTTCACGAAAATAACTACAAGGTAGAACTTAAAATTCTAAAATGACAAAATGTAATACAGAGCATTTTACATCCAGTAGAAGGCAATTTGATGTTCCATAATGACTGTGGGCTATCCAGGCTACTAACAACAAAGCATATAATTGTCAAAGTGAAGGCTCAAGAAAAGAAAGGATGACAGACAAAATCACAAATGATTAAAGTCTGTTTAAAGTATGGTAGAGGTAAAATTATTATCTGGCAATGTCTGTGAATAACTTGGGTCTATTAATATTAGACACAACATAACTCTAATGCCATGACAAGATGCACATTTGTTTTACTTTATTCTCTTTGAATTCAAGAGGTTCACAACACAAAACTGTCATGCACAAAGTGCACATGATGAACATAGCTTAGGCTGTGCTTTCTCAAGTATAAAGTGCAATTGGAGGACCACCTTAGCCTCAGTCATTTTAGTCCACAGGCTAAACATAACCTAACTGCTTAGTAAGATAACACAGAAGAAAAAACCCTTAGACCTTTGCCTCTAAAAAAGACTAACATTCACGTGAATGTACAGTCGTCTTCTGCCATCTTCATTAGCCGCTTTTTCACTGGAAAGGGCGTCTCGCGAGCACAGCAGGGGCAGAAATTACGCCTCGCGCCACTCCTGTAAAACCCGCCTTCACTGGACTATGTCACGCAATAACAAAGTTACACCAACAAGAGGGACATTAATGAAATCTCGCGGCCTCGCAAAGGCTTTTTTTTTTTGTAACGCAAGCTTTGCTGAAAATGTACCGAGTAAAATATTACTAAAATTAATTAGTAATGCCTTACACTACTGCGTTACAGGAAAAAGTAATAAATTATTGTAATGCATTACTTTTGTAACGCGTTACTCCCAACACTGCTAATAAACAGCATCCTTGCATATATAAAACTTACTTAAACACACTTTAAGGAGAGTTTGATAAAATATGTGCTCATTACTTGTGGGCTCATTATTTTACAGAAACATGGGGTAAACATTAACACAAAGGTAATAAAAATGTAATATGTTGTACAGGTGGTAAAGAGCTAATAAAAAAAAGCTTTCTGTAACTAATAACACATTGCCACAAAAGTCTGTTAAGTCATGTCTTTTACAAGCATCACACTTTTCACCACCTTTGCGCTAAAATAAAACAACATTGGTTCCAGCTGAAAATCAGAACTGCCACTTGTCTCTCGATCGCCAAACCTTCACCTCCGACTCAAGGAAGATTCATTGTTATTTTCTTATAGTCTCGGGTCAGTGGCCTCGCAAAAGTGCTGCTTTTGAAGAGTTTGTGCCATATCAAATACAACGGGACACGTCAGTGGTTCATTTTTCCCGACCGCTGGTGTCTTGTGAAGCGCACACACTGAAGCAATTAGCTGTGGCCTTGTGGTAAAATAATAGTGTAGGCATTTCTGATGATTTCAGTAGAGAAAAAAAGGACGATACTTCCATCCACTTCTCTGTGTCCTCCATGTGTTTCATCTTTACTAGACATGAATGCCCTCCTTCCACACCCAAACTCTCAACAAACACACAAACCACAAACATCTGAACAGACTGGGGTCGATATCCTAGCTTGGATCCACTTCTAGTCCTCTGATACCTAACAATGCACTTAGACTGTGTGGACACTTTGAGAAGTAGCATAACAGCTCTTTTTTTACATTAGCTCTAGGCCCTAGTTGACCTCCATTGACCTTTATTTAACGAGGGAATAAGACATAAGTAAGTCTTTCAGCCACACTCTTCTTCCTTTATCCTCAGATTCACATATGTTACCGACTGGGAGCTGCCCAGTATAAACACAGCCAGTGCCAAATTAAATTTTCAGAAAGTTAAATGTATAATATGTAGGATTTCTATTGAAGTGCACATATTACATGTTTTCACTTCAGTCCTTTCCCCTTATTTTTTTTGATCATATAAAGGCCCCACATCCAAAAGCTGCAGCCTGGTCGGGACAGTTCTTATCTCAAGATGGTAATTATCTCAAACAGTTCAGTGGAGCTGCAGACAGATTTTTAGATTTTGTGAGGTCATAAATTACTTTAAGTCAGAATTAACTTGTAATTGACATAATTGAGGTTTTTCCACAGCCCAACAATAATAGAGGCACTTGGGCAATCACAACAATATATTCAGAGGGGTCCCATTAACCAATCAGATCATGTTGAGCTTATGGAAAGTATCTGGAAACGAGACAAAAAGGCTTGTTAGGTACTTTGCTCTGTTTTTTGGTGGTTTGTTCATGTTGACTATAGCATTCAGCATAGTACCAGCGTTCATCCAATAGGCCTATATGCCATTTAAGGAGGAGACAGACTGCAGCCTAAACACACACTGTGCATATAAGGTGACTATCGGGAGAAGAGAAAATGCATAGGAAAAATAGTATACTTGTGACACGAGTAAAGTTAAGCTATAAATCACTGAGTCTCTAATTCTGTAAGCTGTAAGTAGCCAGTAGGTGTTCACCGAGGCAGGAGTGTGAGCAAATGAGGTCTTCAAATAAAGGAACAAGGCTAGAAACAGAAGTAGAAAAGGAGTTACTAATCGCAATGAATCTTTGAACGGAAAGATTTAAACAAACATCGCTGCTGGATTGAAAGATCAGTGTCGACTGAAAGTATCCAAAGATAATTCAATGTTGGAAAAAGTTTAGCGACTAAAATGTATGATCATCTGGACAGCAGCGGGAGTTGTTAATGCATTACATTACAAATTACACATGCCCAGTATAAACAAACACTGACAAAGATAAACTATGCAAGAAGAACACCAGAGAGAAGTACAACAGAGTCGAAAGATCCAAATGGGGAGAGTGTATGTCCTGACTGCTTATTCCTTTTACCAGACGACAGGCTAAACTTTTCCACTGACACAGCCACATCTCCACACGCGCTCACAGCCTTCTCACACTTTTCTCTGTAGCGTCTTTCAACAGTCATCTGTGTTAGTGTGTGTGCAATGGTAAGTGCATTAACAGGGTGACGGGACACAAAGCACTGACAGACGCACGGGAGTCTCACATGTTGTACCTTCGATTTAACAGAGACCTACATCTTACCGTACCATTTCCTATTCTCTCTGGTCTACTCAACTCATTTTAGACATTGTACCATAACACACCACATCCCTTTGTGTATCCCTCTCCTTTAAATCAACAATGTTGCTGTAAAGAAATGTTTTGATTCAGCAAAAGATAGTGAATTATATCCTAACCACAAAATTCTTCACAGGTTAAGTTATGTTTGGGGATTTACAATAACAGCATGTTGTATATTATGTATTTTCCTGCTGTCTTTATCAAACAATTTTAGATCTTCTACGACATAAACCTTTCCTTTCAGTTTTATACAAAAGTGCAACTGGGGGAAAAAATGGGGGGTGATGAATAGGTAAATATAGCTACTTCTTCGAAAAACAAAAAACATCAAGTTTGATCCAAGGCAGCAGAATCTTTCAAATCCCCAAACGCTCATCCAGAGGCCAGCGGCTGGAGACTTTGTTCTCCTGGAAGTGTCCCAATGTTAAACTTGTGAAGGTGAAACAGACAAAATACAAAATGTGATAAATCTGCTGTTTTTGAGTCAATAGATTCAGGGATAAGGAGCTTCCGTAATTCCTCTAAACCCAAGCTTTTTGACACTTTGAATAGAGGATTGGAATATTATTCATAGTTTGTGATCACAAGTTACTTAATCAAACAGTTGAGACATCTTCTACCGCTTATCCGGGGCCGGGTCGCAGGGGCAGCAGTCTAAGCAGCAGAGACACCCAGACTTCCCACTCCCCCAGATACTTCCGCCAGCCGAGAGACGTAGTCCTCCAGCGTGTCCTAGGTCTTCCCCGGGGTCTCCTCCCTGTGGGACATGCCTGAAACACCTCCCTAGGGAGGAGTCCAGGAGGCATCCAAAACAGATGCCCCCTGGTCAGCTGGCTGAGGAGCAGCAGCTGTATTTTGAGCTCCTCCCGAGTGACCAAGCTCCTCACCCTATCTCTAATGGAGCCACCCACCAACCTGCGGAAAAAGCTCATTTCGCCCATCTGTATCCAGCATCTTGTTCTTTCAGTAGTGACCCAAAGCTCATGACCATAGGTGAGAGTAGGAACGTAGATTGACTGGTAAATCGAGAGCTTCGCCTTGCAGCTCAGCTCCTTCTTCATCACGACAGACCGGTACATTGACCGCATCACTGCAGAAGCTGCACCGATCCGTCTGTCAATCTCACGTTCCTTCCTTCCCTCACTCGTGAACAAGACCCAAAGATACTTGAACTCCTCCACTTGAGGCAGGATCTCTCCACCAACCTGAAAGGGACAAGCCACCCTTTTACATTTACATTTACATTTAGTCATTTAGCAGAACCTTTTATCCAAAGCGACTTAAAAGTGAGGAAAACAATGGAAGCAATTTCAACAAAACAAGGTAACAAAAAAGCATAAGTGCACAAAAAAACTAGTCAGTTAAAACCTAGCACAGCATACAAAGCTAAAGTTTTTATTTAAAAAAAAAAAAAAGGAATCGATAGAAAGGAAGTAAAATTCAGTGTTTGTCAGGCAGGTGTTGACGGAAGAGATGTGTTTTCAAGCGTGACTGAGAACCATGGTCTCGGACTTGGAGGTGCTGATCCTCATCCCAGCCGCTTCACACTCGGCTGCAAATCGTCCCAGTGAACATTGAAGGTCCTGGCTTGATGGAGCCAACAGGACAACATCATCTGCAAAAAGCAGAGACGAGATCCTGTGGTCCCCAAACCAGACTCCCTCCGGCCCCTGGCTGCGCCTAGAAAACACATGTGGACTGGCTGGGCCAACTCCCATAAACCCTCCAGCACCCTGGAGAGGGTATAGAACTGGTCCAGTGTTCCAAAACCGGGACGAACACCGCATTGTTCCTCCTGGATCTGAGGTTTGACTGTTTGACTGTTTGCTGTTCCCTGGCGTAGACTTTCCCGGGGAGGCTGAGGAGTGTGATCCCTCTGTAGTTGGAACACACCCTCCGGTCCCCCATCTTAAAAAGAGGGACCACCACCCCGGTCTGCCAGTCCAGAGGTACTGTCCACAAACGCCACTGTATAGGCGTGTCAACCAAGGCACCAAGACACTCCCGGTGCCTTTCCACTGAGGAGCTTCCCAACTACCTCAGTGACTTCAATTTGGGTGATGGACGAGTCCACCTCTGAGCACTCGGCCTCTGTTTCCTCAGTGGACGTGTTGGTGGGGTTGAGGAGATCCTCGAAGTATTCCTTCCACCGTCCAACAATGTCCCCAGTTAAAGTCAGCAGGTTCCCACCCACACTGTACACAGTTGTGTAAGTAAGATGAGTTTACTCAAAAATTTTAGACAAAGAATCGTATTAGTTCTTAATATGCTATACACTTATTCAAGGTTTGTCCACTTGGTTCAGTTGTAGGAATAGAAAGAGAAAGTAATGGCTCCCACAATCGGGTTCATTGGAGCTACCCATGTTCTTTAAATGTCTATTTTTTGTGTTATTTTTTGATTTTATGCAGTGTGACCCTACTAAAAATATGCTCCATAATAATTTTACATTTCTCGTTTCTAGGTCAAACGAGAAATGTATCATAATTGGGTCATAAGAAAGCAATTTAAGAACAGTTATTACCTTGTAAAAAAAACATTAGTCTCTTTCATAAATCTCAGGCCTCTGATGTGACCTTTCAACCCTAAACTGGACCATACAGCATTTCCACTGATCACCCTCTACTCATCCGTCGTCCCGACGCCTCTTCAGTCATTTCCTCTTTTCCTCCCTCTCTCCTTCACATTCTCCTATTCCCTGGGGCTGCCCTAACAACTCCCCAACCCCCTTTTTTCTGCACTTTCTTAACTTTTCAATGCTCTCTCTGCAACTGGCATTTTTTCTGTCTTCTGTCAGCGTTTCTAACCTCACTTGTTCTCTTCTTATTTGGAAAGTATTTGGAGCAGTTGTTATATGTGATTACAGTCTAGTCTTTCAGCTTTGGTTTAAAGGGATTATCATTAGTTTTGACATAGTTGAAATAAAAACAAAACAAAACACAGAGGCTACAGAACTCTGAAAGTCTTGAGCCTGTGAACCCCTACGGTGGCCCAGCAGGGACATGCTTTTTAGGAACAAACCCAGTGGAAACAGCTAAGATGATGAGTTCACTTAAAACAATAGAAACAAACCCCATTTAGCTCTAAAATGCCCTAGTACCTTATGGCACATCAATGAACTACTTCTTCAACAGTGCTCAGTTTGTCCTCTTTGGGCACACGTAGAAACAGAAAGAAATGGGTTCTTACACTGAGTTTTATCAAATTTTCCTCAAGATAGACAAATGTTGAGAAATATATCCAGTAACAGATTCCAACTACTACATTTAATCCAGTTCACCTTTAATAAATTTAAGGCTCTACTTTTTTTCCCCTTCCACTGATTTTAGATCTGTTAAAATCTGTCTGGTGGGAAAAGAATCCAGTTTTGTTTAAATAGTAGGAGGCAGGATTCTTTGACTAGTATTGTGTCTACAGTCAATGGCATATACTGTACCTTTAAGTAAATACAGCCATTCATGCAAAGCTTCTGATGTTATATGTCAAATTAAATAGCTTTAATTAGTCAAAGTCTCTACATTCTTCCTTCCAATGTCTCTAATGCTTCCCCTCATCGACTTTCACAGTTCGTTTTTCACAAGAACGTTCCTCTCTCGCTCCCAGCCAGACAAAGTTGTACTGGTGTTCAATTTCAATACAGTATGAAATATTTTCAACCGTGCAGGAAATATCTGAGCTGCACTCCCACACACAGAAAATGGCACAAAGTCTTTATAAATAATAGGTTTTTGTTTTACTTGAAAATGCAGTTACAAAAGACGGGGATGTATGGGTTTAACATACAGACGCCAGAGGTTGGGACCAGACTACAGACTGGGATAGCGTCATAGAAGAAGGCATTTGTCAGTGGAAAAAGTAGCACCAAAAATATAAGAAGACCCATCAGGTATGAAAAGAGCACAACTGAACACTCAGGATAGGATAATAGGATGATGACAATAGGATGTCAATTAGACCCTGGCTAGCACAAAGTCGGACCTTCTATGTAATAATAATGATAAAGTCACTGCATCTTACTTGTTCAAATGAGAATGAAGGCAGTGTAGGCACCAAACACTGAAGTGTACAAGAACTGCATCACTGTGAAAGAGTATACTAAATTAAACAAAACAGAAAACGCAGGGTAATGTGAAGTTGTAAAGTAGTGAATGTTGGTGTGAGGACTATTAATCTGACCACAAAAACCTAGAACAGGGCAAAAAGCAGTCCCCAGGTTTATATATTTTTTACTGCAGCTTTTATTATAAAAAGATGGTAACTTGGACTATGTGGGTCCAGATAAACAATTGGTTACTGAGCTGCCCCAGTAAAGAGTGCCATTGCTCTTTGTCTGATGTGATGAAAATGAGCTTTTAAAAGACAAAAGTGTAATTTGATCAATGATACGGTAATGTGAAAAAAAAAGCACAATTAATAATTTCTAGTAAAAAGTGAATTGTAAATAAGTTTTCTTACCCACGCATAAGTAAAAGTGTGCCACAAAGACCACAGCATCAACACCATTGCTCCCTCAGCTCCTCTAAACACCAGCTCGTCTGTCACTGGCGCCACCGCCTGGTTCCTGAGCCACACTGCATCCTCCACACACACCCTCCACCACAGACCATCTGCAAAATGAAGTTAAGACTTTATGATGACACACACATTAAAGCACATATGTTCAACTCAATCCAGTCAACATAACGTTTATAGATTTTACAGTTACACAAGCAAAAGGATCGTTTACTCACCGAGCACTGACTGCAGCCCCCCAGTGAATCATTCAGCAGAATAAGCAGGTTTACAGTAAAAGCACCAGTTTACAGCAACTACAGTCAGAGGAAGCATTAAAAAAGATTACAGAGAAATATCAACAAGCTGCAGGAATCCTCAGTGTTTAAAACCACTGCTGAGACACTGCTGCTGAAGACATTTGAAGAGGTTGTAAGGTTCTCTGTATCACACTGGGAAATGTCGAAACAGTTCGGGTGTAATGTAAATATAAGTCCACGTAAAACTGTATGTAACTCCTAAATGTTTTTTCATTTACAAAAGCATGTTGTAAATCTATACAACATATTATTTTTGTTAATGCTGACAGTTTGCCAAAAGAATATATATTTTACTTTCTCATAATTCTGTCTTTTGTACATGTTGTACTCATATGTCTTCAACAATCAGGGGCCTCTTCAGGGAATGTCATCCTTTTTTACTTCAATCTATTTTGGGTTTTCCTCACATTTTCTAACTGACCTTTCTCTCTCTGTAAAATGGCAGATTAGCATTTCTTTCTTTTATTTTATGAACACTTTCAACACTTTTAAGTTATCAGTCACCTATGGCAATACTTTTATTCATATTGAGAATTTAATTGTATAAAGATAGAAACTAAAGAAGCAACAGGGGAGTGCTAATACAACATTTATTGAACCATAGTCGCTGTGATTTTGTTGTAAAGCTCCCATACTCCTGCTCATCCTCAGTCCTTACAGGTGAGGAAGGAACTTGTTTACACTGGGACGGCACCAAGAAATAATAGGTTTTGTTACAACCTTGAAATAAGGATCAAACTTAGCTGAAGCAGACATACTTTCGAGTTGGCCAGGTGAACCTCGGGGTATGGTGTCAGTACAGATTGCATCTGGATGAGCTGGAGACCTCTTTCTAGCCTCTCAGGCGAGCTGATTAACTCTAATACTTTACAGATGGAGAGGGCCTGCATAAGCTACACACATGATCTCACAGACGTTCATCTACATTCATCCGGCTTTAATTACCTTATTACAATGACCCATTTTCCTTTTTATTGTGTTACAAAAGACGGAGAGGTCAAGGATAAAAAAAAGCATAAGGGCATAACCTTAAACCAAAGAAAATACTAGTTCCCTGACCGGGAATCGAACCCGGGCCGCGGCGGTGAGAGCGCCGAATCCTAACCACTAGACCACCAGGGAGCTGAGAGGACTATCGAAGACGGACATTTTTATTACCTTTACCACCTCTCTACCTGTGTGGTATTATTACCTTTATTTACCTGATTGTAAATAAAATGGATATAATCCGCCCATTGGTCCCTTATTTACCGATATTGTCGTTATGAAAGGGCAATAAAATGGCGGGCTTTTCCGTTTTTACTCCATAGTAAAACAATAGTTTCCAGATTACATAAACGGACATATTAATACCCCCACGCGCGTCCATTAAGTAACCACAAATAGCTACCCATTATTGTTTTTAATAGATTAATTTATGAAAAAAAAAGAAAAACCAACCAACTTTTCTTTTCACTTATACATTTTCCACATTCCCTATTATAAATAAAAACATCAGAATGACAAGAGTGTGACAGATGCTATACTATACAACAGTGAAGCAGCGTACCACTTTCTCCTCAAGGCACTAAAAAAGAAAGCATACAGCACACAAATCAGCAGTCATATTATGTTAATACTAAACAATACAGGCAATAGCTGAGAAGGCACTTGAGGTCTCACTTTGTGCAAAAAAAGTAGTCCGACAGAAATATCTCCAAACAAACACTGCCAAAACATAATGACAGGGGCCAGTCATCCCAAAAAACATGCTGCTAATCTTTGTTTGAGTCCAGCTCGTTTTTATATTTTGTGCAAGTCTTTGTCTAAAACAGAGCTTCATTCACTAGAGACATGTTTATTATTGCGTGCAAATGGGAATAAACAGTAGGCCATTTTTTTTTTTGTAGGAGTGCACTTGTGCGATTGAATCAAACTGTATTGAAAACCCAAACAAAAGAACAGACACACTCAACCCCAATGTGCAAAAGAAACACAACAATCACACCATTTCAATAAATAATATACAATTTAAAGTAACACTATTGTTTTAAGAAAGATGGGCACTGAAATGTTGAAACGGGAAAAAGCTCCTGGTTGTATGAAGGAACCAGATACAAAGTTATGTCCAGTCTTTGGTAAATAAAAGGCACAGATGGAGGTCCTCACTGAAGAACGCATTTGTCCTTGTTGCTGTATTTTCTCCTCCTCATCTCCAAACCTCGCTCCAAACGCTCGTCCTCCTCCAGCGCCCTGAAAGAAAAGCAAACAGGTTACAAAGGACTACCTCAACTTCTGACAATGCTCTAAACTCTACAATATAATATATTTTTAAAAGCAAGAAAAAAGTGACATAAAAAGGATCCATTTGTGAAATCAAGTGGCATTTCTTAAAGGAACACACACGATCCATGCTGAAAATGACCTGTTTGCATTGTTTTAGCTCCAGAATAGGTTTAACATAAGTGTCATAGATTCATGCACCTTGTTAAATTGTAAAACCTTAACTTACACTCTCTCCTTGGCATCAATGTCTCGGATAATCTCGTCTCGCTGGTTCACCAAAGACACCAGTTCTTGGAGAAGCAGCTGCTCCCTCTGCTGCTGAGTGGAGGACTTCTGCCAGTCTAAATAAAAAACAAACAATATTTAAGGTTTACTTACTTATTTGGTGACCCTCCTCTCACTATTGGAGTTTCTTCAATGTGGTTTCTAACCTTCAATGGCCATCATGACCCGCAGTTCTCTGGTCAGAAGCTCAAATCTTCTCTCGAGGTCCTGCTCCTCTTGTCTGCACAATCAAAAGACAACAATGACGTGATACGGTACAATCTTTTGCATTTTAAAGCATTAAACGTGAGAGATTTTACAGTAATTCGAGATTATCTTGTCGACGTATCAACGCGTTTTTCTTGTTCACCAAAGTGAACCACTCCTGGATCAGATGCTCCTCTTCATCTCGATCACTTCCTACAAAAGTTAAATGTAACTTTAAAGAACATGTTCGTCACAAACTATATTAAAACTTGAATAGTATACTGACCAGTCTCCATGAGGCTTCGCAGTCGCCGCTCCACCACAGCCGCTCTGCTGTCTATGTGCTTCTGCTCTGTCTCTAGTGCTGCCAGTTCACTCAGGACGTACTGACTGGTGTCCTGTAGACGCTGACCCAAAAGCACACAACGCATACCCAACACACGTGAACAAACACAAGACACAGCAGAGGGAAAAGAGGAAGGAGAGAAGGAGGATGGAAGGAAGGGCCCAGGGATACAAAGGAAAGGAAGGTCAAAGGATTAGAGAAAGGCCAAGATGAAAAATAGATTTACATGATGATTAAAATCCTAGATAAGACTGGACAAAGAATGGAATTTACCAGAAAATAGTCAAATTTACAGCTTACTAAATAGTTTGATTGATAAAAAGAGTAAAAATCCAACACAAAGAAAATTAAAGTTTATCTAGGAAAGTCAAAACTGACCATTGTCTCCTCTTCTTGTTTCGGAGGCTGAGTCTCAACTTCACTTTGCAGCTCTGCAGACAAAAGCAGGAGTCAAATTATTAAAAAAGAGAAAACAGGAAAAATAAATGGACATTTTGGCTTGAGACTGACCTGTACTGTTGGGGCTTTTTGTGGCACTGTGTGTGTCTTCATCCTGTGGGAGAAAATACAACTGTGATATATTTGAACAAAGCTGACAAAGTGACTGTTTAAGTAGTTTATTGTTTTAAGGTGGGTCTCTCAGTCACCTGAGATTTGATGGTCTTGTTCATGGACCTTGGAGGTGGGACTGGTGTTTTTGATTCTTCCCCTAAAAGAAAAAAGTAGAAACAGGCATTAGATTTTATTTTGTGATGAAGCAAAAAGATTTCACTTTACTTCATTTCCCATAGAAATACATTTTAAAACATTGACACAGTCTTCTAATAAGGTACATGGTTAAAAAAAAGTCCCATCTGCCAGACTACTCCTTTAAAAAGTGCTCCTTGTTTTTTCCTTCTCATCCTTTGTCTGTCTTCTGTGAGTCCCTTCCCCACATTTATTTTCTAGCAGCTGATATTCACCTAATTTCTTCGGCTCTTGAGCCAATTTTTCCCTTCATCTCCTCCTCATACACCTGCAGTTTTCCAACAAAGGCCCAGCTTGCGCCCTGCCTCATGTGTTGCCCATTTTGTAATTACCACTTTCCATATGTCCCTCACCCGTATTTTAATAAGTCTTTCCAGCTGTTCAGCCAGGCCCGGTTCCACCTGTTTTCCATTGTTTTTGGACTCTCTTGATTTGGTCTCTACCAAACGTCACACCTGTAAGTCTGGTGTTAGTCACTAATAAACCCACTGAACCATCTCCTGCTGCATTCATGTGCTTCTCAGATGGTCCGGGTTTCTGAGTTTGGGCCTTGTGCTTCAGATTTTGGAAAGTCAGATGTTGATGTTAAAGTTGTTGTGAGTATTTTATAAGTAGTTACTGGAGTAATTTATAAGCATTAATACCAGCCCAGTTTTCAAGGATTAACGCTATTGATTGAGACCAGAGTGTATCAAAACCATCATAAACCTTTCTGAGACCGAGTCAAGACAAAGTCCACGGCAGATCAAGATCGATTTAAGACCAGAACCTGTGCATGATACACTGTGAAAACCATAGGGGAACAGTTAAAGTCCAAGTTAGAGTTAATTTTTTTTTTATTGACTATAAAATGATTGAGGTTTTCATTCAGTCCTAAGAACAGACAAATATAACATTTGTGCTCTTGGTTGGTCTTGACGTCTGAGATCGAGACAAGGCCAAAACCGTTTAAAAATGGACAAGTCTCAAGGCCAAGACTGGTACTACATCACTAATTAAAGCTAATAGTGTGTTAGCTAGTGTTGTAGTACTCAAGACAGGTCTTGGACTCTTTTTAAGGTCTTGCTGTCTAGTGTCTCCCGACACAAAAAAAAAGACAACAATGTTGAGACTGGGTTAAAAATCTACCAATAACTCTGCCTCCACCAAACACTAACCACTTGATGAGTTAGGACTTAGTTTAAGGACTGTTCCCTGCTTTCGCAGCTAAAACATTACTATCATTTCCTGGTTTTAGTCATGACTCTGTTTCAATCCTTAGAAGACTTGGTCTCGTCCAAGTCATTATCAGGACTTGGTCGTAGTATGTATGGTCTTGACTACAACTAAAGCTGATAGATACTGCTTTGTCTGCCATCTGACTGTTGAAAATAATATCAGACCAAAATTTATACATAACTTCGCTATCCATGTCACCCTTTGTGGTCATATAGCAATCGTAAAACGAAGGAGGTTAACATATACACCTCATACCTTTAACTATCCTCTTGACTCTTGGTGGTGGGACAACCAGTGAGCTGCTCCCTCCTTCCTCCACAGTGACCCCTTCGTTCAGTCGGGCCATGCAGAAAGCAGCGGCGTCCACATCAGAGGGAGCGGGGCCGGAGTGCGTCAGGCCGTAGCTCGACTGGCTGCTGTTGTGCTCGATCTGCAGCACGCTCAGCTCCTGGTTGGTGAAGTGGGAGCGGATCTGGCTGAGGTACGTCATGACAATGAGCCGGTCTGGGACGGACAGCAGCACCATGTCGGACGGCTCCATGAGACGAGAGATGCCCAGAGCCTCGAACCCGTCGAACGCCTGATGTGGTATAACAAACACTTCTTTTACAACCAGTCAGAAAAGTTAAAATGTTGCATTACAAAAACTCTACTACGGCTTACAAAATTCACTTATTTTTCTTCTTGTGTTGTATTTAATGTTACAAAATAAAACATTTACCACTGTAGCATATTTTACGTATATTATTTTACATGGCAAATGCAACTCAATGCCTTTTATAGGAATGACATAAAATAACAAGGACTTATATAAAAAAATAGATAAGAACAATGTGATAATGAGAAAAGCTTTCTAACATATTCATTTCAAAATAAAAGCCTCTAACTGTTCACACAATAAACTCACAAATGTACAATATAAATATGTGTGTGTACAATAAGTAACATTAAGTTTTTAGCAGTTCATAAGCACCAGTGCAGTTTATAGTAAAGCAAGTCTTGCCTTCTTATTGTTGAGCTTGATGTCATGAGGATCCAGTTGGACAAAAGCTCTGAAGAAAAATGCACACAACATAATCATGACAAGACCAGAGACTGAACTCCATTACTTTTTTCTTCTGACACTTTTTACTAAAGCACAAAAGAGCTCCCAAAATAACGAAATGAAATGATGTCATCCCATAATTAATTACACATGTTTAGGTCTCACTCTGTTTTTGTCTAAATGTGTCACAAAGGTACACAGCCTGAAGATCCATTATGGCTGCCTGAGAGTTCCCCAAACTAAACAGACTGGTCTATATATCTATCCACAAGTTTCCTATTCAACCCTACTTCAAAAAGCTTTGACTAGCCCTTTGACACTAAATTAAACCCAGTTAAGCAACCTTTCCTTACATTTTATCTGGATGGAAGTGATGTAATATGGCACAGAAAGCCAAGCCGTTCCTCCAGGAAGTGCTGAAGTTTGTGACCTTCACACCTCTGTAGTTTTTGGTAATGTCCTGACACCACTGGAGCAAAGACTGGCTGGAGTTCACCAGGTCCTGAAGAGAGGTGGACAGAGTAGTCAGTACTTTCAAAATGTTTTCTGATGAAATGTACGCAGTGCTTGTGTGTATTTACCTCAGTTGGGTGGTCCTTCCCATCCGCCTCGTCTCTCACCACTGCACGAGGATCTGTGGTCTGAGTGGGCTTTATTTCTGGAGTTTCTTCCTCTATCAGTGTAGAAAGTCTGGATGCTGATATCTCGCACGGATGGGAATGAGAGACACTGCTGCCTGCCACAACTGGTTTCGGGGGGATGTGTGTCCCATTTTGTATTTGAGTGTGAGGTTTACTGAGTGTCTTCTCATGATGTGATGGCAGCGTCTCCTCTACTCCATCACTGAGGTTGGACAATCTGTCTTTTGGCCTTGAAAACAAGACCCAGAGAGACATTAGACAAATAAAAAGTCAGATTGATTGCATCTGCATTTAGCACGTGAACTGTTGCTAATGCTGTAAGAGAGATGCAGGAGTGACTTGATGTTAAACGCATGACTTGACCAGTTGAAAAGTCCTATATATATATATATATATATATATATATATATATATATATATATAGGACTATATATATATATATATATATACACACTATGTTGTGCAAAGAACTAGGGCTAAATTGGAATCAATGCATTAACTTGTTGTAAGTTGGAGTGCATCTGCACAACAGGTGCCGACTAGCCGATAAGAATGCTCATATACAAATAAAAGCCATATCCTCAGCCTCTTTTTCATTTAGCATTACAGAGCCAAGCCGCGTCTTAAACCAGGTAAACTCTGTGCCAAGCAGTAGCAGGTTTGCGGCCGATCCCGACTTACACGTCCACTTTCATCTCATTGGGCTCTTGCTCTTGTGCCTCATCCAGTGATATTTCCTGCATGGTTTCAAACTCAGGCGTCGTTGAGTGCTGTTCTGTGAAGTCTTGCTCTATGGTGTCAAAGTCAATTTCAAAAGGGTCAGGGATGAGCCGCTTCATCGGCCGAGGACCAGCGACGGGGGAGTTGTCACCCGACATCAGAGTTATTTTAGCCAACAGGAGCTTCTCTTCCTCTTGGAGCTGCTCATCTTTGGTAAACTGGTTGTGTACAGGTGTCTGAGATATGCTAGAGTGCTCCTTTTTCCGTGAGGTTTCTTTTTCTTTCTTTTCAAGACCCGTGTGTTCAACTGTACGTATGTTAACATCTTCTAAGTCTTTTTTTGTGCTATCATTTGGAGGAAGAGGGAAAGGCACTACAGAGGCTTGAAGGTCCTGATCTTTACTGGTTTCTTCCTTTAGGTCATGTTTTGTGCAAACGCTGTCCATCTGTTTGGTTTGTTGAGATTGGTTTGCATTTATGGTGAAGAAAAGCTCTGTCCTGTTTGGGTGAGTATCTGAAGCTGCTCGTTCATGGGTTAGATGCTCTGATGAAGGCTTTTGAGTAGAAGCAGGGGGCTGTGATGTCTGGAGGCCTGGGCTGAAGACAGGAAAGAAAGGTTCAGAGGATGTTGTGGCAAAGAGTAAAAATGCTGTGTTCTTTCCAACAAGTGACCTGAAGCCAAAATAAAGTCTATTACACTAGTTGGGTTTCAGCTGGGCCAGTTGTCAGTATCTGCATAACGGATAATGTATATTCAGGTTTTTGTTTTTTTTACAGTAAAACCACTAAGCTAACACGTGAAGATGATTTAACCACTTAGGACATTAAAAATGAGATGGCAACATTTTGGTAACTCAAAGTTGCACTCTTATCCTGTGCTGTTTACTTCAGGTGACTTTTTTATGTAGGAAATTCCTGTTAGACCTTCTACAAACACAGTTCAGAACCCATTTATTTAAGTTTTGGTCAAAATATATCAATTTGAAATATATAAGCAGTGTTTCCCATTCATTTACATTATCTAATGCAAAGGAACACTTGAACTTTAGCTGTTTTAAGCTAACTATCATAAACATACAGTATAACTTCCTGTCTTTACATTTATCACAGTCCTTCTACTAAACGTCTCTCCCACAGCCCGTACTCACCCTGCTGCTCCCTCCATGTACAGCTCCGCCAGCCAAACTGAGCCCAGATCTTCATGTCCTTCCTCATACTCCACCTCCTCCTCTTCCTCTGGTCTCATCCAAACAGGAACGGCACCAGTGGTTTTGGGTTTTGCTGCAGAACTGAGAGGTTTGATCACTGGTCGGGTTTTGGGGACAGGATCGGATGCTTTGACTTTAGAAATGGCCTGATTGGTTAGTTTGTCGTCAGGTTTAGTTGACGCCTGGTTTTCACTTTGGAGATTCTCGTCAAATGAACGGCTCTCATCTGGCTGCTTTTTGCTAATGTGTTCTTCTACTTTTTCTTTAGTCTTTTCACTCCGTCTTTGTTTCTCCTTCTCGTCTTCCTCTTCTTTCTTTTTCCTTAAAATATACTCCTCACTTTTCAATCTCTCTTTTTCCATTTCTTCTTTCAAATTCTGCAGTTGTTCCTGTTCCCTCTCGTGCTCACTTGCTGCCAGACGCAGACTTGCCACAAAACTAAGTGTCTCTTTAAGAGGATCTGGTGATTGTCCAGTTGACGTTTGACCCTGCAATGTGTCACAGAACGCTTTTGGAGGTAAAAGGGTCCCAAGTGCATCTTCATTTGGGACAGTAGAGCAAGTGGGTTCTTTATGGGATGGTTTTTCAGCAGTGACACGAACTGGAGATCCAGTTTCTGACAGAATGGAGGTCACTGTCTCACAGCTAAGGAACACAAATGAAACATAGGAAAACCTTTGAGACTGTGCTCACCCCAGAGTGACCCTCCTTAGGACCAAATATTGTGTGACAAGACAAAACAACATGCTTGATTAAGTAGTTTTTGTTCAGACTTTGTTTTGGTGCATGTCCAAACGTCTGTGAGAAAGCAGCTTATGAGAAAATATGCTTTTAGCTTTAGTTGTAGCTATTTTAGGCATTTGTGCAAAAATCTGCCACTGGACTGACTTGGACAGTTTATAATAATAATAAGGATGGATTAGATTTATATAGCGCTCTTCAAGGCTCTTAAAATGCAAATTTATAATCAGCCATAACATTGTGACCTGCTGTGAGATTAGACAAAAATCAATGTCTTGCCATTACTTGAAAGAGTAGCTGGACTAGAACTCAGTGAAGGACATATGAGATGACATGGAGTAAACCACTTTTTTATCTGAATTATACTGAAGCTATACTGAAGGAGTTTCAATAAACCAATCAATGCACACTCTGCATTAAAAATATGAAGCTCCCCAGAAAATGCTCAATTTTATAGCATAACTTAAACTATAATCCTTTATCCACTTCTTTTGATGGACAGGGTTTCAGAAAGTCTCTGCCTCCACTGCTGACCTGAAGCAAGCAGAGGGCTCAGTCTCCTGATCTGATCTGAACATGCTTCCCTTGTGGAGAAGCTTTAGTGACAGATGAGGTTGCACCAGAAATGGATGTTAGTCGGCAACATGCAGTACATTGATGTGGATTTGCATGTTGTGATTAAAAAGCCATTAAAGCTAAATTACACCATGCTGCGAGGAACCGTCTCTGACTCACCCCCCGCTGACACCACCCTCCTGCTGCCTCCTCTCAGGACTGTCCTTCCCTCTGTCTGCTCCTGTCTCCACTGTGGTCTCCTCCACAGTCGCCCAAAGCTGCTTTTCTGCCTCAAACACAGGCTCTTCATTGTTGATGACACTCTCCTGGGACTCAGGTGGCTTCAGCTCATTTGTTGTCTCCGTTTGTGGCTTTGGTAATTGCTGGGGGACTTGTTCTGTTTCTGATTTTGAGGGAAGTTGCGGTGCCAGATCCAATGCTATGTGCTCACTGCTTGGTTTGTGGCAGACTTTGGGGAGAGTTGCTGGTTCAATGCTGGGTCCCTCTGGCTCTTTAGGCTCCTCTTTAACCAATGGTGCAACAGTCTCAATAGACAAAGTGTTTTCTGGTTCCTTTGGCTTTATCTCTGGTTTTATCTCAGTGTCTGTCTTCAATGGGTCTTTTCTGTATAAAGGGGGAAAAAACAATGATTAATGATGGGTTTATTACAAATGTACAGTTTGCTTCAAAGATCCCCAGCAGTGCAGACACAGTTCAACAAAGGCCAATAGCTGACAGTACTCCATCCATCCTTACCCTCTGCTCAAAAGGTTTAAGTCTTGTATAATAACCTCCTCAGCTTTTTCAGGTGTATCGTTCCCATTTTTTGCCTCCAGCACTTTCCACAGAGGAATCTCTGCGTCAGACAGTCTCTGAGGAGCAGGGACTGTGGTCAAGGCCTCTAAAGGGAGGGATTTTTCTTGAGCAGAGGGCTGAACAGTGGGGTCTGGAGTGAAGCCAGTTGGGGTAGATTTGGTAGAGGTTTTCATTTCAGGGACATTGTTTGAAATTGAGGCTTTCTTTATCAAAAAGAGCTGGTCAGGACTGGAATAAGGGAAAGAGAGGAGAATATGAAAAGAAGGAAGTGGCAAAGATTAGAGTCTTAAAACTAAAAGTCAGAGCAAATACAAACAAATATTGATCAATAAATAATTAAAGCTGGGGTAGGCAAAAACTGTAAGGCCATTTTAACATTCTACTGAACAACAAAGACACTTTTTAATCTTCATAATGGATGCTCTGTTTTTACAATAGACTGTACATTAAGACAAACAGATTAAACCAACATTTTTTCCACTGTTATTTTCCACTTCAATATAAAATGCTTGATTCATCCTTCTAAATGTCATGTGATGGCTGCTGGTTGTGTAATTGGTTCCTCTAAATAATCATTGAAAGGTAATATTCTCTCAACAACACATCAAACTAACCTTCGAGAAACTAATATTAGAGGTGTATTTTTCTGCTTTTACTTCTGAATAAAGGGAAGGTGGACTCTGTGACAATAAACGTGAACAACAGTCTCCTCTGTCCATCTTTATATACAGTCTATGGTACAAATTTGGCTCCAAACTAAACTAAAGGTCATCACTCGATTGGACCACAAAGAAAGCAGCTGGACTGGAGTTCAACCTCAGCTTTAATTATTGCACAAGCTTCCTCTACACATTGAATCCTGTGTAGAGGTATTGTTTATTAAGAGCAAAAGCAGACAAAATAGGCATGTAATAATTAATTTTTTTCTTTCTTTCTGATTGAGGAATTGCAGTTCACCAAAAGAAAGCATAGCGAGGAATCAGCCCCTCAACCAATCAGCTGATTAGAGTAAATGTGTTTCTCGGCTGTAACTCACCGCTCTTGGGATTGTCCGAGACTTTTGGGAGGCACAGATGTAATGCTTGTTTTGTCCAGAGGAAGGTGGCGTGTAGCAGAGTACGCACTTGGATGGACTTTGACGGCGAGAGGAGGCTTGTGGGTGATTCTGGACGTAGTGTCGATCAAACAGGAAGCAGGCGACAGAGCCCTCATCTTCTGCTTGTCCTCGTCCGATTTGTTCAGGTCCACTTCGCTCAAAACGGAGGCCATTTTCCTTTTCATTCTTTCCACTTCCTGTTTCCTGTTTTGTTCTTCCTTCCTCTTTTTCACTTCCTCTTTTTCTTGTTCCATTTGTTTTTCCTTTGCCCTTCTCTCCTCTTCTTTCCTTCTTTCTTGCTCTTTTTGTCTTTTCTCTTCCTCCATTTTCTTCTTTAGGTCCTCTTCATCTTTCCTTGCCTTTTCCTTTTCTTTCCTCATTTCCTCTTCAAAACGCCTTTTCTCTTCCTCTTCCTTCTTTCTTCTCTCTTCCTCTTCCTGTTGCTTCCTTCTCTCTTTCTTTATTTCTTCCTCAAGATGTCTTTTGACTTCCTCTTCCCGTTTCTTTCTCTCCTGCTCTTTTCGTATTTTTTCTTCCTCCATAAGTCGGCTTTTCTCCTCCTCCTTCTTTCTTTTTTCTTCTTTCTTTTCAATCTCTTTCCTTGTTTTATCTTCTTGTTGTTTCCTTTCCCTCTCAATTTTCTCCTTTAGTTCATTCTCTTTCTTTATTTTTTCTTCCTGTTCAAAATGTTTCTTCTCTTCCTCCATTTTCCTCCTCTCTTCCTCTTCCTGTTGCTTCATCCTCTCTTCCTTTATTTCCTCCTCAAGATGCTTTTTCACTTCTTCTTCTTGTTTCCTCTTTCTCTCTTGCAATTTCCTCATTTCTTGATATTTTTTTTCCTCCTCCCTCTTTCTTTTCTCTCCCTCCTCCCATTGTTTAGTTTCCCTCACTTCCTGTTCTTGTCTAACACGTTCTTCCTCCTCCAGACGTCTTTTCTCTTCGTCCCTTTTCCTCTTTACTTCCTCTTCCTGTTGTTTTCTTTGCTTTTCTTTCTGTTCCTCCTCAAGGCGTCTTCTCTCTTCCTCTTCTCGATGTTTCTTTTCCCTCTCTTTTTCCTCTTTAAGTTCCAACTCTTTTTTTATTTTTTCTTCTTCCTGTTTCCTTCTCTCTAGTTCTTTTTTCTCTTCCTCCATTTTCCTTTTAATTTCCTCTTCCTGTTTCTTCTTCCCTTCTTCTTTCCTTATTTCTTCCTCTTGTTGCTTCCTTTCATTCTCTTTCTTTTGTCTAAGTTTTTCATCCTCAAAGCATCTTCTTTCTTCCTCTTCTCGCTGTTTCCTTTCCTTTTCCCTTTTCTCTTTAAGTTCAATCTCTTTTTTCATTTTTTCTTCCTGTTCAAGATGTCTCCTCTCTTCCTCTTCCTGCTTCCTTCTCTCTTGTTCTTTCTTCTCTTCCTCCATTTTTCTTTTTAATTCCGCTTCCTGTTTCATCTTCTCTTGTTCTTTTTTCATTTTTTCCACTTGTTTCTTTTCGTTCTCTTTCCTTTGTCTTAGCTCTTGCTCTTGTTTTATTTTTTCTTCCTCCATTTCCCTCTTTACTTCCTCTTCCTGTCTTATCCTCTCTTTTTCTCTCCTTGTTTCCTCCTCGAGACGGCTCTCTTCTTGTTGCTTTCTTTCCATTTCCTTTCTTACTTCCTCTTCTTGTAGTTTTCTTTGCTTTTCTTTCATTTCTTCCTCCCTTTTCTTCTTCTTTTCCTCCTCTTGTTGTTTCTTCTTCTCTTGCTGCCTCCTCATTTCCTCTTCCTGACGTCTTGTCTCCTCTTCTTGCCTCTTCCTTTCTTCCTCTTCCTGTTTCTTTTTCTCCATTTGTTCTCTCTCCTCATTCAGTCTTTTTTGCTCTTTCTCACGTTTCTTCCTCTCTTCTTCTTCTGCAGCCTCCTTTTGCTTCCTCTCTTCCTCCTCCTCCCTCTTCCTCTTTTCCTCCAATTCTTGTCTCTCCTTTTCCTCCTTCTGCCTCTTCTCCTCCGTCCTCCTCCTTGTCTCTTCCCCTCGTTTCATTTGTTCCTCCATCGCTCTCTTCTCCTCCTCCTCTTCCTCCTTTAGTTTCTTCAGGTAGCGTTCCCTCTCTTCTCTCCTCTCCTCCTCCCTCTTTAACTTTTCCTCATCCGCCCGTTTCCTTTCCACCTCCTGCTTTTTTCTCTCTTCTTCCTGTTTTCTCCTCTCCACTTCCTGTTTTGCCCTCTCCTCTTCTTCCTGTCTCTCCTTCTTCTGCTTCAGAAGTCGTTCCTTTTCCTGTGTCCTTTGCTCTTTCTCTTTCCTCAACTTTGTTTCTTCATCCAAAAGTCTCTTCTTTTCCTCTTCCAGCAGCCATTTCCTCTCCTCTTCATGTTTTGTCTTCTCTTCCTCCTTTCTTTCACGATCTTCTTGATTTTGTCTTTCTTTCTCAGATTTCACAGCTTCTATTTGTTTTACAGTGGCTTTCTGTTCAAAACTGTACAAGACACAATACGACTTAATGGCTATGCACTTCAAAACTGTGGAGTTATTACCTACTGTAGCTTTAACAGTAATGAAATGTTGCTAAAATGTATATAAAGACAACTAAACCATGTTATTTTGTAAAACTTAAAAGCCTCATTAATAAATGTTCAGTGATCCTTGTTTTGTGTTTTTTCCTGCATATTTTGATGATTTCAAAGACATGGATTTTCTCAAACAAAAAGTAACATAACGTCTAAACTTTACATTTGTACTAAATATTCAAAAACAATAACACAAATTAATCTCTAAATATCCAATAATAATATTAAAAACCAAAGCATCTTAAGTATTGACTATTTGTTGAAAAAGTCTCACCTGACAGGATACAAAGCTGTAAATTAAAGTCAAGGTATCGCCTTCACATGCCTAAAATCTGCTCATTATGTAGCAATGGGCTGGACAACTACCACTGACAAAGGTCAGAACTAGACTCAGACAACATTCACGCAATATACACAACGTCATTAACATAGAAACTCCACCCAAAAAGTTGTGCCCAGTTAGGGATTGATTGATGTGTGTCACACTTCTTTCCCACTCTCCTTTTTTCCCCAAAATGTCTATTTCTGCATCATTTGTTTAGTAAATATTAGGGACTTGTGTATGTACAGTAAATGAGCTTTTAAAACAACATATATCCGCTCAGGACTCTGAGGAAGTCAATGTAAAGCCACCCTGTGTAACTTTTAGCCAGCAGAGGGCGCAGTGCGTTCTCTGTGCAACTGCAGTGTTAGCAGCACAATCTTTATGTACAAGTAGAGACGTTTAAGACGGCAAGTTTAGAAAAAAAAAACACATCTTCTGAAACCGTAGAGTCATTTTAGTGTATTCTCATTCTATTGTCTTTGGGCCTTTTATAAGCGTGAGTCTCACTCACGTAAATAAGCTTTTTCGGAGGTTTCTGTCCAGCTGAGGGGGCTGTGTCAGTGAGATGATGGTGTATGAATGTCTGTGAATGGGTAAATGGAAGCTTAATTTAAAGTGCTTTGAGTGCCTTGTAGGTGGAAAAGCACTGTATTATATATTTCAGCAGAAATAAAATAAAATAATAAATCTAGAGCAGAAATAAATTGCCTCTCGGTCCGCCATGTTGAATGTTTTAGCTAGCCGAGTTACTTGTGTATGACGTGGCCAGCAGACCACATCCTGCTGCAGACAAACAGCTTGTGATTGGTCTGTCTGTTAGGAATGCAGAGGGACCAGGCTAAGGGCAAGGGGCTCTATAGTGACAACAAATACAATGGCAAAGACAACAGCAATACACTGTTAATGTTTAGATATAGATTCAAATAGTCTTAAAAAAACAACTCATAAATACATGATGTGCAAATTAGCAGCAGTTTTTGTGCAGAGTCTGACTTTGGTGTGAGAACAGATACTCACCCCTGGGGACACCTTTTGATCGTGTCCCGTTTAGAGTCATCCTCCTCCAGAAACAAGCCACCGGACTCTTGTGTTTGTTCATGCGACTCAAAGATGTCGTCCAGTTCTGCCAGTGGCGGGTTTTCATCTTTGACTCTACTAATAATATTCTCCGGTTTTGTGTTTATTTCTCTTTTGGGGGTGATAAATGCCGCTATGACACTGGTAGAAGGCTGCTGAGGGGCAGTGGTCTCACTGCACGAGAAGGGCCATGGAGGGGGCGGGGCTACAATGAGCTCTGAGTGGGACTGGCCCAGACTGGGGACATAAATAGGGGACGGAAGTCATGATTGGATATAATCAGTTAATTGTGAGTATCTAACGGTGTGCAGGAAGGATAAAAGGTCAGTTCCAAAGCAGGCAGTCTGTAGCTGTTAGCACGTTAGCATCTAAGAGCGCAAGTCAGAGCACCACACTGTTCATCTTAGCTTAACCTAAACCCTAAGCAGGTTAAGCTCACAGTCAATTACAACTAATTCATGCAAATATAAAATAAAATGTATGTCAGTTCTAGCCTTGTTTCTTAAGAATTATTTTACTCCTCTTTCTGGGACATGGTGGATTTTTGCTTTAGGCCATTTTCAACAGGCAAACTGGTCCATCACTCAGCAAGGGTTCCCAGCAACAGGCGGCGATAAGCCCTAACTTATGTACAGCACTGATCACCGGTTTTGGAAGAACAAACATTATTGTTGCACTACATGGCATCAACATGGCAATGACAGAATGGAACAAACAGGGTTTTCAGTTCAGTCTATTTATGCAAACAATGTCTATGGGCAAGCTAAGTAAGTGTGAGATAAACTAAACTGCTGTTTAATTTGTTGCAATTCCAAGATGTTCTTTTTTAATCAGTTTTCAGGCAGTTTTTTCTTTTTTGTTCCTGATCTTAGCAACTAACTTTTTATACGTGATAAGAAATGTGGAGAGCTGCTTGGGTAGTTGGATAAAAACTGCTTTTTGGAAACGTGTCTGTGGAATATGTGTTTATGTAGAATCTGCTTACTCCATGATGTATGTTTTTTATCATATTTTTTGTATTCAACAGCCAATATGTGTTTCAACAGTTGAACTACGTTTGGCTCTGGTACAGTACACCAATTAATTTCCTTGCATCAGCACAAGCGTTTAAAGAGACATTAATTCCCGTGAGACGCAGGAAACTACAATATCATGCGATCAACACTCCTCAAACCGTCTCATTCTCGGACAAGTGTTTCATGCTGACTGCACACTTCTCACAACAAATAAACTCACCTGCTTTTGTCTGGATGAGTCTTGTCCTGTTTGACAGCCTTCTCTGAGTTTTGAGACGATTTGACAGGTTCTTTGGATCCACTGATGTTGTTTTTCTGAAGTGTGTTGTTTGTTTCTTCAGGTTCCTCTTTAACTTGACTCAGTGCAGGGCCTAAAAAGTAGATAAAATAAAGTCTGACTATTAATTATTGTTGCTGAGATGGAAACAGGGAAACAGGTAAATGCTGTAATTGAATAGTCTCATAATTCAGCCCTCCATATAAGAATGTCATTAAGGAAAATTCACCAAATTCCAGTAAAAAAAGAAAGATTAAACACAGAGATTATGTGATGGGTGTACCTGGCTGACGGGAGCGTGTCTGAG
Organism: Neodontobutis hainanensis; assembly: GCA_024349245.1. Classification (NCBI taxonomy): domain Eukaryota; kingdom Metazoa; phylum Chordata; class Actinopteri; order Gobiiformes; family Odontobutidae; genus Neodontobutis; species Neodontobutis hainanensis. Next base: position 677,795 of record JALDNG010000054.1, read on the forward strand.
CAGGAACAGAGATAGTATTTTGAGGAGAAGCAGAAAACAAAGCAGACGAGGACTGAGAGGATAACCGTTGGGGTAAAGACAGAGGAAGTGAGACAGGAAGTGCTGGAGTCTGAGGATCACACAGGGCATCGAGATCTGGGCTGATCAACAGCGGGACAGGGGCAACATCACCTCCATCTGGAGCAGAGAGCCCTGTAGTCCCCTGAACACCTGAGGTACACAACAAGTCAAAGGAAGAAAAAGAAGAGATGACAGGACTGAAGGAGTGAAGGTGGTGCCCAGAGCAGTATATTACAATTACGTTCGGTAGTCTGTGCTTAAATTTTTTAATAATTTTAGGAAGTGTACTAAAATAACCGTACTATCCCACACCTCACTTGGAGTACTAATCCAGTTCAAGGAGATGCTACATACATACAGTAATGGTTACCTGTCTCTGGAGGACAGGGGGGAGATTTGGGTGGAAGTGTTGCTGGAGCGTCAGCAGAAAAAGGGGAAGGAGAAGATGGACGGGGCATTGAGGTGACTATCTGAGGTCTGAAAATATGTGAACGGCCTGACAGAGCGGAGAGATGAGGAGGAGTTAAAACAGATAAAGAAGGAATGATCTAATAACTGAGTATTAAAGTAATGACAGACCAGGAACAGAAGCTGTGTCAGGTTCAGATTCAGCCTCCGGAGGGCGTCGTTGATGTGAACCAGAAACTGAACGGAAGAGACAAATGTGGAAATGAGAGAAATGGACAAAGAACAAATAAAGAGGAAGCAGTGGGGTCAGTAAGAAGCACTTGGTTAAAAGGGGAACAATTTAAATATTATTAAAGTTCATATTTTAGAAGCATTACAACAAAAGTGATGCATTTATAAGCTACAAAAATACAGGACATCAAACAAAATGTGGACAGAGTCATTGTAATCTGTGCTAATGACAATGTCCATATAGCATCAGTCACGTATTCTACAGCTTGGCATGTCTCAGGAAAACATGTTTGTTTTGTTATCCCTAAAATTCAGACTTGGGCAAATCATGCATGTGTCACACCATGCATTAACCTGTACACGGCAAACCATTTAGACCAGGTTTGTTCAGATAACAAGTGCATGACTGTAAACATGCAGTAACTTCTATACTGCCTGATTATACCTGTTCCTGGGCCTGACTGGAAGATTTTGGGCAGAGCAGGGGGCTGAAAGAGAGTCTGTGGGGCGGGCTGGGCGTTGGACAAGAGAGAAGTGGGCTTTGTGGGAGAGGAGGATTTAGGTTGAGGATCTATGGAAAGGGTTTTATTCACAGTGGATACAGTAGAAGATGGCTTTGGGGCAGTTGAAGTGGATGAGTTTATGATAATATCCAAAGATGACAAAACAGGGGATGGGAGATGGTTTGGGTTTGGTTTTAGGGGCGGTTTAGAGGGGCTTTCCGAGGGTAACATCTGAGGTACAAGACATGACACAAGCTCAGTCGAAACAGTTTTAGTAACTGGTGGAGGGACCATGGGTGGGGTAGTTGGGGAGGGTACATCTAGGGGCTTGTTTTGGGAAGCAGTTGTTGCTAACTTGTCAGATTTTGTATCAGTAGGGGGTGGGACAACCAGGGCAAGAGTGGTTAGTGTGTCCTGAGGTTTATCAGCATCCTCAGTTTGAAAGGGATTAGTTAATTTTTTGTGCTTTGATCGAGGTGAAGGTTGAGGGGAGGGGCTTGGGGAAGGCTCTGATTGGACAGGAGCGGAGGCAAATGAGTGTCGACTGCGACGAGGAGACGGACGAGGGGCAATAGGTAGAGGAGGGCGGGACGACACAGCATCTCGTCCCGCAGCTGGAAGAATGGGTGAAGAATGGATCGACAGATGAGAAAACAGAGAAATACAATGGATATGAAAACAAAACAGTCAAGTCATGGGGAATTAATGGTAATGTGATGGATTTAGGAAACCATGTTTGACCAATATGACCAAGAAAGTTTATGAACAAATGACTATGATGTCTTGGGGTGAGTGAAATGTAATGTAAATGTGTGAAAACACTGATAAAGAAAGCTCAATGGAAATGAAATAAAATGCAGCAATCGAACTAACAAGCTAGCAGTTTCTTGATGAAAAATTAAAAACTCATAAAAACATGCTATTTTATTTATATCATTCATATTTCAGGTATATATTTTTTAAGTGTTGGTGTTGTGCTATTGTTATTATACTGCCTGTTATACTACTATGTACCACTAGATGGAGTCACGAGGAACCTTTGGACACTGGGCTTTTTAGAACATTTAGATAGGTGCCTTAGGAACAGTAAATGCCACATTAATTGTAATTTAGAGTTCTGAGACGTACTGGATTTACCCTTTGGCAATTTGTATTCTTGCAGACTGCCATCTGGTGTTGATGAATGGTATGGCTTTTATAAATGTTCCATCTACACATGACATTTCACAGTATTTATTTTTGTGCAAGGTTTAAGTGAAAGTAAAGTACCTCCAGAACCAAACACTCTCTGATTGTAACCATTCACTGTAAACCGTTCTGATCGATACAAGACACCTGATGTTATTACATGTTATTAGTTCTGCCACAGTGGTCCTTGTGACTTTGTGTAGCATTTAAAGTCTGAGTGTGAATGATGAGGAATGCAGTTTGAACTGTGGCGTTGTGTGGGAAGGACAAGAGAACAAACAGCATTAAAGCAGAGTCTCCCAGTCAGAGAGACAAATGTTTACACCTCTTAAAGAGAAGGGAAGCAGAGAGAACAGACAGCACTGGTGTAAAAGACACAGACAGCTACCTGAAGATGGGACAAAGGGCTTCTGATCGGGCGGAGGAGGAGCGGGACGGTTTGGACGAGTGAGAGTGTGTGGGACAACTACAGCAGCAAGAAAAGCCAAAGAGAGAGACAGCAAAGTGTAAAGAAGTATTAAAGATGAAAAATAAAGAGTGAAAATCAAGTAGGACTGACATTACAGATAAGAATGGGGCAGTATTTTAGAACAAACCTAAAGCTGTAAGAGACTTTTTGTCCTCCTCTTCATCGCTCTCGTTAAAGTCATCCAGGTTTCCGATGTCAATGGGTTTGACGCTCATTAAACTGGCCAGACTCTGCATGTCTTCGTCACTGAACAAAGACATAATTACCAATTATATAAGGTTAAATTAAAGTAGATTTTATTGTGTGTAAGTCATTATTGGGGAAAATGGCACATAATTATAAATAAACTGAAGAATAACTGATGACACATAATGACTCACGTGGCTTTTCCCTCTCGAATAAAGACACAGGACAGGGACAGTTTGAGCGTGGCCTCCACCACTTTGACAGAAAGTGGCTTGAGCTTCAGCGTCAGGTCGGTCTGTGTGGGAGTGGCGCTGGCATAACGCTTCAGGTTTATGTCTGCGGACGCCAACACTTTACGATGACCCTTGTTCTCCTGGTAGGATAAATATTTTGTAGTACATATTGTTACGTGGAGAAGTCTACTGGCTTTTGGGGCAATAAACTGCTTTTGACACATTTTATTGGACTTTAGGTTCATTCACAGTTGAGTGAGGAGTTTGTCAAATTATACTTACTCCCTCAATGACAAAGGTCCACTCTTTATCCTCAAACTCCTCAGCATTAAGATCCTGAAAACATCAAAAAAGATTATACATCTACCTGTGTAACTAGTTTTTTAATGTCACCCATTGTGTGTTGGATGTGTACACTGTTTGGCGATGGTACCTTGAAGAGTGTGACAGAGATGTCGATGTTCTCCGGGACGGGCCACACCACGGTTCCCCTGTATGGGTTCTTGATGCCCGGCTGCCAACTGTGGAGCTGCACCATAAACAACAGGTCACTTACTGTGTGTCTCTTCAGAGTCACTAGTCACAACAGTAGATATGTAACACTGTAAATATCCGTTTCCTCTTTTATAGTTTTAGATTACAGAGTCTTGAGTTTGCAGAAATACATTTTGGCTGTAATGCTACTTTCTGTACAGTTTTTGTGATATAAAGGCAACCTAATTTTGTCTTTACAACTAATTTTAACAAAGAAAACAGTTCAAAACCAATTCTGTCCAAGACGCTTTTTATCCTCTTCTTAAGGACAGCCAATCATAAAACAGAAAAGTCAGCTAAAATACTGTAATTACTTTTAAATTTTACATTTTTGGAACCCCTTCTGAAATGCTGTTTTACTAGAAAGAAACTTACATACTATGTTTTACCATATATACGACTTATATACTTTTCCCTCTACTTTAAATAACATGCAAGTATACATCAGTTGCAGCAATCAAAGAAACTCCCTTTGACCAGTAAAGTATAAGCGGTAGTAAATGAATGAATAAATAATGTCTGAAGTATCCCAGATACTTAATATTTAATGTTGTTCTGTAAATTCTGGTCTAATGTACCATTCTATTGATATTATGGTATGGCCTTAAGGTTTGTAGAATAATCTCTATAATTTTAAATAATAACACTTCAGCTCAGAGTGAAGTCTCCAGGAAAGAAAGTTTGTGTAATGGAAACAACGAGGCAGTGTGTGTTTGTAGGGGCTTCACCTTGGAGCACATGCGCCGGTTCCTCCTGGTCCACACCACCCTCAGCTTGTCTGGTTGCCTGCAGAAACACACAAACACAATTCAAACCAGAGACACATAAGAACATGACACAGTTTCACTTTGGAGTTACTCATCATTCAGTCTCTGTTTGAGTAGAACTGTAAAGCTGCAGTGTGTAATTATTAAGTATAGGACATGAAAAGAATAGCTGTTTGCAGTGTCAATAAATTTAAAAAGAAAAACAAACTTGCAATTTTAATATTTTGGCTTCAGTTCTACGCAACATAAGGAAGCAGTAGATATGCTTCTCTTTAACAAAATTTGTTAAGAGTGTAAATGAAAGATATGTCTTTGCTTTGTCCAGCTCTAAGACATGCAACACATTTTCATTTAATTGAATAATGCCTTAGAACAAAGCACATATTTTTCAACTGACTTTAATAAAAAAGAAATAAAAACATGGTCTCATGACTGTCATTGCCCCATGATTATGCTGGCAGCTGAAGAACTGCCAGAGTGTGGTCTTTATGTCCTTATATCTCGACTGGCATGTGTGAAAGCATACCTATTGTATTATTTCACAAACAGGAAGTGAAACAGGAAGCTAAAAAGTCATGTGACACACGTTTATTTGAATGTGAGGCGTGTCTTTTCACAAGAAGAGGGTGCCCCCAAGCAATAAAACATATTTACAAGTGCAGAACCTGGAAATGATAAGTGAATAATTTACGACAAACTTGAGACGTCCTGTGAGCGTTTGACTTATATTAGGAGGATGTCGACATGATGTGTGTTAGGAGGTCAGGAGGGCTTCACAAATAGACCAGGACAGAAAAGAGGGGGAGGAGTGGTAACGAGAGCAAAAAATAAATGTGATCAAAGCCTGTTTTTTTTTTTGTTTTTTTTACGAGCGTGTGGTGCTACAACACAAAGACACATAACACAACGCGTCATTGTACCAACCGAGCAAACATTAGTGGTGTAATACACTTGTGGTTACTGTATAGTGTGGTGGATGTTTTCTTACAGCAGACAATAGTTAGACTCCACAGATATTGTTTGTTTGTGATGCATTTTGCAAAGACACAGATCTGATTTCTTTATGCATTGAAGCAGGGTTGGGAAGTTTTTGTCGCTGTGTGTACAATATCACATAATCTTTGATCTTTCAGCACAGTTGGCTTAAGAAAACACAAGTTTGAAGACATTTTTATTAAGACTTATACTGGGTCATTTATAAAAGAGTAGGGCCCTCTCAGTTTGTAGCTCCCACAATGCATCACAGAAGCGTCAGGGCAGTTGCATTAACTGAAATATAACAGCAAACTCTTCTTACTGCATTTTTAAATTCAAAAATTTAAATAACTTTATTAATTCATTAGATATTAATGCAAGTTCCCAGTTCAGTTTATGTTTTAGGGCTTTTTATTTTTAATGTTCCTGAAGGAAAATGTGATTCAGTCATGAATGAAGGCACTTCACTTTTACAATTTGCCGCTTATTTACCTAACATCCATCAAACCACTGGCTAAAGCTGCACTGTGTAGCTTTGTCCTTTAGTCTTTGGTGGGCTATTGTGGACAGGTTCAATGACGTGGACAATGCTGTCTAATCTCATCTAACAGCCTGAAGCACTTTCACAGATTGTAAAGGGTCACTTCTGCTCTCAAACGTAAAACTGGCTATGCTGACTGCTGCAAAGTAAAAACAAGAGATATTTTTTTTTGCCACGTTAATAACATCTGTAAATGGCACAGGGTCTCTTCAGTAAACATTTACAAACCCAGAAGCTGTTTTAACTCATTTGTCAGACTTGTAAAGCATTTTGTATAACACTATTCACATGATCCTAGGTCTTTTTTAGCTTCATACATCTCATCTTCCTTCTAATGACTTGCCATGTAATTACAATCTTAATATTGTATTAATATTGTATTTACTCAGCTCTCAACTCTAAGTCCTTTGTCATTCTAAGAAAATCTCCCAAAACAAACATGTGATTTAGACATTCCCACAACCCAAGGGTTCTCTTCCCTGTAACTTCTGATAACAACTGAGTATTGAACAGGGATTATTAATAACTCCAGAAGACCCTTCTTTTAAAACAGTATAAAGTACACTTCCTTGTGTCGACACAGACTTTTGACACATTGGTAAACTTTAATCTTTGGTTTCATCAGAAGTGGGAGTGGTGCTTATTACTTCACTGGTTCAAACATGACACACAGGGGTGGCGTTAATTAAAAGTGTCAGTTCTTGTTTTTATTGGAATATAGGGTCCTACAGACTGCATCCTTTATTGTAATCTGTCAGAGAACAAGCTGCACTGTGTCCCAGACCGTATTGACTTGTGGGCTAGAGTCTAAAGATCCTCAGTGAACCTCTGACGGTTGAAAGGTGTGAGATAGTGACTGACAAGAAAATGCACACAGCATAGATTAAAAATAGAGTCATTAATAAAACAAATTTTTATCAATTATTATTTATAAAACTTGACACAACATCTTGTTTGTGTGTTCAGCACGTGTCAGATATTAATGAGGGCCCATGGTGCCTCACCTGGACTGTGGGGGTTTTCATGAAATGTCAAAAGAGGAAAAACCTTGTTGTGGTTCTTCAGCATCTCACAATAAATCTGTTTCCTGCTCTGAAATGAAAGTAGTCTAGACAAGTAAGACTTTTATAAGATACTGTATATGCTATTTTGAATTGAGGCCTGTCTTTACTAAAGCTCTAACTTAAACTTAACTCTTAAACTTATAGTTTAAGAGTATTAACCATCCAAGTGCTTTCGTCATGAACTAACACTTTAGACAGGACCAAACGGAATTAAAACAGATCTCAAATCAAGGACTAAGCAAGACTATAATTTGGTTTACGATCAGAACATTTAAATGTCGTGACCTGTAAATGTCAACCTAATGTGTGACACCGGAACATGCTTTTACATCTCTGTTTTACATGAGAGACAGAATGTAGCGGAAACACACAAGACTTACGATGGATAACAGCACATTTACACATCACTAACCGACAGAGAGTGGACGTCCGGACTCTGTATAGAACTCACACTCACCATTTCTTAGTGCACTCCAAGACAAGCTCCTGGTAGGACGCCACGAACTGAAACTTTGACGCCTTCTTGCCGACGCGCTGCAGCCGCTTCCAGACCGAAGTCATAACTGCCTCTGTTCAACTCAAACTCTAATAAAACTGTAGTCACGCACTCCACGGCTCTGTTCAGCGATTATAATCCAACTTTTTTCCCTTAAAAGGTCCTCTCCCAGACAGTGCTATTGCTGCTCCGCTTCACACAAGCTCCAACATGCGCTCCTTCAGTGATAAGTTGAATCACGCAGAGACATGTGAGTTTAAAGAGGAACTGAATGCACTTGTGTTGTCATATGAGAAAAGCGACATCCAAACTCGTGGTCGTTTACTGCTCTCAGGAGGAGTGAGGGTTTATTGTACAATACGGGTCTCGATCCAGCAAACCCCCACCCCCTCCCTCCGTCTCTTCTCACAGCGGGTCACAGTGACAACAGCTGCAGGCAGACTGGCAGAGAGTGAGACGCATGCAAAGAAGAGTGATGCAGCACATATGCAAAGCTTTATCAGGCTCGTAATGCTCAGACTGTACAGACACACAGAGGTAGCACTCATTACAGCTCATTAGACTTTGCTCCTGGCGTCTGTGTCACTGGGACGATCTTATCGCACCGTTGACTTTATCGGCTTCAACGCAGAGACGGTATCTGTGCTACTCTGCCCTCAAAGAAATGCAACAATGGCAGAATGGAAAGGGCTGTTTTAAAATAAAGAAAGCCACCCATGTGTTAACTGAACAAATGGGGAGGGAATCACGTGGTTACACAGGATACATGCGTTTTTGATGCATTCCTTTACAATAACAAAAGTGAAAATAATGTGGAAGGAAAGCGCTAGTTTGACAGAAATGTGGGAATTGGGCACCAGTTATTTGCTTGGTAGTGCCATTTTAAATTTAATTTGTCTGAAAGCATGTATTATATTAAATGTGTTACAAGAGGGAAACGACCCAATAACGATACAGACGATATATTGTCCCACCTCTAGGCCCAGGATAGGAAACATGCGGGTAAGTAAAGAAGAGAACAAAACAAGGAAGGAAAAGAGTGAATGAATAAACCCGGAAAAACCAAAGGAACATCGAGTCTTAACCCAAAAATGGTAAATATTTTCAAATTGGTTTAAAGACAGTGTAGCAGCCAAGGCCTGAATGTTGTTTCCCAAATGCACTTCTTAGTCACTTCCTGAACTGGAGCTGTGTCATGCTTCAGAAAACTGTGCTTCATCCACAGACTTAGAGGAAGCCTTTCCACAGAGAGGCCAGTGCCTGTCGTTATTGCTTCTGTGTGTGGTAAACGCACAGGGATTTTCCTTGGTGAGAGCAGGGGGTATTTTTAGGAAGGGACCGGTGGATGGATGGACAGAGGCAGCTGGGGGCGACGGTCATGACTCAGAGGTGGTCTAGTTTCACTCTGAGAGTCCAACATTAGGCTCTACACATACACCCACACTGCAAAAATGCAAACTCATATTTAAGCCGTTGAAGTGTGTCTCTTTATTATAATGTTATATTATCATGTTCTTTCTTTATGTTCATTGTGCAATCAAAGATGCCTTGTGTTAAATGTAAACAGTTTAGTCCAACTAAATGTCATAGTTTTCAATCGTGCATAATCACCTCAAAACAACAGTTTGCATTCACATATCTTTAAAACTTAGACATTTCAAGCTCCATTGAATCCAGTAGAAGTTCAATTACTTTGTGTTTCTTTCTGTTTCTACAACTGGCCGAAGGACAAACTGAGCACGACTTTAAGGAGATGCACAATCAGGTTTAGAAAATGTATGAACTAAATTGATTTTTGATTTTTTAAATTTCCAAAAAGAACTTATTTGACTTGCAGAATTTGTTAATAGACAATTTATGTACACGTACTAAAATATATTTAAAAGTAGAATGTGATTCTGTGTTTGTAGAAACCTATAAAGTGATGAATTTCTGTCAGTGTAAAAATCAGAGCCAGGGATAATGACAATGGTTTATTTGAGCTCTGAGTTCTCCATGTTTAGAGTCTTTGAAAATGCATGTAACCAACTGTATAAACCGGGAGTAACAGGATTTTACCCCACAGAGACCCCACAGAGACCCCACAGAGACCCCACAGAGACCCCACAGAGACCCCACTGCACATTATGTCCTCGGCTGGTGCCCAACAATTGTGGCTTTTCCTGGTTGGCTGTCAGGAAGTGAATTAGTGGCTAATAACAACCACTATAAACTTAACTACGTAATTGCAGTTTTATAGGAAGAAAATATGTTCTGTTTACTTTATAACCTGAGAAGTGAAGCCTGTGTTGTGATGAAGGGACCAAATTTTAGCCAACCTTAAACTAATCCAGCACAGAGACAGATGATACTAACAATATCCACAACATATGAGGAGTAAAAATAGTACATGGGACTTTCTTCACACACGTCACTCTTCCCTTAAGAGCAAATGGTTTTCCTCAGACGCCTGTCAACATTAAAGCCAGAGGCCAGCAGCAGTGAAGAGGCCTGGTCCTGACTGGGGCCAGTGTGTCCCCTGTTGGTCATACAGTGAAACATCAGCTTTTGATTAGGATGGGTTTAATGAAAATAATACAAGAATGATGCAGACCAAGACATATCAGAGGATAATCTGTATTTTACTAATCTCTTGTCCTCACAGTTACGGCTGCAGACATAAACCTGATGTTCAATTAAATTATATAAAATGAAACTTATCCAATATTTAGATTTTACAAATATGGTTTATGTTTTTGTCCAAGTCTCCATTTCATCTTTTGTGAAAAATGGCAATAAAAAATGTATGATTTATAATTTTTTATTTTAAATGTCATCCAAAATATGTAGATGGAAAAAAATGGCATTTTCACTTAAAAGGTAGGAATAATTAATGAAACACTACCTCAAACGTTACAAAGCAAATCACATATTTTGGATTGGAAAAATAAAAGAATATACAAGTTTGAAGCTACTTTTGATGGGTTGCCCTTGTTCTTGATGTTGAGATCCCTGTTGAGATTTTCTTCTTGTAGCTGACCTTATTTCTGCTGTAACTAATAACTTCAAATATCAGAGCCATCAAGTGTTTTCTGTGGGTTACAACCCAAGGGTGGGTTGCCATTTATTTTATTTGTATATAAATTTTGACACAGAAAAGTATAAAAAAGACCAAAACATTGAAATTAAATAAAAAACATAAAGTCTCTCACAAGATGTTTTTTCATAAATTAATATTTGAATTTAAAACATTTCTGAAATATCACAAATAGAATAATGCTAGTTGTCAATATATATTTATATACTTTGTTAAAACCAATATTTCACAAAAGTATACTACTAATATCTTGTTGAGGGCGCACGTGGCAGAGTGGTTAGCACTCCTGCCTTACAGCAAGAAGGTCGTGAGTTCAAAACCCAGCCGACTCAAACATTCTCGGCCGACTCCGGTCTTTCTGTGAGGAGTCTGCATGTCCTCCACGTGTTACCGTGGGTTCTCTCCGGGTACTCCGGCTTCCTCCCATCGTCCAAAGACATGCATGTACAGGTTAATTGGCAACTCTAAAGTGTCCCTAGTGACTGAATGTGAGAGTGAAGGGTTGTATGTCTCTGTCTGTCTCTATATGTTAGCCCTGCGACTAACTGGCCACTGTCCAGGGTGTACCCCGCCTCAGGCCCAAAGCTGCTGGGATAGGCTCCAGTCACCCGCGACCCGTAATGGGACAAAGTGGTAGAAAATGAATGAATGAATGAATAATATCTTGTTATGCTGTTATTAACTGTTTACATAAATAATTTCTAATGTTAAATTTAATAATATAAATTATGTGAAAAGAAAAATACAAAAATAGTTTATGGAAACATGGCATTTTGTAATATTGGTCCCAAGAAAAAAACAACTTTGGGAAATACTGCATTAGCTACATTCAAATGTCTTAAAACACGTAAGGCACATATGGAGCCCACTGTGAGATAAAAACATATAATATTTATGTGTGTCGCATGTTTCCTCTCGTCCACATTTACAGAAATAACTTCAGGGGATTTTGAAGGAGTCTTTGATCCACTGGTCTCTGGAGTTGCTGCTGGGTGGAGGCAGAGGCGGAGACGTCGCTGGAGGAGGTTGTGACAACTCTCCCGTCTCCTCCTCTTCTTCCTCCACTCCCTCCTCATCTTCCTCGTCCGAGTATCCGTGTTCAGCGCCGAAGGAGGCCTCGGACAGCATCGAGGAGCCCTTGTACTCTTGAATGGCCTCATGGAGCGACCACAGCTGGCACAGCAGTGACATATCCAGCTGACGCAGCCCCACCTGCAGACAACACAGATATATGAGAGATGTGACGATTGAATTTTATCAAGCTTTTTTTTTATTGGCGCCTTTATGCATAAGACTGGGCACAGTCACATGGGATCTAATGTGTTATGCATTTCAACTGTTTTATCCATGTTTGGGATTTTGTAAAAGCTTTGAGTGCTAGTTAATTTTGTGTATATTATGGCAGATGGTTGACAGTGTAGCCCCAGTTCGGAAAAATAGTCAGTCTCAATAAAATTTTAACTATATTACTGTTTAACACATAGCCTTTGTTGTTTCCAACCAAACTGTTAACAGACTGCTAATAATCTGTTACATATTTTAATTTTTTATTTTGTTTGTATTTTGTGGTCATCTGAATCAGACTAGATGCTGTTTTCTGAATAAATAGCATTACCATTAAGCCTATCCAGTAGAAGTAGTTCAAAGTAGCCTATAAAAATGGTAAAAATAAAAGCATCTGGACTCAGTTTGCTTTTACTTTAATCATTTTTCCAAGATGACCTGGATGACTGAGAACCTTCACAGAAATGTAGCCTATATTTTTATAGATCAATCTATAATATCTCAGTATTATTTAGTCTCCCCACTAAACGACTTATACCCTAGACTAAATCTTTTGGAAATATCCATTTGTTATTCAATCAAAGTCAAGATATCAAGCAGGTTGACTTTGGTCCAAATAAATCCGTGTAGGCTATACAACAAGCTAATGGACTTTGATTGTTCTACAGAGTATTTTTGATCTCCATGACAACAAGAGCAGCGTAAAGAGTAGCCTAGCATTATTGGTATTGTCACTTTAAAATGAAGTCCTATCTGATGGAAAGAGACTTTGAGTAGTCTAAACAGACATTTTTCGGCAGTGGGTTTAGTTTACCATCTCTTTCCGGAGCAGAGCCAGCGCCGCGTCCAGTCCACCACGCTTCCCCTGCGGCTGCCGCGCTGCCTCGGTGCCGCTGCGGGTCATGTCCGCCTGGATGCGGGCTCTCTTGGCGTGCACCCGCTCAATGTCCCGCCACGAGCCTCCGCTGGAGTTCAGGATCCCGCTGAGGCCTTTCGGCAGCGGCGGTAGTCCCTCCAAAGAGAAGACACCGCCCGCAGGACAGTTCCCGTTCATCCCAGTGAAGAATAACGCACTGTCCAGAGACACAAGGCTGCTACAGAATAGGCGTCGTTTTTAAAAGCTCAAACACAAGAAAGGATTACTCCACCTTCAGTAAAAATACATTTATGTTCTGTTTATGGCAGTCTTCCTGGCTTTGTTTAGTTTCCTTTCCGGCCCTTTGTGCTGGAGTTTGCAGAATTTTTGGCTCCGCCCGGCAGTGAATGCACCACGCCCCTCTCCAGTAGAAGTATACCGACTACAGGGTATTTGAATGTAGCTTTAACGCCAAATAAGTAATGACCTACATAGCATTAGTTAATTACCTTTCAGCCTAAACTTTTGACTGTAAAAACATTATGTTAATAAGTGTATTGTTGCGACAACACTGAACAGGCAAAGCTTTATTGTCATTTATAATTACAATCGATCCCATAACACTGACCTTCCCAAAACTGAAGTGCTGTTGATAAATGCACAGTGCACATTTCATTTGCCATAGATTGTGAGTCCTGAGTGTTGACCTTTCATCAGACATCAATCAACAACCCTCATGCATACATTGTAAATATGCATGCTGCTTATTTACATCAAAAACCCAGAAGACAGACCTAACGAGGGGGAAAAATGCAGATGCAATGACATGTATACAAAGGATGTTTTGTAAAATGTAGAACATCAGAGGCACAAGAATGAATGTGGGAAAGCTTACACCAGTACATGCTTTTGTACTGGCACACATTAAATAAAAACATCCAATTAGAAAAAAAATATGCTCAAAAAGAATAAACCCTTGACCCGAGTAATATCACCTTTTGTAAGCTTTTTTGACATGTCATATTGTAAAAACTATTACATTACTTAAATGGTAAAAGAGTTGAGATTGTTAAATGACACAAAACCTTATGAGAATAATCTGACCCTCCAAAACCAAAGTGTGTGTTTAGCTGATAACTTACAGATACTGGACTCCCAAAGGTATAGCTTGTTTAGGGAAGTCCCAATACCACCTTTTCCTGTTTTGAGTACTCACTGATAAGTAGTACAAACCCATCAAAGCATTATTATTTATGATATATACACAGATATCAGTGCCGTGTTAATTTTTTTTGATGTTTTATCAATTGTTTTTAAGGAGTTATTTTTGGGCCTCTTGACTTTAAAAGAGCATCACTTTGGTTTACGTGTATCATCTTGTGAGTAAAGCATTAATTTGGCGGTATCTGAGAAGGTCAAATAATTGTGTGTACCAGCAAGTACGGAGTGCTGGTATTAGTATCTGTCATTGGGCTACCCCAGTTTTATATAAATAGACAGTGGTGCTGTTACTTTCCTTAAGTTTATGTTCTCAATAAGATGCTCACATGTACCAAAGCAGACACACTTTATAATTTAGACGGAGAACAACAACTGCTTTGAAAGAGTAGACTCTGCTTTTGGTTTTTACTGTGTAGTTAATGCACTCTAGTTTTGAAGGGCAATTCTGGTAAGGTATGTTAAATTTAAACCAAACTGTGCACTTCTGGCATTTCAATCCTGCATCATGTGCATTTATAAACCAATTTTAAATTCCCAAAACACATCCCATATCTTCCACGAAGCAGCTGACCAGTCACTATTCAATGACAGAGGCGAGTAGAAAGAGCGTTTTGTTTTTTTTTTTGAGTCCCCTGGGGTTACTGGCTGAGCTCTCGGAGGCTACGCAGGGAGCTTGCACAGCTGGAGATGAGGCTGCACAGTTGGACGCTGGTCTCGAGTGATGCAGAGGTCTGCAGCTGGTTCGTGGCCCAACGGAGTTTAGTGAGAACAGCCTCCTCGGCGTCCTGCAACACAGGTCGGAGAACTGTGTTTTGAGGGACAACAGTGGGGCGAGCAGGAGCTAGCACAGCAGCAACAGAGGGAGGAGTGGAGACAGATGGGACAGGAGGCGGAGGCAGGGCAGCTCTCCCCCCAGCGGCTGCTCCCTCGCAGTGCTCTGGTCGGGGCTGAGCAACTGAAGAGGCTCCATTGACTTCAGGAGTCTGGGATGGCACGGGTGACTGGGCGGCTAGCTGCCTCTCTCGCACCTGGGATAGTGCTGCCTGGGCATTCAGAGCTGCGGTCAGGGCAGAGCCAGGTGAATAAAAAAATATACTGCTTTATTTACCACATCCCATGCATATTAAGTGTGTGTTCTCACCAGGATTGTCCTTGTCAATATCAGAGTCCAGCTCCTGACATGAAACACAGTAGTTCTTCTGTTGCTTATCCTGCATAAGTATTGTCTGAAAATACACCAACAAAACATTTATATACATGACTGTGCTAAAAAATTAGGCAGGTGAATGGTAAATGGTGTAAGAATAATATGACATTTATCATATTCATTTGAATAATTTAAGTAAGCAACAGTAAACACACAACCAATATATATATATATATATATATATATATATATATATATATATATATATATATATATATATATATAAAATAAGCTTTCAATTTTATCTGTCATTGTCTAGTCAAGACAAGAGTTACAGATCATACTTCTTTTCTCTTCCAAACATTTTATAATTAAATGCTAATTAGTAATTATTGTAGGGCTGCTGCATGTGAGTGCTTGGAAGTTTGAGATGATCTAACTGGGAGAACATCAGCTGTGAGTGAGTACATCTTACATTTCTCTATCTCACCATACATATAGTATAGTACATAAGACAACATGCACACGGGTTTAAAGTCCAAGACAGATTTTTTTCTCCCAGTCCAGCCCTGATCTACTATACATCCACCTCCATCCACCATTAACTCCAGGACTCTATAAAAGCACTACCCATGTCACTCACCCCACAGATCTCACAGCTGTCTCCCAGCATCCTGTATCCTTTGAGCAGGTAGCCTCCCATCAGTTTGCTGATTTTGTCTTGTCTCTCTCTACGAGCCTGGATCACCTTCATCTCTGCGTCTGTAGGAGGCTCCCACTCAAAGTCATCTTCACCTGCGGTCAGTAAAATATTGACTTATTACTGGAATGCCTTCACTGTTATTAGACATACACTACTGTTTGGCGCTAATATATGAGAAGGTTTGGTTTATCGATTTTACTGCGACATTAGTTAGCCCACATGATATACAAAATCAATCCTGTACTGAATAGTAATGCACTGAAGTGATGTGCGACCCAAAGCTAGCATCCAACGAACGATGCTAATGTCTGCTAGCAATTTGTAACAATTTATTTATACATTATATATAAAGACTAAACTTGACTACAAATATTCACACGAGCTATTATTTAAATTAACGTCTACTAAGGTAGATACAATTAAATATAATTGTGACAGGCAGAAATGTCAGAAAAGTTAGTTTACAAGCATTAAGTTAACAAACCTCCATTCAAAGCCATGTTGCTACTGTGAGGCACGTTGTGCGCGATGACGTCAGAACCCTCGTCTTCTTCGTTTGGAGAAAGGAACGTTTGACAGAAAGAAGCTGCCCTCTGCTGGATGTATGACAGAAAACATTTACATTTACATTTTACATTTATTCATTTAGCTGACGCTTTTATCCAAAGCGACTTACATTGTTCTACAGTAATTACCAGTGTTACAGTCACTGGAGGCAAGGTGGGTTAAGTGTCTTGCCCAAGGACACAACGACAGTCTGAACTGTGGGGAGAGTGGGAATCGAACCGCCTACCTTCCGGTTGAAAGACGACTGCTCTACCCACTTTTAAGATTATGGTGGCAAGCCACTGTCAACAATGAAATTTCCACAGGGATAATAATAATGATAATACATTTTTTGTGATAAACCTTTCCAATTACTTTTTATAATCTGCTCTAGAGCCATTTATTTATACTGCTGTCAATAATACAATTTTAAATCTTATACAAAATACAGTTTATGAGGACAAATAGTGTATATATTTGAGTGCAGATTTAAAAATGTGTACTATAGTTACATTATGGTAGTACACTGTAGAACAGAGGTGTTTATAAGGTTAAGGGTGCTGAGCACATCATGATGTAAGTAGCCATCTATAAGGCGTATTCTGCCTTATGCTGACAAATGTGTTTCAGCTATTGACATATGAATCAAAAGCAAGAACCACAGTGACTGTTTTTTAGAGATTTTATTTAGATTTTTTTTGACAATCAAAACATATACTAGTATATTTCACAAGACCGAAAGAAAAAATGTGAACAGCTCAAACAGTGTCAACTCATCCCATATATTTTCAGAGAGTTTTTTGTACATGCTTAAATAAATTCTAAGTCTAAATAATTCTATATTAATCTTAACAGAAAACAAAACAAAACGGTCCAGAGAAATTACATTACAACGCATATTTAAATGATTGTTTCCTTCTTATTGCTGTGCAGTTAATTGGTTTCTTTAGTTGCACAAATTACATCCAACGTCTTAGCTTCATGTCAAGTTGTTCCTCTCAACCTGTAACACGCTCTCTGTAAAAACAAAACAGCAAATGCACAGGCTTTAGTTTGTCTGCCTTTTGCCATGTGTGTTTACCACAGTGTTTAAATATTGTTCTGTGGGATTTATTCATTTACCAAACATGGACTCACACACCAAGAACATGAATCTCACCTGGACTACAGAAAGTTTTGCTTTATGCTTCCATACTGCAGTGTTTACTCTGTTGAGAAAGGGAATGAATAAAGAGAAAATTATTTAAAATTGTGCCAATATTGGGTTGGATATAGATAGGTCTGTGAATAAAAATACCTTCAGGCTTGGGGTGCATCAGCATCAATGGCAGCTCCACTGTGACGTCACTGCAGAGATAGATAAAAGAGCCAATCAGAACCCCGCAGGCACGTGGATAGTGGATATTTTTGCTAAAATGACTGCTTTGACTGTGATGTAACTTGTTAATATGCCACTCACCTAGAAGTAAGGCCTCCCAGCAGGCTACATCAGAACAGAAGGTGACTAAAGTTACAGTTTGTTCCAGTTTATACTACTTCACCTACAATTTTGCAGGAGTTATTAAAAGAGGTTGAATTTTTTTTACCCTCCTCCAGCCACCATGAGGTTGATCTTGATCTTGTATGAGACCAGGATTCCCAGCACTTCCTTTTCAACATTTGACTTCAAGCTGTGGAGGGGTAGAATTGCAAGGATTTTATATAAGCGGACTGTACTTTTTGAAACTACCTAAAGATATTTTGGGAGTAAAGTAAAACAAATGTTCTAAATATACAATGTACAAGGTATAAACTTTATGGCAAATGTATCTGTCTTAAACCCCACTTTAATCTGGTGTCTGGTGCTTACACTGAAGTGGAGGCCAGATTGGTGTCCTCGTCTTTAAGGCGTCCGTCCAATGCCAAGCCTCTCTTCTCCTTGTTTTCGCTGAGCAGTGGTGTAATGGACAGAGTGTTCTCGTAGGTGCCGTTGGGATCCACTGTCTCTCTGTGAAATAAATGCAAGTAAACTCAACAACAGTAATCCTTCA
Organism: Neodontobutis hainanensis; assembly: GCA_024349245.1. Lineage (NCBI taxonomy): Eukaryota > Metazoa > Chordata > Actinopteri > Gobiiformes > Odontobutidae > Neodontobutis > Neodontobutis hainanensis. The sequence goes on from JALDNG010000054.1 coordinate 696,313, forward strand.
TTAAGTTAAAATGCTTAATGAGCCATATACAGATGAACTGACTGGTTGCATCTACGAAACAGAACTTTTAACAATGTCTGTCACATACTCCTTTTACTTTAATATATTTGTAAAGCAAAATGTTACTCAATCATACTTCAATTCAGTCACTTCTATTTCTACTAATTTTAACTAACAACACATTTTGAACCATACAACAGCAACTTATTGGCAGAGAATGCTCTTATTTTTATATTTACTTCAACAAACAAACAGTACTTTTACAAGTTAAGGTGGTCCATGTTTGATACATACGTAAACTCTTGATTGTAAACGGTCTTGGTGTACTTGTCTGCAGAGTAAAGGACGATGTCTGTGGTCTGGTCCACTAAAGGCAAGAGGGAAAGCACATTTAGATGAACAATATTGTGATAATAGATAAACAAAATGTTTGTAGTTTAAAAAAAAACTGACCAATTATTTTGAATTTCTTCACTGTTTTGTTGCTCTCGTTGTTAATTTTGATTTTTATTGGGATGGCTTCACCGTGGAAGTACAGCTGCGTTCAAGGCAAACAAATATCCAGTTAGAAAATGGACAAGAGTAAAGCATTTTTAAATGTGCTGAAGACAAAGTGAGTACTGTACATCTTTCTGTAGGGAAGCCTCCAGGTGAACAGGCTTGTCAGACATCATGAAGCTCTTGCAGAGTTCAGCCTTGGGCCCTGCTCCGATCTGAGTGGGGGCGTACTGAATTTTACGGATGATGAGACGAGCAGTGTCCCTGGATGAGAAAAGCAAAAGAGAGATTTGGTTTTAACAAAATCAAAAAAAATGGCCACTGAGTCAAGAATTGGAACCTACTTCTTGTCAATCTTCTCATCTGGGTCGTTTTGTTCTTTGGCGAGGTAGGCTTTGACCTCAAAGTCTACACCACAGGCCTACAATTAACACAAGACATAATACAATAAGAAACAATAATACAATAAATTAATACTAAATCAAATTAGTTCGATTTGTGTTTTACCTTTCCCTTGTCTTCAGGTGCAGGCTGCAGAGACACTGAGCAGGGCAGATTGTTGGGAATCTATAAACAAGACACGGAGGCACAGAGTTAAAGTTAATTATGATTAACTTGATTATGAGTCATGTAAAAGGTCTTTGTACCAGGTTAGACTTTAGTTTATAGAGTAAGGATTTGTTCTTTTGTAGACAGTAGAAAGTGACATACCTCAAAAGTGAACGGATATGCGTTGTCTCCGGCCTTGGTCAGCAGTGTCTCGTGCATTGGGGTCAGAGCAGGTTTGTTGACCTGTGGGTAAAGCTGGACCTGTGTGATCCAGATGTCCTTCCTGAAGCACAGGCCAACCACATCCAGGTCATCACTACCGTAACGGAAGGCACATGCCAGCTGCACAAAGACTGTAGCGGGCACAACAGAGGAGCGTTAATCTCAGGGAAAAGTGCTGTCATTGGAGTGCGCATTATTAAGAAACACAACTTGCTATATTTAAGAATAAATAAACAAAGGCTCTACTTTTGGCCAATTATTTCAACATAAAAGGTGTTGTTTCAGGAACTTGAAATATAATATTTCTCATTACTTGTTACATGATGTATGTAGTAACTAGTGAAATTCAATGTTTTAGCTAAAGACGTACATTTCTCAAAGCAAGATTTTCACTTCTATTTAAGGGAAAAAAATATAAGTAAAATTATACTTAATACTTCCTATCCTTAGATTTGTATAGTGTTCTGGGTTTTAACAGACTAGTATTTGGTGCACTTATGCTTTTTGCTACCTCCTGTTGTTAATATTGCTTCCATTGTTTTCCTCACTTGTAAGTCGCTTTGGATAAAAGCGTCCGCTAAATGACTAAATGTAAAATGCAAATGTTATAAAATATGTAAATGACCCTGCCACAAAGTAATTACTCTGGGAAGTAATAATTAGCTTTTCTCGTTTCATTTTAAAAGTGTGTATGTCACAGTGGAACGTTTAACTCTCTGTGTCTTTAGTCAAGTCATTTAAAAATCAGCATTTCAGGCTCCTGTGCTCACGGTGGCGTTACCTTTTCTGTCTGCGAGCTCTGCAGGATCAATCTTTACGATACCGTCTGTGAAAACAAATGGATGTGAGAAATATACATGCAGCAGCCTGTGTGGAACAAAAAACATTTATGCCTTCATGAATGACTTGGCACCTACCAACTTTATCCACTGAGGTTATGTGGTCCACATAGTCTCTCTTTCCCAGATACAGGGTCAGCTGTCGGATAAAGAAAAAACGATTTAGACCAATGCTCTTCTCCTTAATTAAATAAAACATGACAAAATTAATTAATTTTTTTAATTAATTAATTTCCCCAAGAGGGACAATAAAGAAACTTTGAACTTTGAACTTTGAAAAATGTAGACTCACCCCTCCACCTTTACTGGTCTTCTTGAAAACCCTAAGACAAAAAAAACAAAAAAAACAAAACACAATTTAATAATGAGATTTTAATTTAACACTGAGTTGGCTGTGAATGAGTCTAAACCCGTTGATAATGTTAACCAGATAAAATAACGATTAGTTTTAGTCTTTCAGGTTTAAGTTCGTCTCTTGGCCGGCAGCAGAAGGCCCTGTAATCCTGCGATTGTCTCTATCCGTTTAGGTAAAGCTAAGTGTGGAGCGGCTTAATCTTATCTCACTGAAAGGCTGAAAGGCTGGTTCAGGTGAGGAAGCTAAGAATGGAACGACAAGTAGCATGTAAATAGCTTGTGTTGACTTTCTGGAACCAATTTGAACCAACGCCTGGAAGGATAAAACCTTAATAAACCTTAAATGAATAATTAAAATCCACATGGGGTTTTTAAAAGGTTCAAATAGGATATAGTTAGTGCTGTACAGAGAAACACTTAGATAACAGCCTTAGATGTTTTTATAGGCTTAGTTTGGAGAACCTGATGCCTAACTAAATTATGGTTAAACAGTGATTTATTTTAAAGAAGGCTCCTGTGCTCCTTCCCAGATATAATAATTAATTTTATTACTTTCATTTACAGTAAAACATTTCCAAACAGCACTGTGCAGACCGTAACGTGCTCATATGAATGGAGGTCAAACGAGTACAAGTACAAGAGACTCTGATACTTGCGAGTACTAGTATTGTTAACTGGACAACTTACTTGGCCATGTCTGCAGAAGGTTTAGGGGTTTCCTGTTGGGAGAAGAGAGAGAAAAAGATGACTCTGAGTTAGTAAAAGGTCACAGCATCACAGGGACATTGTGATAAATCCTCTTACAACTGTGACTGCCATGTGGCCATGCTTTTGTTTTCGAGGGTATGGAAGGTAAATCACTTTGGATCAGATTATTTTCAGTTCTTTGGCGTCCACACAGCGCACTTGACCAGACTAACATTACGTTACACACAAACGATTATGTCTCAAGCTGTTCCCCTCAAAATGTCACGAAGGGCCAAAGCTGCAGCTGGAGGGGACTATTCAAGGACACCTAAAGGGATCACAAAACTGGTCAGTGAGGTCCTGAAAGGTTAAGGAGATTTTAGGTCCACACTGCAGCCCTCTATAGCTCTGTAATACGGATCAGCAAGCTTTGAAGTAAAAAGGTGACGGCAGTTGCAGGCATTTATTTAATTGATAATCATTGAAGATTTCACAAACAACTTAAGTGTAGCTCTGCCTATTTACTTTTTAACCTTAAGATGTGACTTTGCTTCTTTATAATTTATTTCATCTAGTATTTAGCATAAGCACATTAGATAGAAAAAAATCTCTGTAAAAACTGTGATAAACCGTCATGTCCTCAAATGCTTGCCATAACAGTTACATGCCATAAGTTTTCACTCATCGTTGAATCACTTAGAGTGAACAGTAAATCAGTCAGAACAGGTAACACACACACACTTCTGTTCATTCCAGTCACAGAGTCACTTGGATTAGGTAACATTTAATATGTTCATGCCTTGTACGTAGACAGAGAATAACACAATTATTTGTTAGGAGCGGCTACATAAAGCCAACGCAGTGTTTCAGCACCACAGACAGCGACAGCAGGGGCCTGTTCCTCTGCTTTATTAGTTTATTTTTTCTTTGGTTTCTAATGACGACACATGCACTGCTATAGTCACTCCATTATACACATAATACAACAGAATATGACATTTACAATAACACCAGGGCCCTTAGTTATAGAATATCTTCAGCACAATTTTGTAATGGTTGCTTTAACTGCAAAAAAAAAACTAAAACAAAGCCTGATGTCACTTGTATATGTTTAGTTTAGACAAACAGACAGTGTTTGTTTGTTTCCTAAAGTAATAACTGACAAAAACAGTCGCTCAATAATCTCATTTACAGATCAGCCACACAGTTTTTCTTATGTCTATTGTAAAAATGAAGTACATCCTTTAAAACCCTAAAGGTTTAGATGAATGAACTCCAGTGAGTAATGGGATTAGTCGGACTACTACTGTTTGCACTTAAGGTGCATGGTGTACGTGTCACTTTACAAAGAGTATGAAAACTATCTGTGTGTATTACAGGACTTGCTTTTTCTAATTGACATCAATAATTAAACCAAACCATTTCCAGACGCACCATGTTTATCAAATAAAGTAATTAGCTCATTGCATTTAAACAAACATTTTTTGAGTAAATATAAGACTAGATAAAGTTTCTCATAACCACATGATGTTTTCAAATCTGTTTATTCATTCATGTATCTGGAAAATAAAGGGGGTAAATAAGTAATGTTTACTTATTTACCCCCTCCAATAGCTAATTTGTACTATTAAAGTCAACTGTATTCACTCCAAAAGCACATATTAAACATTGTATACAACATATCATGGAAGAAATAGCAAACTAGTTCATGTTTGTTACCCATCCACCCATTTATCCATCTCTATGGAGAGGCGTACTTACCTGTGGAGAGGTTTAGAAGCAGAGACTCAGAGGCGAGAGCAGAGTACAAGCTGCTACTGTTGATCTTCTCTTTTATACACAGAGCCTCCCTGGTCCTCATTGGGTCTTAACAGGTCCATTATTCCCGTCGTTCCCTTTTGATAATCCTGTTAAGCAATCAGCCTGCTGCCTTTTTGGGCGACAAAGGGTTTAAAAATACCACAGAGACAGAAACACAGTCACTAAATGGCCCTGGTTGTAGCCATTTAATCCCTGTTTACCAAGAAACAAGCAATTAGTTTAGTCTCACTTATGTCAGAATAAACCAAATCAATCGCCTTTTATTTATTTTTACGACACCAATAAGTGCTGTGGCATGGGTTTTTCTGAGGTTGTGTTGACATGTAATAATAGTCTTTTAATAATTGTTGCTAAGATTAGCTAAACCCACACCTTTTTTAAACCGGGGTCAAGATCTATCCCTTTAGCTCAAATTAGAACAAACCATTACAGAACTTTGTCATTTTCTTTATTGAATGAACATGATTAAAAAAACACACACACATAGTATATTTTATCTTCAGTTACTTTGATGTATTCAGCAAAAACCTAAAACTATCACAAAAGTGTTAGAAACAATTTGCTAAAGACACCAATCTACTACATCATCACATAACGCCATACCTTTATCACTACATTCCAGCAGGGGGAGTCATGAGCTAAAACTTTAGTATAAGATCATATTATACAATATATTTTGTATACTATTATACCGACCCAAACATTTGTCCAATTTAGCAGGAGATTAAAACCGTTATAAGTTGTATTTGTAATACTGTGATATTTTTCCTCAAGGTTATCATGCTGCCAGAATCTCATACCTATTTGTACATTCAGAACTTTGAGATCAATATTTTATAAAGCCCAACCAACCAATATTGCTGTACTTGTTTAGCAGTACTTTTTAACAACATTATTTCAGTCTGCGTTGTGTTTAAATTGGTGCAGAGGGAGTGCCACTTTATTCTCGGTGGAGCCACTTCTCAGAAACTCGAGTACGTCTGATCCCAGAGGAGATTAAGAGCTCCTAGTTTTACGTTGCTGCGGAGGACAGAGGCATCCTCGGAGTAAACTAATCTACACCAGGAACGTGCCGCAGATTAGAGAAGACTCCCTCAATGTTTCTCTTTTGACCTTTGAAAATGCTCCACAGATTAAAATCCACAGCACAAAAATACTCAGGGTTCATTAGAAGAGCTATGATGTCACAGTAACGAGAAAATATCTTATCCAAACTTGATTTTTGACATTATTTTAACAATGTAAGTATTGAGGGGTGATTAAACTAAAGACCCAAAACATCTTCTTAATTGTAATTTAGATTATATGACCTGTTATTAATGTATTTATGTTTAACGTAGCTCAAGAGTAAATGGGCATACAATAATATATATCACATTATACTTTTATATTTGATATAGATTTAGTCATGAAAAGTGACTTCATCAGTAGTTAGTGTGGCCGATGACCGCTCATTCCCTGGTGCCCTGTCTCAGTGACCTCTGGGTCAGCTGGACGCCCCACATGTCAAAGGTTACTGGACACCATGCTAATCATATTAATACAGGCCGAGACACTGTTTAAAGGTCAGGCCAAGGGTTATATTAAGGAATTATCAGCTTTATTTGGGTTGTTTTAATTAAATGCTATCATGACAAATGAAAGCCAAAGGACAAACGTTTCCAAGATTACGTTGGTTGTGTAAGTTTTGGAGATTGACTTTCATTGTTTTATTGCAGCGCTGTCTGACCCCTTCACGTCAGGGCAGATTATATACTTACAGATTTAAATTAACCTCAGGTAGGTTTTATTGAACAGTCACTAGTGTTTGTCACCTGTTTGTCGGCTGAACTTCTCTTCCTCGAAAGGGCTTTGACGCTTATCTTTTTTACTGCCTTCAAAACACAGAGATAGTAATTAATGACTTGACAAAAAATACAGCCTACAGACTGTCCATGAGAACCGCAAACTATTAAAATAATCTAAACTGGTAACTATTTAATTTAATAAAACCCGGTTAATTCAAGAGGAAGTGGGTGAAATTTACAAGAAAGAAGCATAAAGTAAATAAAGGTGACAGATAAACTGTAACTTGATGGAAATATATTGAGGGAGTCCCTAAACGTTAATCTCTGTAAGCTCTGACCAGAATAGCTGTTGCATCAATGTTGTTGTGGCTCCCAAATGACGGTGAATGCTACAGAAGAACCGGTGATGATCAGAGAGAGCCGCCTGGAGGTAAAGGTGACCCATAAACAACTCATAACAAATCTGTTCACATTGATACATAATGTTGAGGCTTAAAGTCTGCACAAAATAAAAATGCTTAGGTAGAATTCAACCGCTTTGTGGCTCAGCTCTGTTGTTCGATAGTCCTCTTGTCAGATATAATATTGTGTAATGCTGGTGTTAGACTTACTAAACACTGACAGTCAATTGGACCACTGTTGCCATGGTAACCGTCAGTATTAACCTGGGAGACAAACGGACAAAAAGGTGGACATCTCTGTTTTCTGACCCTCTCCTGCAAAAGAGGCAGGAAAAAAAAACAGTGATCATCTTTATAAATCAGCTAACAAAAATATTAATATTAAATATCCCAAACACTATAGTCTTAACCAGTTTAAAAAATCTTATATTTTAATAGTTTTGACCTTCAGTTGACCAAAAGGATTATTTCTCTACTTTATTTGGGTCTATGCAGAATGTTGTTTGAAATATTTACATTGTTTGATATATTACAGTTTGATGAAATTAATCTGTAAAGCCTTTTAGTTCAAGAGAATTTACATTTAAATATAATTTTTTTGTAGCTTCCATTGTGATTGTTTTAAGCTACTTACCCAATAGTCCAGTAACTCTTGTTTGTGTCAAAAGGTGAGTTGAAGGCATGTCACCTGAGCCTCTGACGCCATCTAGTGGTTGAGGTCACACCTGGTCAAAACTAATTTTTTTTCCCCTTTTTTATCCTTGATATTAATAATTCAGCAGAACAATGAAACCGTATTGTGATTGTTGTTTGTTGAGATTATGCGGTGATTGTTATGTTTCTAAAACGGTACCACTTTAAGTCTGTGTCAACTATCCTGTGACTGAACTGTCTGGCGGAGCAGCTGTGTTTGACGTCAGGTGAACCAGCAGCCCGTCCTGGTCCGCCGCACACTGCACAGAGTAGATGTGAGAGGCACGGCTCCCCTCTCGGCCCGCCCGGACACTGCAGTGAGGGTAAACCGTGCACCTCTCTGTCTCCGCTGCGGCTGGAGCTGCTCTTGTTCCCGATAACACGTCCCGCTGCGGACTTTCTGTGGGGCCCAAAGGAAACCTCCGCCCAGTGGAGCCATGGCCGAGTCCAACCCGCTGCGGGGCTTCCCACGCCTGCGCCGGGCTGCGGTAAGCTCCTCACCGGGACGAGATGCGGAGGCAGGCGGGGATATATACTGCAGCAGAAACAGGAGATGGTGCTGCGACACAGGGCAGGGGTGTGCTGTGAGAGTGATGAAGACAAACTGCGTTACCTTCAGACAGTGGAGAGAGTCTGTAGGAGCAGGACATGTCAATGACAAACGTGTTTCTGTTTGTTTTAGGACAAACTGCAGGTGCAAGAGTCAGAACCATGCTTTTCACTGCAGTCCAACTACTGCAGAGTCTGAAAGGGATGCAGCTTTATATAACTCTTTAAGAGAAGGTTTAATATCACTGACGCTCACAAGTGTTGACATAGGGCTAAAAATATGCAACCTTAGGCTAGATACAAGGTTTAATGACGTGTTACCTGAGGTCTCCCAAGGTTAACATTAAAGAGACACAGTTATAACACATTTAACTGGAGGATGTATTCGTCATAAGACTGTTGTTTGACAATGACAGCAGCTGTGTCCTGCGCCTGACCTTGTTTCTTGCTGTAAGTTAGTGTGTCACAGGGCTATGAGAGCGCATTTTATCAGATGATAGTCCACATCCAGTCACACCAGCGAACAAAGTCACAATGATAAGAGTTTACCAGACATTGACACCATCATAAAAAGAGTGGAATATTTTGAAATAAGCATAGGACGTCGGAAAAAAATCTCAGATAGTTCCAGTGCGTTGCAATTAAAGGAAAGAGCAAAGCAAAAAAACAGACTATTTGGTCGGTAATGTGCTCATAAACTGTTAATATTGGGGCAGAGAATTGTGCAGTAATAAGAAATTCCAGGTATCAGCAGTCTGCATCGAACAAAATGCAAAGCCTCAGCAGTTCTTGTCTGTTTGAGCATTATCTGTTCAATCCTCACTCAATAGAAAGTGTTCCTCAGTGAAATATTTGTGATGCTGAGATAAACGCCAGGGTGGAAAGATGGAAAGGCATTTGTCTTTTGCTGTAAAACATTAAAAAGTGCCCACCAGATAGGTAGTGTATAGCTCTACTAGTGACAGGTCACAGTCTTATTTCAGAACAAATGCTTTTAAACTTTTCTCTCATTTTTAATGACAATCTTCTTCTGAATGCATCAAACTCACACACTACAAGAGCCATAGATGTCTCAGTTAGAGTAGACTTTAAAAAAGATGTTTAGTGTTGGTGGGTGGATGAAAAAGGCAGGCAGTTAATGATGAGGCAGCGGAGTCAGCCAAAGCAGCTGATTGTGGGATTTACTGAGGTGTTGGGGAGTGCTAAAGACGCTACACAGACGGACAGTGAGTGATGCTGAGACGGTGGTGATCTCTGCACTAAAGTGACTGACTAACACATCGAGCTGTCCACACTGCTGAATGACACACTGACCCTCTGCTCTGACTCATCACAGTTTTCCTTTGCGTTAATGCCTTTTTTATTTGTAATTAACACAATACAACAGTGGTCCCCTGTCTTTATGTCAGCATTTTGTTGTAATTAACTGCTGTTGTTCTTGCAGTATGTATTAAAATAATACATTTTAGCTTCAAAGGTAAAGTTTGTATCTAGAGGAATCATAGCCAGATTGCATTCACACCTCTACAGGTTATAAGCAACAATGGGAAAAACGGGTTTGTGCATTTGTCCTTAGCCTTCATGCATAAATGTGCTTGAATAAATGGGATTCTCCTCCGGCAGTAGTTGGTCTACTCTAGAATTTTGCATTGTGTTCAATTTTGACTAACTTAGTGCCTTAGAGTCTCGTCAAAGCTGCCCATAATTTCACAAAAGTAGTTTAGAGTTCATTGGTGGAATGTGATGCAAAATAATGTAAAAACACTGATGAGATCTTAATTTTAGACCTTGAGACTATCTATTTCCTAATAATTATCTACAAAAAAAAAAGCTATTGCAAAGAATTGTTTGCAGGGTAAATCAAAACTTACACCCACAGGCCTTTGTGCTGCTCTAAGACAAACAGTTGTGCTCCCCCTGGCAGAATTTGACCATTTTTCAGAGATTATGAAAGAGAACACAAAAACCTTTCTTTCACTCATAGTTAGTTGTTGGGTGAAGTTGTTTATTGTCAATCAACTGTGTTTAATCTTTTGAAATCACAATGACAACAGAAACTACCCAAATGACTCTGATCAAAAGTTTACATACTTTTGGAATGATGACATACTGTAAACACAAGTCGACACAAACAGGTTTGAATGGCTGCTAAAGGTAACCATCCTCACCTGTGATCTGTTTGCTTGTAATCATTGTGTGTGTGTGTTAAAGGTCAGTGCGTTTCTGGGCTCCTGACAGACCCTTGCATCTTTAATCCAGTGCTGCACTGATGTTTCTGTATTCTGAGTCATGGGCAAAGCAAAATAATTTTCAAAGGATCTGCAGGAAAAGGTAATTGAACTGTATAAAACAGAAAAGGGATATTTAAAAAGCTATCGAAGGAATTGAGAATGCCAATCAGTAGTGTTCAAACTCTAATTAAGTTTCTGTTGAAACCAAACCAAAGGTCAGATAGACCAACAAAAATTTCAGCCACAGCTGCCAGGAAAATTTTTGGGGATGCAAAGTAAAACCCACAAATAACTTCAGCTGAAATACAGGACTCTCTGATAAAAAGTAGTGTGGCTGTTTCAAGATTAACAATAAGAAGGCACTTGAAGAAAAATGGGCTGCATGGTCGAGGCGCCAAAAGAAAGCTATTACTACCTAAATACCACAAAGCATCCTGCTAACAATACACCAAACAGCCCTTCTGGAACAAAGTCATTTGGAGTGATAAGACTAAAATGTACCTTTTTGGTCACAACCATTAAGCGTTACATTTGGAGAGGAGTCAACGAAGCCAATGATGAAAGGTACACCATTACTACTGTGAAACATGGAGGTGGATCGCTGATATTTTGGGGATGTATGAACAACAAAGGCACAGGAAAAGATGAATGCAGCATGTTATCAGAAAATACTGGAGGAAAATTGTCCCTCATCAGCCCGGAAGCTGCGCATGGGACGTACTTGGACGTTCCATCATGTCAACAATCCAAAACACAAGGCCAAGTCGACCTGTCATTGGCTACAGCAGCACAAAGTGAAGGTTCTGACCATCTCATTCTCCTGACCTCAGAGCCACTCTGAGGAGATCTCAAACGTGCAGTTCATGCAAGACAGCCCAAGAATTTACAGGAACTGTACTTTTTGCCAAAAAGAATGGACAGCTTTACCATCTGAGAAAATAAAAAGCCTCATCCACAACTACCACAAAAGACTTCAAACTGTCATTGATCTTAAAGATGGCAATACACAGTATTAAGAACAGCACAACAACAAATGATAAATTTCACTCTATTTTTGTCCTCTAGACCTCTTTTCCTGGTAATCTGCACCTGGTCCTGGTGCTCCGTCCCTCCACTTTATTAGGCTCTGCCCCGAGTCCATCGTCCAGCACCGACATCGGGTTTCGCTTCAGCCAAGATGACTTCCTGTTGAAGATGCCGGTAAGAAAAGTTTCACTTCAAACACATTTTATGTAATCCAGAGCTGTTATTCAATCTTCAGTCTTTTATGTACTTGAAAGCTCTGATGGTCTTTAAATGCAATGAGTGCAGTAGAAAAAACTAACTCCTTGACAGCACAGTAAAAGGGTATTTAATAATAATTTCAAATGTGACTTTATTGTATCCAGGTTTGCTGTAGCTCCTCCTTTTATTTATTTATTATTATTTATTTATTTAAAAGGGGGAAAAGGTAAAGGTTCCCGAATGAGCTGAATTATGTGCTTTTTCATTGGTTGTCCTTTTGCCATTCATAAAAATAGACACAAGCAGCATAAAATAATATAATAAAATTATACAATGTACAGTTCATTTAAACTTAACAACAAATATAGTGCATATACAATAATAATAATAAATCAAGTAAGTTAGAGCATCAGTGCCAACTAATCAGGGTTTCAACAAGCCATTTTGAATCATCCTTCTTTAATATATGAATAATGGAGACTAGTATTGATCACTCATCGATGAGATACTCGTAAGGAGAAGATGGCCTGTCTGCAGTTTTTCTGGGGGGGTTATGCAGTCTTCCCTCACTGCCCCTCAGGTTACTGGATCTGAAGTGTATGAACCCACACAGTTGTATTTAATGAGATTGTCCCAGCTCAGTGGTGATATCTGTATGTTGTTTTTTTTTAGTCTAATATTTTTAAAGCTTGTTTGTATCATTTTTCTATTGGTTTTATTGTTGTGGCTTAATTATCAGACCATCCATTTAAACAATATGTAATAAGGGAAGAATAATGGCAAAGAAATAGGTCTCTGATAAATTGGAAATCTGCTCGACTGAACTTTATCTTATTACTAACTCTTATGCTTTACGTTTCTGATTTTGATTTATGTTGTTGTCTTCCAAGTCAAAGTTAGAGCTAGGGCAGAGCCTTAGTCTGAAACTATTTTTTACAAAATTATTAAACAAATAAATGAGTCCCCTTTATTTACCTGCCTCCTTTTTGTCACTGTCTAACGCCTTAAAAATTGACTTCAGACAACAAACATCAAAATAAAATGTGGCTTTACATTGGTTTAAATTGTATCTTATTATTTCCTGTGTCTGATTATTATCAGTATCAGCAGAAATCAATACTTTCTGATTTTATTGTCTGCTTCAGAGTTTAATTTTTTTGTTCAGGTGGTGATGCTGCGTTCAGTCGGCGATCTGCTCCGTTACATCGATGAAAACCACCTGACGTCCGAGTTCACGGGGAAAGTGCAGTACTGTCAGAGCGACTGGATCGTCCTCCGCTCTGTAAGTCCTCTAGGACAAACCTACTCTGTACCGTGTCATACATTTTATCTGAGTGTATAATAATATCTGCAGGCTATAGAGACGTTTGCGGTGACGGTGAAGGAGATCGCTCAGCTGCTGCAGGGCTTTGGGGCGGAGCTGTCCGAGACTGAACTTCCAGATGAACCCGGTGCCATTGACTTCCTGTTGAACTCACACACTCACCGATATCGACAGATGAAGGTTGTCAACTATTCTTTTCATTTTGGATATCACGTCTACCTTCTTATGAGTTGAAAATGTCATTTTATTCTCACTTTTAAAGACTGACACCATAGATTAACATTTCTAATTTTTCAGGATGACATCAAAGGAGTGTTAAAAGAGGGACGTCTGCTGTTGTCTAACCTGGAAACTGTCAAAGCCTCAAAGAGAGACTCAGAAGATGAAAGAGAGATGCAGGCAGACATGGACACTGTGCAGAGGTACCATTATCTACATACACTTTTGTTGAATGTATGTCAAACCAAACAAAAATCCTTTATCTGAACTCTTATTTCCAGGCTGCTGGCTCAGCTCAGAGACATGGAGGAGGCATTCGACGGTTTCTTTGAGAAGCATCACCTGAAACTGCAGCAGTTTCTCCAGCTGCTTCATTACGAAACCAACTTCCAACAGGTGCCATTACCTGTCCCTACAGTTATCTGACCGTACTCGTTTACCCTGTGCTATTTATGAACTCTGTGTGTTTGTAGATGGAGGAGACGTTGGAGCGGCTCGCGGCTCAAGAGAAAGGGATCGCCTTGGTCGGGATGACTGTGGTTCAAACTGAGCAGCTACTGAAAGACCTGGAGATCCTCGACAACCAGGCCCAGGTCACTGCTAATATACACACGATGCATTCAGATCTCATTTACATAATCAATAATAATCATCAAAGATCAAGATGAGATTACACTTGTTGATTCAACCCTAACCTCAAAACCTTTTATTTAATCCCTCAGCTTTAATAGAGCATAGATACAGTATAAACCATGTTTCTTGATCATTAAATTGAAGTATAAGATTAAAAAAGATAATGACTGACCATTGTTTGATTGACAAAGTCCCTATATGAGAGAGGAAATATCTTCTACCTCCAAAACTACATCCAGATACCTATTTTAAAATAATAATAATAATAAGTTTTATTTATATAGCGCCTTTCCAGAGCTCAAGGACAATAAACAAACAACAATAAGGACAATTAACAAAGAGAGCAGACAGAACAACAATTGAGGACCACAGCCACAACTTAAGTATTGGTATTAACAGGCAACATCCTCTTTCTTTTGCTGAAATATGCTTTTTCTAATGCTAAGGCAACATAGATGACTTTCTTTGAAAGAGGAAAATGCTGTTTTTACATCTTTATGTAAAGTCTTGTTTTAAAGCTAAATGTCATGTATCAAGCCCTTTTCATTTTCATCCCAATTAAGTAGTAAAGTTGTATAGTTCTAGGGTTTAGTTGAATTTTTGTTTAAAATATAGTTTATATTACAGAAGCTGGAGCTGTATTTGGACTTTATATGTTTACTCAAACTCTTTCTGTGTGCATTGATCAGGAGGAGATGGCCCGAGCCCAGGTGCTCATTTTACACGGTCATCAGTTGGCGGCTAACCACCACTACGCTCTGGCTCTCATCATCCAACGCTGCAACGAGCTGCGGCATCACTGTGACGTCCTGTCCACCGCCCTAAGAACCAAGCAGGCCTCTCTGACCCGAGCACGGGACCTGCTGCTGCGGCTTGAGGAGGTACCTGTCCTCACAAAACACACGCCCACAAGAAAGTGTCAAACTATGGCTGTATATTTTATTTATTGTTATAAGAATTCTTTGTTCAGATTATCCAGAGAGACCACGGAGACAGTGTACAATTTAAAATGAATGGTCAGGTTTAATTCTTGCAAGAATGAAGCCAAGTGCAAACATGTAACAATGGTACAGGATGAAGTTTGTTTGGAAAAGTAAACAGTACATGAAGTTTTATATTATGCAGTAAAGTCTGTAGGAGGTGTATCTTTCACACACCCCATGACAAGTTAGCAGGTGCAGGATTTAGTCCATGGAAACTTATGTCTGTCTAGTAATGTCTAGTCATGTTTGGATTAGAATGAAGAGCATGAAGGACATGACATGATCAGGTTTGACATGACCTGAAAAGAACAAGGAGCAATCAGTAATTATTAACTACAGGAAATGTTAAATCATCAGTTCATTTATTAAATTTATTAATATATTTATTGAAGATTGAACACATTGATAATCATCTGTAATAAAGGTTTTTGGACTTATGGGAGACTAGTAGTTTAATGCCATTTTTGTGGAAAAAGGACTTGTTTAAACATGTTACTAAATGCTAAAGCACTTTAATTATTGAGAGCTTTATGTCAAACAAAATAACAAATATGTAGGGAACATTTTATTGCCTACAGATTTATTACATACTAACAGTTTTAAAGTTGAATTGTTTGGGACCCAGTGATAAACATTTGGGCATGTTGCTTTTGTCCGGCGACATAGTGAGTGCTGTTGTAATGTGTTTCTCTGGCTGCATAGGTGCTGCGTTGGTGCGACGAGGGGGCCTATCTCCTGGCCAGTCAGATGGTCGATAAGTTTCAAACTCGAGAAGGCGCTCAGGAGTCACTGCAGAGTCTGAGCTGTCACCAGGAGAGGGCGCCGTCCGCTCTGAAAAACAGCCAGACCACACTGAGCCTTGAGTTTGAAGCCATACTGACACCACAGCTGCAGGTAAACGCAGTAAACACAAAACCACACTGCCGCCTCACTGCTCTGTTAAAGCCCACTTTATGTCTGTGTTTGTAGTCACAGATCACCGTGGTAACAGAGAAGATGAACTTGATTCAGTCTATGATCAGAAACAGAGAGCAGTGTCTGAGGAAGCTGGCCGATGTCCAGGTTCGACCCATTCAGTTAGTGGCTCCTCGGCCTGAACTGGAGCAGACGTCACAGCGCTGCAAATCTCCCTTTTCCCCAAAACATGGTACAATCTCTGGCTCCCAAGTCTCTA
>JALDNG010000054.1:720000-832500 GCA_024349245.1 Neodontobutis hainanensis
ACTAAACACGTCTGTACAGGCTTTAGAGGAGTGCTTCATTAATTAATCCGCAGAGGTGCCTCAAAATGTTTTAATATCAGCGATTAGGTTTTCACTTTTGTGCTTGAATAAACAAAAGTGTTTTTCTCAGCCTTTGGTACATCAAGGTCAAATCTAATAGCAACAAGAAGCTGTCTCTAAAGATAGACTTGAAAGTGCTTGAGACCCACTGTAAAACCGGTTTTAGTTTCTGCTTTAAATACTCATTCCCAGTAAACAGGTCTAAATACGTTCTCTGTTTGCAGATGAGTTCAGTGGGAATCACAGAAAATGTCAAAGGTGACGTGAGGAAGTTTGAAATGTGGTACAGCAGCCGAGAAGTGGTTTACATCATTCAGGTGCATGTCTAGTTACCTTCTATTACTTTGTCCTGTATTTATTTTGTTTAACCTCTGTACTGATAAATAAATGTATGTTTGAAGGCTCAAACTCTGGAGGTGAAAGTTGCCTGGCTCACGGAGATCCGTAAAATTCTCAAAAACCAGAAACAACCTCAAGGTCAGCACATATAACTCTGATGGTTTGTGATTAGTTAGCCAATATCTTAAACCACATTGTTTCAGTAAAAATATATTCAAACATATTTTAGACTATTGTAAATGCTGGGTTGTTTTTCAGATGAGACTCTCTCATATTCAGACGCTCCTCTTTCAGAAAGGTATTGTGTTCGGCATGGCCTTTTTTTGACCCTGTTGATTGTGAACGGCTGATGTCTGTTGCAAAAGGGTGAATTTAATAATAAAACATTATTTCATTAAAAAAAACATGTCATCTTAAAGGAGCCCTGATAAGAATTACAACATGGTCTTTACATACAGTAAAGCTTACTGCATAAATGGCATTAACCTATTAAACCTAAATACCTGACTTTGAAGAGAACTGCAGCTACATGGTGCCAAATCCTGACAGTGGTCTTATTATAGTGCTAAACAAGTGCTAACTCAGTATATAGAAGAAAAAATAATTTAAAACATATATATCAAAATGGGGGCTAAATGCAACCCTTTGCAATCGCCCTCCAATACATTTAGTAGGTGATATTTTTAACACTAGGTTTAGATTTAGATGGATTTAAACAGGGTTTTAGATTAATTTAAATTGTTTATTTAATCTTATAGGTTAAGCCAGTTTTATCTACAAAGATATATAAAATCTGTTGAATCTAGTTTAAATTTAAATAAAACCTGAACTGTTAAAACATTTTCAAATTCAACTAAATGTTTTTCAAATCCATCTAAAACCATTTTCCATTAAAGCAGGAATGTAATGTAAATGTAATAAAAAATATTCAGACTTTTATAAAAAGCTTTTGTCATAGTCTTAGGCCCCTGAAAGGACTATTAGTTACTCTCACAGCCTTAAAGCTAACAGAAGAGAAGCTGTCAATCTTGGTGGAAACATAACCATTTATTGACTTTCTTCTTGATGAATATTCCTTAAATCTACAGTGAAGGACATTTAAAAAAAAGGGGCCATTTTAGATTTCATATGTTTATGGAAGGCTGAGGGCTAGCTGGCTTCCTGGAGCATCTTTAATGTCTGCATAACATCCACTCATTTGAATATTTTACAAAATATATTTCAACTCATACTTTCAATAGAAACACAGCAGACCTCTACTTTGTGATGGTCCTAACGGCCATGTCAGGGTCAGTTACAGCATGTAATAATGAGGATAACTACCGAAGCATTGACACATTTCGCACATAAATGGGAAAATATATACCACATTAGTATTGTGGTATTAGTACAACAAAGGTCCAGTTTGTGTCTCTGTCAAAAGCACATAGACACATAAATCCTGTTTATAGCTTTAATGTTGTCTTGGTCGAGAGACACACTGCAACAAGCAGACTTTTTGGTTTGTATATTGTGTTCATTATTAACTGTAGAGGACCTTCATTTATGACTTGCTTTGTCTCTTATTTAGATTGAACTAAACATACTGCTAAAAACAATAGGGCATGGGCCAAACAAAAAAGTTTTTACAGCAGGTGATCTATAAACATGTAAACTGTATTTGGAACATGTTTTACCTTTGAGTCTGATTTTATCTTTTAATGTTGAAAGAAGCTAACAGACAAACTAACCTCATGGGAACAATAAGGCTCCATTCATCCACCCCCCAAAAGCATGTTACCCTTCAAACCATCTTTTAAAGGTGCATTGTGTATATTTAAAGTATTCAGCTGAACAAAGTGGGACGCATTTTCTCAAAACAGTTTCTACAACTGCCCAGAAACTGACAAATTTCTACACAATCGAAGACAAAGACATAGGACGTTTATGACCTACTCTCATCATTGAAACTAATGGGTTGGTTCAAAGATAAAAGTATGTCTCCGCAGGGCTTCTGTAGAAAGAAAAGACTTGTGTAATTGTAATCTGAAATGTCACCAGCAGATGCTGCCAGAAACAACACACTGCACCTTTAAGTGTAAACGAATGTGTACAGTATAGATAATTGTCCTTAAGATTAAAATTTCATATATTGCAGCTTTTCTGACACACTTTCTTTTTTGAGGCTGAAATATATGTGAAAACTATTAATTTCCAGCCATGCCTTGTTTTGTGACACAGTGGCTGTTATTTTTTTGGGTTTGTTTTCTTTTCTGTTCGTTGTTTGTCGCGGTTGTGTCACGTTGCTGTGGTGATGGGGTTTAGTGCATCAGAGGTGTGTGTGTCGTGGGGCGGACCGTCGGTGGGAGGCTGCTCAGCGTGTCTCCATGTCCCTCACAGCTCCACGACGACAAGCCACTCCCACATGCTCCGGGGGGAGGAGTCAGTGCACACCAGCCCCGCCCTGACCGAACCCGTGGTGCACTCGCCTCGACGCAGTAAGTGGAGACAATGAGCATCTTAGTTACTATGTTTACATTTCAAAAGAGCACTTTCTGTTTATTTAATTTGTTTTGATTGATATTTGTAAGTCACACATATAAAGAAAGATGATGCAAAAATAAGTTTTTACCAGATTAGATGTGATAGAGGACTGAAGTAGCATGTTGAAAAACAAGACGCTAACAAACTATTATACTAACAATTATCTCCAACAAGGCAAAATACAAAATGCTAAAGCAGCACTAGCATATCCATTTTTAAAACCATATAGAAAGTTTTTTTTTTTTTTTTACTCCCATAAGTATAGGTTCTGTGTCTCGGGCCTTGTCAACACTTTTTTGGGTTTAAAACTCCATCTCTGTCCACACTTTGTCTTGGGTTTAGTTGTTGCTATGTCAAAAAAGAGCCAACGCCATGTCTTTTAAAACAAAAGCCTATTGGTGTGATACAACCCTTTATGGCCACAATACTTCTTTGAAACTAGCTGCAATTCACTTAACAGCCATTTAGGGGGATTTTAAATGCACCAAATGGAGTCTTTAAAGCCAACCACAATAACTTGCAATAAAGGCATTAACGTTATATATCTTGTAAATTAACAGGGCAGTTAAACAGGGCTTCCTCTTCTGGTAATTGTTGCATTAAATATTAATTAAATCTGAGCAAGCTAGTTTTCATGGTCTTTGGTCGTTAGTTTTAATTCTTTCAGGCAAATGCCAATATTCAGCGTCAAGTGGCAAACTGTGCTGAAACCCAGATTTCAAAAAGTGAGGGCCTGTTTTAGACAGGTCCCTCATGTTCCTCATTGGTTACACATGTAGTATTAGCAGTTCACATGAAAAGGCTGGTGCTTAAAAACAGAAAATAAATGAAGCAGGTGGTACAGTAAAAGCAGTAATCAAAAGCTGAAGCTCCACTAACTGATTTTCTTTTTGCTGTCCCTGTCTCAGACTCCACTCTCCCACAAACATATCCTTAAGATTTCTTCTGCTTTTCTTTTATTAGAAAAATAAAACTCCACAAAATACTAATCAATTGCACCAAACTGAAGCTTAGAGCTTAGCATTAGCTTAGCTGTGACTTCATCATCAGAACGTCAGACATACTTGGTGCTGAAAATACACTTTATCGGCTGCTATTAAACTTCCTAGGACCGGCTAGCCTCGACCAATTGGAGAGCTCCTTTTTGAAACATGTGGCATTGCGAGCATTGATTGGCCAAGGTTTGTCGTGCCGAGTTAGAGGTTCTCATCTATTACAATCTCCTACAAATCACGTAAAGCTTTTTTTTTCACAAATTGCTTTTACAATATACTCTTTGGGTTTTAAACCATTTTCCCAACTAGAAGACATTTATAAATCAGGTACAGTCTGTTTGACTCAGTTGTCTAAACGTTACAGGTTGGCCCGTTCCTGCTCACTCTGTAGCCATCTGTGAAGGTCTGGAGGACTGGGGGGCCACTGACCTGTCGAATCTGTCCGACTCAGAGGAGGACGACCAGCCCGCGCCCCTCGTGAGACATTCGAGAAAAATAGGTAACTTTTAGAGTCTATGTTGTTTGTTTACATTTCTCTGTTGTTGCTCAGGTGGCGGGTCGCTACAGAGTCATGGTCGAGAGCAGCATGGCCAGCACTGATGACATCATCTTTAACTGCGGCGACGTCATCGAGCTGCTGCATGAAGCGGCATCGGGGATGTGGTAAGACTGTTTTTTTCTGATGAAAGTAATTTTTACTGTGAGTATTTTAAACATAAACTGATTTATAATTTGTCCTGGCCTCAAGGATGGTGAGGAATATAAGTCGTGGGGAAGAAGGACGAGTTTTGCCCGAAGACTTGAACAGGATCCTGGGAGAGACCTGCTGAGAGCCAATCAAAAAACAGCATGACTCCTTCAGTTTCACGCACTTTCTCCACCAGAGTCACATCCTGCACCTGCTTTTAATTAAAGTGACCTGACATCTCAACATCAGACTTATTTAATCATCTCACTTCAGAAAGTGTTTAGCGGACCTCAAAGGACTGTTCTTGGATGTAAAAAAAACAATGTTTACTGCACAAAAACACAGTATCTTCTTAAAGGGAAGTTAGTAACTCTGTAATTCGGGCTGGTTTTGTCATTGTTACATCGAACCATTACAAAAGCAATATTGTAGAGCAAAAACAAGAACTCACTGATAGCAAACCCAACTTATGGCTGCAGTCCTGCTGAAAGTTTTACCTGCCTTTGTTTAAACCATGTCCATAACTTACACTTACTTTCTTTAATTGGCAAAAGATACATATTTTGTGCTTCAAAATGTTGCTACGTCCAAGTTTTATGGAAATGCTTTGTACATATTTAAGATTTTGGAAGATAGTGTAAAGCACATTTGCAAGGGTTTATACTGAAGCCATTGATTTCTTGATCCTTTGTTTTCCTGGGCCATAATTTAATGCACAATTGTTCGAGGAGACAGGTGTTATCATTCATATTTTGTATCCTTTCGTGATTTTGTAATTACTGTATCTCTTCCAACATATCAACTGTTCCTGTGCCAAACATCATCGTCATGTTTTCTCCTTCTTCTCAAAGCCAGCTGCTCAGATGAACAGTATTATGTCAGTGGAGACAGAGGATGGACAGTTTTTATCCATCAAATGAAAATGGTATTATTTACTGTTTTGACTTGTTATGCCAGCTCATATTTTATCTTTTATCCTTAAAACAACCACTGGAACAAGACGCACATTGTGTTTTGTTGAATATCTGCTGCTCTGCATGAAGAACTCTCTGGGAGTGATTTATTTTCGCTGCTCTGCTATTTTTGCACCAAACGGGAACTTCACCAAATAGTCCAGTAAACAAAAGCCATTCACACCATAAGATCCATATCTGAGAGTAATTCAATACAGATTGTAAAGCCAAGGAGCAACAGTAAACCTACGTGATAAAATAAATAAAATAAAAGACTTAAAATGAGCCTTTTAAAAGTGGTTAATAATACACTGCCATTATCAGTGCTTAGGTTAAAACAACATACAACTGTGAATATGTAAATGACAACAGTTAAACATTACTCTTTCAAGGCCAGGTTTTGGTCCAAATAATTGTGTGTAAGCAACAAAAAAACAACTGTCTTCAGAGCCTTATAAATGTACTTTCTGATTAAACCCTAGTCAAAATGTGAAGAGTTTAGTAATAAATGAGTTTTATAGTGTTTCAGACACTGAAAAGTAGGTCAGAAATACCACCGCTCCAAACAACGCTGGCTTTACTGTAACGTCAAAGTGTACTTCTGTCGGGCTACATAAACTAATGGTGTTTGCTGCTTTAAATCATTTTGCACTTTTTGATATTTTTGGATCAGTGTTACTGTTGCTGTATTATAACGCATAATGTATATGATTATTTTCCCAAATATAAGCACAGAATTAGTTTGAACTACTTTGACTTGTGTCACTTCTTTCTATTTTGATTTTAATGAGTTAAATACTGTTGTTGTTCATTGTGTAGGGACCGAGGGTATAAAGAGAAATACAGGCTGGACACTAGGGCCACATAAAACACATCTATGTCCCTTTCTTGTGGGAAAAATGAGGGCCACACAAAGTTATGTAAACAGAAGAAAAGAATGTGTTGTTAAGAGAATAAATAATGTTGACAGAGCATGCAGACACAACATAACTGAAGTCTCTACGTTAGTCAGTAGATAAAAAAGTACTCCACAACAGAGTACAAGTACACCAGTTGGATTGTTTCCACTAAAAATACATTCTTCTGATATTGTGTGTTGTGTGTGTTGTTAATTCTTAACACATACATGTTTTCTTCACTCAAAAGACTGTGAATAAACAGCCTCCCTGGATGACATTCCAAACTTAGAGACCCTTTTACTGATTTAAATTAACTCAAGCTGCATTAACTATTTTCAGTGGGTTGTCATTTTGGCAAAAAAGCTTTGCACAACATAGAATAGGGGTGCACGTGGCAGAGTGGTTAGCACTCCTGCCTTACAGCAAGAAGGTCGTGAGTTCAAAACCCGGCCGGCTCAATCATTCTCGGCCGACTCCGGTCTTTCTGTGAGGAGTCTGCATGTCCTCCACGTGTTAGCGTCCAAAGACATGCATGTACAGGTTAATCGGCAACTCTAAAGTGTCCCTAGTGAATGAATGTGAGAGTGAATGGTTGTCTGTCAATGTTTGTCTCTATATGTCAGCCCTGCGACTAACTGGCCACTGTCCAGGGTGTACCCTGCCTCAGGCCCAAAGCTGCTGGGATAGGCTCCAGTCACCCGCGACCCCTAACGGGACAAAGCGGTGGTAGAAAATGAATGAATGAATGAATGAACATAGAATAGACCCAGAATCACACGGTATTATCTTAATTATGATTGTAAAAGTGTCTATTAGCTTGAGAATTGACCAATTTACACTATAATTAAAACCAACAACAATAATAAACAACAAGATAGAGTTTTATTACAAATGAACCTGACTCCAGATAGAACTGCTCCACAGAGCCATCTGGAGGGCTCCCATTGAAAGAGTTTGCAAAAGGGAAGGTTCTTTAAATGAATAACTGGTTAGTGACTGGATTTATCAACTGCAGTTTATCCAATCAAAGCAACTCCATGTTGTTTACATTTGTAACAATAAAACAGCCACTACATCTTCAAACCTAAAACACGGCCAGACCTGTCAGTGCGGCCTCATCAATGGACCCAACAAGAAGGTTCAGAAAGAAGAAACTTAGCTTCCGTCAAATTTTTTTCTCGCATTCTAGTGAAAATCAAATATTGCGAACTGCTAAACAAACTTTTATTTTTATCAAAAAGTATTGCAGAAATGTGACATCATATTTATTTTACAGTTGTGCACACACTTTTTGTCTGATAAATGAGTCGGGCTGAACAGATGCTGCTGTAGTGACACTGTTATTGCTTTCTTGTCGCTCTTACTAAATCCGTATGTGAGTTTTTAATTTTAATCCCTGTTTTAAAGCTGATCCAGTTGTAGTAATTCGACATGCGGGTGTACACGCCGTATTTCCCTTCCAGGGCGCAGTCTTCGCCCCAGCTGACGATCCCTGTCAAGAACCATGTGCCTTTGTATTTAGTGGCATGGGGCCCTCCACTGTCCCCTTGACAAGAATCCTTCTGCTGGTTTAAATATCCGGCACAAAACATGTATTTGGTGATGCGCACCCGACTACTCTCTTTACACGCTGTCCGGTCCACGTAGGGAACTTCCAGCTTTTGCAGTTTGGGAGCTTGGACACCCCGAAATCTCATTTGCCCCCAGCCGCTGACTAAAGAGCTGCTGGTCTCCCTCAAGAGGGTCTCGATAAAGGATTTGGGGCCCAGGCAGATGGGACGCCTATTATTGGACAGCTCCACCGGGGCGGCCAACTTCAGAAGTGCAATGTCGTGGTTGTAGGGGGACTTCTTGTAGCTGTACAGTGGGTGAAGGATCTTTTGTGCTACCTCATGGTCTCGCTCTGGGCCTTCGTCTTTGAACACATCATGCTCACCTGAAATCATATGTTAAATATTTGTTCTGCATAAAAACTATGGGATTTAATGAACACAGAGTTAAAGTGATATTCCAAGATCTTAAAATTGTGTCATATGTAGGATTAGTGTATTGCTCCATGGAAATATAAAATCTGTTCAAACCCATCTAAAACCTCTTTAAACCCAACAAAAACATAAACAATGCACCTAAAACCTATTTAAGAGAGTGATCGTCTTCTAACTGGAAGGTTGGTGGTTTGATTGCTGCTCTCAGTTCATACTGTCATTGTGTCCTTGAGCAAGACACTTAACCCACTGGTGTAAGTCTCTTTGGATAAAAGCATCTACTAAATTAATAAATGTAACTGTAAATGTTCAAATCTGTCTCTGAACTCTAAAGTTCCTTGTGAAATTCAATAAAATCCAACTAAACCATGTAAAAATCCAACCCTTTTCAAATCCAACTAAATTCTGTTCATGTCCATTTAAAACCTGCTCAAATCCAACTAAAACCTGCTCAAACCAACTAAAACCTGAAATAATGAATGAAAAATGTAAAGATCATTGTGTGTGGAGATAATAAAACTGTTGACGTACCCACTCTGATGAAGAAATCTTGTATTATGCTTCCATCATTTTCGATGAGACAATGAGCAGCTGTAAGGACCCACAGGTCACTGAGAAGAGATCCTCCACAGAAAGGAAATCCTCCCTGTTCAAGCTTGGAGCGAGTCATAAGTGCGACCTGTGAGCAAAGGTATGAGGAAGAAAAGTATGTGGCTCTTCTACTTTGGTTTTCTCACTTGCAAAATTCAGAATTAGTGTACCGTGAGCATTTCTGGACAGTAATAATAATCATAGGTGGTAAGGTTAATGCCGTGCAGCTAAAGTTGTCTCTCACAAACATGATTCATGGCAAAAACAATTCACAGCAACTTGTGTTTTTCCAAAATAATTCATTTCCATCTGTGACCTGTTGTTCACCCTCCTCTGTTATAAGCCTTGTGGCTGGTTTCATCTTTACTTTAAGTCCAGAGCGGAGGATAAAGCCAACTGAGACGACTGCACAGTGTGTCCTTTGACCGGGAAATTGACTTGGACAAGTCAGTGTTCGGGTAACGTTAAAGCTAAAGACATTATCTTGAATTGATTGTGTCATTTGGGTATCATAAAAAAACATTATGTCTATTGTAGATATCCACACACTCTTTAAGTGTCTTTAACTACAAAACTAAGCTGTCAATGACTTCCTCATTGTTACCCAAAGATGAAGTTGGCGACATATGAGTAACATTGTACTATTTTTAAATGACTAAATCTGAAAATAAATACAAACATTTGATAATTTCCAAATGCATGTGTAACTTTGTGGTGTATAACAGTATACAAAATAAAATCAATCAAAACAGATGTTTCAAGAGACTGAGTCATTTATACATTCATTTTTTTCCACTTATTCCCGATAGGGGTCACTGGAGCAACGTTAGTCCAAACAAACTAAAATTTAAAGACAGACAACAGGCAATCATTCACTTTTACATTCATTCACTAGGAATTAAGATTTTGCCAATCTGAGTCACAATAATCAAAAATATTTTTTTATAAATATAATCATAAAAGTATGAATAAAAAACGGATTATTGTTTTAACATGGTCACTAATTATGTTATATTTATTTGTTTGCATGGATTTTTTTATATAATAAAATATATATATATATATATATATATATATATATATATATATATATATATATATATATATATATATATATATATATATATTTATGTTCCTTTTCTTGTAATAAACAAATGATAAATGAATGAAAGTCACTGTGGACATGTGTTACCTGCCACGGTATCTGTCCCGGAGTGGCCTCGTCTCCTCCCACAATCCTCTGGTCTGTGTTCTCCTGTGCAGTGATATTGGGCAGTGGAGGGGACGCCCAGTCAGGCTTCTTCTCTGTGACGTTAACCTTCTCCTCCTTTTCGTCAAATACAATCATTTCATCACCCTGAAAGTCTGACCTGACGGAGCGCACGTCTATGGCCGAACCCTCTGTACTGTTCGAGGGATCTGTATCATTCATGTCCGTCTCGTAGTAGTCGTAAAACATGGTTAGATTCACGTCAAAGTAGTCACTGGAGTTTCTGCCTCGAGTGCTTGATGAGCGAGGGGTCTGGATTGATTTGGTGATGGTGCCAGTCGAGATGTTGACTTGACCACAGCTGAAAAGTACTGGGACAAAAAAATTTCAAAGCCCATGAGTAAAGCTTCAGGAGCTGATCAGATACAATCACAGGGAAAGTGGCCTCAAGAATACACAATGAACTTAGATTAATTATTAATGACTGGCCTAAAGCTGCTTTTACTGTCTCGCTGTTTGTCAGTTGTTGCTGTAGATAAATAGAAAATGGCTAGATTCTTTCAGACACCATAATTAGAGACTACCACTCACAGTAGGGATTCAATAGTTTAATTTATTCAGGAACAAACAGTTGCATTTTGGCCCTGGTTGTCGATACCAGCACTCGATACTCGTGGTATTGGATTGGTACCTGAGCATCTTTTACTCGTACTCGATTCCACTTTGGAAATATTTTCTATTTAAGCCTGTGTTGCATAAGTCATGCTAGTGGGCGGTCTCGTACCTGTGTGGAGTTTGCACTTCTCTGATGAAATAAAATTTAGATATAAACCTGTTTCTAAGCATCACCTTTTGTGTTTTACCTGTGGGTTTACAGCTCCATTGATCTGAGTCGAGTTCATAACCAGGAGCACACAGGCACACGGCTTGGTCCCCCTTCATCTGGCAGAAGTGTGAACATCCGCCATTGTCGACAGTACATTGTTTGGACACCTCTGGGAACAGGTACCGCAGTCTTTAAATACATGTCAAACATCTATTATGATGCTTTTAATAGTTCTTCATCTTAAAAAACAACTCACCAATCTCACAGTTTTTTCCACTAAAGGATGGCTGGCACCAGCAGATGTACGAATTGACTCCATCTTCACACACACCACCATTTTGGCACGGGGGTGGGTCACACTGGTCCCCATCTGCACCAAGCACAGACGTCTCATTAACACTGACTTTGAGACTTAAAGAACTGTTGAGAAATGTTTTGTCTTACCAATGTAAACAGCCCAGAACTGCATCTGTAAAACACAACCAGAAACACATGGATAAACCTCAACAAAGACAATATAACATCATCTGAATAATTAAATCAAAGAAACATACCGTTTTCTCATTGTTCTCGAACACCTCTCTGGCTTCCTCCATTGAGCAGAGCTCTTCATGACACTCTCGCTCCAGGTTGTCTTTCTGCATCATTTCTTCAAGATGGCCGCTGTTGTATCTACGCAGACGATGTAGCAAGGTGTTGGCCGACTGCTGAGAAACAAACACTGCGGGGGCTGCTAAAGACAAAGTTAGACAATGATTTTAAGTCCTGTGTTGTAGTAACGTGTTTCAGTGAGGCTATGGCTAAAAGGTACAATACAACAGATTTCAACAGTTTCATATGTGAGCAGTTACCTCGGATGTCAAATTATTTATTACAGTGAGGAAGAAATTTACATATTTGTAAGTAGTTCTGCAGTTTTGGGTAACTTCTGCTAATATTTAATGTTAACCAACAAAGTGAAGGTTCTATCAAAACAATTAAACCGAACCTACTGAGCGAAGAAATATCCATGTAGGTACTGTGGCTACCTGCTTATCACCACGGTCTTCAATTTAATTGCTGAGTTCTTGTTTCTGATTGGACACACTAGGACTGAGACATTTATGGAACTGACTTAATAATACATTACTGCTCTTTCTCATAATACCTGTGTTGGTTGGTTCCGCAGCCATAACCCTTAAGTCCAGCAGCAAACCAGCAAAGAACACTTGTAAATAAACTCCAGTCATCTTGTCATATTCAGCTGTAGGTCTGCCTCGAAACAAAAAAGCTTGAGCTGGAATCAGTGTGATTTGTGGCTCCAAAGTACACTCACTGTTTACCCACCTGCACTGGCTGTTTGTCCTCATTTGTGTGTTTATGTGCAACAGCAGTGAGGACAGTGATTAATGAGAAAGTCCAATGTTTCTGTTCTTTTTCTTGGACATAAAAACACAACACAGTAATAAGTTGCTCATGCCTATATAGCCTGAACAATACAGATCAATGTATCTGCCACACACGGCCCTCTGCTTGTTTCCCTCTTCTCCTTTTCTAAACATCTAAGGGATTTCATTTCATTGTTTTAGCAAAAAGTTATAGATGCAGAACAATAGAGAAACAGTCAAATAGAAAACTTGCTGAACTCAGAGGAATGTAGTGACGCCACATTTGTTCTCAAACTGACCTCTGCTGACCATTATACACTGGAATCTCTGGAGTTTTAAAGATAAAAACAAAACTGGATTATTTAATATAGTCTCCAGCTGTGTGAACAAAACATATGTAAACAAAAACTCTATCTTGTCTTGTTTAAAGAGACTGAAGTGTTCTGGCAGGCACTAAGCAGAAAGATACATCTGGTGACAGGGCAGGTACTCCTAACCATTGCTTGTTTGTCGGGGCTTTGACAAAGAGGCTTTAACAAAGAGCCAGAAAAGCTGTGATGTCCAGGTGGGTTGGAGATAGTGTAAATCCCTGGTGTCTGAGGTGGGGACTATGGAGAGATTTTGGCGTGGGAAAATGCATTTGTTGAAAGTGTATGTTCGGTGCTATGTTTTAAAAACTTAAAAATGTCTATCCACATGGGACAGCTGTAAACTGTATGCCCCAGCATTTTTAACAACTGGATGTGTATGCTTTCCTGTATTTGTTTAATATCAAGGATCAGCAGTTATTTTACCACAAGAGAGAGGTGTTTTTGGAAGATATTTGTCTTCACAGCAATAAACAGCTTTTATTTAATTAGTCTGTCTTTCTACATCTGTTACTTTCTCACTTCAGTCTTTCCTGGGATAGGGAGCCAGGTGTTGTCCTCACAGAGACAGTGAGTGCTGTGTGTTTGTGTAGGAGTGTGCTGTCGACATTGACATTACCAGCTGTTTGTCGTGGTGTTAGTCATGACAAGTCTCATCTGATAAGCAGATTTTTGTCAGAAAAGCTTTTCAGTGAAGAATCTCAGAAAATACACTGTTTGGAAGAATTCACTTAATATTACGTAATAAAACCTTTCAGGATTCGACGGAGGACAACATTCAAACAGACCTTACATAACCGTTAATAATGTAATAGGCACTAAGTGTTACCAAAAAACAAATCCCTCGGCTACTACTGTATTTATTATTGTGGTGCACTGAATGAAAAAAGAGGTGGACTCACAGTGACACAGATTTTCTAGGGTTTGTCTCACTCGTAGTTTAACATTATGAATGAACTTTATTTTTCATTTTTTAGTACTTTGAGCAATGTGTTAATCCTGTTGCAGCAATAGAAAAACGCGTGCGCGGATATGCTGTGTTCGTTTGTTAGATTTGTTTCTATTTGTGTGAACTCGTTCATATTTTCTAAAATACAGATTATTTATGTGAAGCTTAATTATTCGACAAGGTCATAAGTAATCTTCAGAAACAAATCTACTCTGCATTTAACCCATTCATCAACATTGCCACTGGGAAACATGTGTTGATGTTAGAAACCAGTTCGCAGTGTCTTGACAACATCTCCAGATCTGGGCCAGTCCCTGGGTCAAGTCCATGTCTGAGGATTAGCCAAGAGTGAAGAAAACCTAAGAAAATACACCCAGACATAACCCCAGGAGCTTCTTGCCCCTGGACCGGTCACTCATTTGTACCTCACTGATGCAAGTGAACTGTTCTGTCCCACTTTTAAAACTTTAAACTGAACCCAGAAGCTGATCCCAAATTGAAGGATGTTTGATGAGACTGTGATTTACATGAGCCGTGGCTGTGGACAAATAAGTCTGACGGAGAGGCCAGCTCAGCAAGCCTTGAGCCAGCAGCTGTTTGGCAACAGTGGCCTTGTGTCCACTTATCGGATGGGGATGATTTAAAGGTACTGGGGGTGGTCAGGGAGGGGTGGTGTTGCTCTATTTAAGTGCAAGTTATGTAAGTTCACTTCTAAAGTACAGAATTTACTGCCAGCAATTAGCACATCCTGCATCCCTTCAGTGACAATTATGATTAAATCACCTCCTGTTGAGTGTCCTGGGACAAGAGGTCAGTGGATGGAGGCACAGAAATAAGGTGGCAATGTACAATCTTATCATAGCCTACATGTACTGTACTACAGCTGTCCAACCAATTTAAGTTAAGTTAGTACCTAAATATTTATGTATTGACATATGTTCAAGTATTAGAGTTATTAGTGTTTCCATCAAATATCAAATTAAAGCTATGTTTGAACTAAAAGAATAATACAAATTTGAGTGTGTTTCCCTTTACATCGGAAAAAATACTTTTCTAGGATTATGTGTGGAAATCTTGTAGGATAATGTCTCTGTTTGGCCAGTGTCTGTCTTTTCAATGCCAGAAGAAAATAAGTGCTGACGTTAACAAGCAGTAAGGGTCATACCACAACAGTGGGACCTACACACCTCTGTATCAAAGGGAAGCACAATTCATTTCTAATGTCCATCAATTTAGTCAGCAAAGTCTTCTCATCCTTTAGCTGATATAGATAACCACTGGGTATGTTCATGAACAACAGCATGTTCCTGCAGGGCTACCGTGACAGGCTGTAGAAAAGGGTTGTGAGGTGGAAATCTGCAATGTTGTCACCAAAAGTCACCAAAAACTACACACACTGCAATTCACTCCTTAAAGAAACCCTTTCACAACAACAAACCATTGTTTTACTGATAAAAATAAAAGGCATAGAATTGTTTTACCTCTTATCTTTACGGGTGAGCGGGTTTGTAAATACTTAAACCTTCGCTCTTTATGTTTTTGATCTAAGAAGCAAGTTTTGTTATACTTATATCTTGCTTAAGAAAATTTCAATAAATTTTGTTATGGGTTAAATTACTTATTTACTTGTCCAGATGATTTACACAAACAACCTTTCAAAGTTTAAACCACATGAACACACACTCTTAAATGGGCATCTGAGGACAACTTGAAGGAATTCAAAGTTGAAGTTAGGTCAAGTTCTCAATAAAAGACCACATGTATGCTAACACAGGAACACAGACTTCCTACTTTTTTTAAATCACATGAAAACTTCTCAAGTTGACACTGCTTGGTGTTGACCATAGTTGAATTTTACCTTGATGCATCTGACATCTCTAATTTCAACAGCTCAGTGTGACTTTAGCTTTAAACATCATGTGAGTTTGTGCAATGGCAACGGAGTTCCGCAATGTTTGCTAGTTTTGTGATTTTCTGCGTGAGTAGTGTACCATGTCACTGTTAACCAAAACCATGACTGTACAAACAAATAAAGGTGGGCTTAGGAACCAGAGCAAATGCTGACACAAGCTTGATCCTTGAAGATAATTTATTTTGGTGACCAAACAATCCCACTGATCCTGCACTGGCATAAATTATACAGACAGCTACATATGCATTTCTTTGTTTCCAAAAGGTCATCTCTATTCTTTAGTCTCTCTCTTAAGTCTCTCTTTTATTTCTACCACTAGAAAGACACTGGCTGTATGAATTTCTTCATTTTCATTTCTGCTGATGGCGACACTAACAGTTGTATGAGGCCTGTTTGTTCGAGCCGAGCAGCTGGTCCCAGAACAGTAATCCTCCGGGGTATGGCAGCAAAGAGAGGTCAGCTGTGATCCAGTCTGCTGCCTCATTTGGTGGCTCATGTCGAAAAAAACAGTACACTCACATGACACGGAAAAGTTGCGAGATCCTAGAGTTTGTAGTTTGATTTTATGTTATAAAAAACTATTATTTTCAACATAATTGTAAATCCTACAACAGGAATGAAAGCGCTTTCTGTATGTTTGTCATACCAGTGCCTCACACGGCAAAATAAACTCTATCTCACTTTCTTAAAGGTAGTAGACCACCAATAAAAGGTTTGTGTGTGGATGAGGCAGAACAGTTACATGTCACCGTTAGCCATAAGCTATTAGCCACAAAAACAACATTACTTGCACTAATGTTGATTTCTTTGAATGAGCATGCATATACAGTATCTCTAGTTTTTTGACTGTTTTTATTCTGAAGTATACATTTTGAGCTTTGGGCCATGAGAGATTTTTTGCCAAATATTCACTTCTGGACAGAGAAGATAATAGACATTCACTGACCATTCAATGACTTTTTTTACAGTATCTTGACTCAAGTAGTGAAAAGGGATGGGGCTGTAGGAAGATAGATGCTAAACAAAAGAATTAAATATTAGGTAAGAATAGAAACACATTTTTTATCTATATAACTATAAACCATATTTTGTGTTATTATACTGGTTACATCTGAAAATGTTGGTGGCAAGTGGCAGAAAATTGACAGTGTAGACACAAATCAAAACATTCAGATTCATACAAACAATGCTCATAGACCAGATCAGAAAGTAAAATGCCACAAACGTGAACATAACCAAAGAACTTCTATCACAGCTTGTTACACAAGAGTCAGACAGGGTTGTTATGTGAGACAATGTAAAAGCGGCTGGGAGTGAAATTTGTTTACAGCATAAATAAGCCAACCGAGGTGAGAGGTCACGTCAGCTCCAGCCTGGTGTGTTTCATCAGGACGGTACTTGTTTTACACAAAGGGCTTTTGAATACCCATATGGCATAATAAAATACAGACACAAGCATTATCGTTACATGTTTATTGATGACTGCACAAAGACCATACTACAAAGAAGAATAAAGTGCTTATCCTAAATTACACAAACTCTATTGTAACAAAACCATAGCTCTGGGACCTCTATTGTAGCATAGGATTTTCTAGGGTAAAGGTTCAGGTGAGTCATATAAGCTTCCCAGATCTTGAAGGTCACCAAGTGTCTACATAGACCATATATTAACAAATAGCCATTCAATAATACAGGGTTTATGAGCTAACTCTACACTTGGGCCCTGAAAGAAAACACTAATACAAATAGATTTCATAGTCTTTAAAGTTTGATGCAGAAAAACACAAACTCAGAGCTAGTTCCTGCAGGCCTGTTCCTATGTACCATATATTCACTCAATGTAGGTTGGCAGCAAAAACTAAAATTATCTCAGATGACCCAACTTTCTCCAAAAGCTCCGCAAAAGATGTATCTCACACCGAATGGATCTGAAGAAAAAGAGAAAAGAAACAAATTATCTTGATATGTGACAGACTAAAGACACGCTGAGTGAACAGAGAAAAACTTGTATCTAGTTTATCTAAAAATTGGCTTAGAACTACATGTTGGTCGTGAAATAAGACGTGTTACTTCTGACCGGAGTAAAATTGATCAATACAAGTTCATTTTCATAGTGTGAGACCGCTGAGTCAGCATGTGTTTCTGCATTTATCGGGCTGTGGACAACCTTGTGAATATAGTGACCTTCTGAACACGTAAGAGATCCAGTGGGCTCAGGATTGAAAAAATATAATCTACTATATAAACTTTTCAATAGAAAGTAATGTTTTATTTTGCAAACTACTTTAATTACTAATCTATTTTGATTTACAAAAGTCTGATATTACACAGATGGATGGAGATGTGAACACATTTCAGATGGGTTGTGGGTTGTGTTAAAACTTGACTATATGGTGAACAATATTGCATATTATATGTTTTTAGACAAAAAATAGTTTTGACTGTCTTGTTTTAGACTTAAACTCATTTGGATTTGCTCTTGTATTGGGTTTTGGACTTGGACTGTTTAGTTTTAGATGTGGTGTCAATCTACAAAGGCTTAGTTTGGTCCTGGCAAATTGTTTCTTTTATTGATATTCCAATCAATAAAGAATGGGACACTTTTGTTCCTCATAAATATTAGGTAGCCTTCATACATTTGAACTAAGTATTGGCTGATACACTATTTAAAGTACTCATTCTAGATAAAAGGAAACCAGAATACATTGAGACCAAAACAAAGCCAAGACTTTAGGTCTCAAGACGAAGACTAGTGTGTGATAGATTGTACGAAAGTCCTGCTAACCCCTCCATGACAGGTTAACGACATAGAGAGAATATTTTAAATGTAAGATAAAATGATGAGTAAACATTAGTTAAGACAAGGCCATGGCCTTTAAAAATGGTTTTGATCCTACAACACTAATGTTACCTTAAAATGCATTAATACTACAGACTAAAGCAATTTTATAGTATGGTGTTATTTTAACTTTTACTGTAAGTACTCATTTAAAGCATTCAATTTGACATAGGCTAAATAAAGATAAAAAAAACATTCTTTTAACTGTGCAACATAGCAAAATTTGTAATATATTATTTCAAAAGGTCACAGAAAAACTAATCCATGCATTTGTCACAAGCATTTTGGACTACTGCAGTTCTCTGCTGGCAGGGTGCCCACTCAGTAGCTACTCTGAAAAGAACAGTTTCCAGCTTCTGTAATACTGCAGTGAGGACACACCAAAACAAAATCTGTCCAAAAAAAATCAAAAATCTGTTGAAGGGTCTAAAGACAGAAGGGTTTTTTCTGTAAAGCCCTTTAAGACAACCGTTTTATTGATACCAGGCTATATAAATGAAATTCAATTGAATATCCTATAAGGCTTTAATAAATTCTATTGAAAACACAGTAATATTTTTTGCACAATAGTCCATGGTGCATTACTCTTATTGGTCCTCGCCTGAGCACATGTGTCATTTTTCTTTGTCTCTGTGTGCGCGTCCTCGTGGCGGGTGCACGTGGTCCCTTCCTACCAGAGCTTTAATTTGGAGACAGCAGCCACACACACACACACCGGTCCTCAGCTGCTCAGAGCGGGTCCACGGACGGAGGGACAGTAGTAGGAGGAACGTACGGAGTTGGACCTCTGCCACCGAGCTCCCAGCGCCGAGCAGAGACACACAAAGAGGAGGATGAGAAAGTAAAGCCCGCATTTCTCACCTGAAGTTTGATTTGAGCGGCCAGAGGCAGCGGAGGGGCTCCATGAGCGGGAAAACGAAGGGTAAAGAGGATAAGGACCATGCCTCCAAAGGTGAGTGACACTGGGAAAGATGGAGTATGAGGAATCCATTGTTTTGTTTTTTTGACAAAACTGGGAATAAAAGATATCGTGTGAATTAACCCATGTAAGATACTACTGTAAACTAAAAAAAAATGCATTTGTAAGCGGTTTTAATGACTTAAAGTGGTGTTTATTGGCAACGGTTTAGCATGTCTTAACAATAGAAATAGAATAACATCACATTTGTATCTTTTAATCTGTTTTTTTTTTTTTTTTTGCGGTAAAGAAACCTCTTTGTAGCTTATTTTTCGACTTAACTTGTAAAACTCACAACCTGCCTCTGTTCGGCTGAAGCTTTTAAGCTGCGAGTACGCCGCACAAACTCGTTTTCTTTCCCTCCGGACAGCAATAAACCGACGCGCGATGAGCCGCAATGGAAACTGGGAAACAACGTCACCATGGAGACGACAAGGGTGTTGCCCGCGAGATAAACATAATCATAAACGACTTAACAAGATAAAGACTCGCATAAAAACTCTATTAAAATGTAGATTTTACAGTAAACGTGAAACTATTGCAATGTATTAGTTAACATTTGATTATTATTACTTGGGGAAAGAAGTATAAAACGTTAATTAATAGGCAAAAGTAGGCTACAACATGGGAAATGAATAGACTAGCTGTAGCCATATGCTAGGCTATATTTAGAATAACACACCACCAAACAACACACGACAAGAAACAAGTCAGAGAAGCAATAATTTTGAGTACCTAAACGTTAGTTGCAGCTACCTAAACTACCTTTTTGAGGTAAAAAAAGTCGTCTAGTTTGAAAATATTTTGAACTAATCTATTGAGATCTAAATGTGTTGAATTTAAACTGTTAACAAATGTTAACAAAACATTTATTCAGAACCTCTAACCAACATATTAATCAATGAGATATAAATATTCAGTAGACCCAGAACGTATCAGTGGACTATGAGAGCTCAAAAACAAAAAATGTTAATTTATCAGTAGTCTAATATTGATTTGAGTTCATGTTGCCCAGCGCTGCACATACTGATCAATATTTCTAGTTTCCTTTATGGCCATAACAGGTTGGTTGAAAAGAGCAGGACATTTTATTACTATATTTTGTTATTGTCTCCCTTTTTAAAATCATAATGACAGAAACTACCTAAATGACAGCTTAAAGTCTGTTGTAGTAGTTTTTGATGAGGCCATTCCTGTAAATTCATGGGCTGTCTCACATGAACTGCACGTTTGAGATCTCCCCAGAGTGGCTCAGTGATACTGAGGTCAGGAGACTGAGATGGCCAGTCCTGAACCTTCACTTTATGCTGCTGTAGCCAATGACAGGTCGACAGGTATGTCCCATGCGCATCTTCAGGGCTGTTAAGTACAAATTTTTCCTTTTCTGATAACATGCTGTATTCATCTTTTCCTGTGCCTTTATAACTCACACATCCCCAAAACATCAGCTCCACCTCCATGTTTCACAGTAGGAAGGGTGTATCTTTCATCATAGGCCTTGTTGACTCTTCTCCAAATGTAATGTTTATGGTTGTTGCCAAAAAGTAAAATTTTGGTCTCATTACTCTAAATGACTTTGTTCCAGAAGTGTTGAGGCTTGTCTCGGTGCTGTCTGGTTTATTGTAAGGGGGATGCTTTGTTGCATTTGCACAGTAATGGCTTTCTTCTGGCGACTCGACCATGCAGCCCATTTTTCTTCAAGTGCCTGTCAGTGGCTGAAAGTTTTGCTGGTCTTCCTGACCTTTTCATTTTCCACTTAATTAGAGTTTGAACACTGCTGATTGGCATTCTCAATTACTTGTATATCTTTTTATATCCCTTTCCTGTTTTATACAGTTCAATTACCTTTTCTCGCAGATTCTTTGACAATTCTTTTGTTTTTTCCATGACTCTGACAGAAAAGTATGAGAGATGCAAGGGTTTGTCTTTTATATACACAAACAGATCACAGGTGAGGAAGGTTACCTTTAGCAACCATTCAAATTTGTGTATGTCAACTTGTGTGCAAGTGATCAGGCCAAAATCACCAGGGTATGTAAACCTTTATTCAGAGACGTTTGGGTAGTTTCTGTTGTCATTATGATTTAAAAAGAGTGAAAAGTGTTGTTTTAAAATTAATTTAACTATTTTGTTTTGTAATTATTCATATTCTCTGAAAAATGTCCAAAAACAATCACAAATTCACAACTGTGTGAGGCAAAAGTGTTGGGACATACTACCAAATAATGGAAAACAACTTGCCAAATTCATCTTTTAAACGCATGCTGCATATTCAGACAAAAGAGCCACTCCACTTTTAGTACAAAGAGTTCGTGAACAGCTACTAATGACTATAATGTGGGACATCCTAAACCCTTTTATTTCAACATGAGACACTCTTTATGTGCATTACCAACTAAACACAGCTTGAATGCAACATTTGACTACAGATAGAGATCTACTGCCAATCCTCATAAAACACATTCACAAACAAACAAAAATCAATAGACAGTGAAACCCAGCAGGTACAGAGCGAATTATAAGACAAAAGCTTCAGCAAGAGTGCCGCAGAACAATAATAAGCCCCAAATTCAATACAGCAGCAGCGTTGTACTGGCCCTGATTTGTCACAGTGGCAGAGGTGTTGAGTCAGCTACATTTAAGAGCTACACATGCGGCTGTGATCACTTCACTAGTGTTAAGGGCTAGAGTGCGTGAATAAGTACATGCACTGAACAATTTAATAAATTAGTATACACAGAGGCAGGTGCTGTGCCTATTGTTCTTGCGTCTAGGGCACTTGGGCTGGTTTTATTGAGCCAAAGCAATTGTTTATGGCCCCTGTGAGAGGTTTTTTCTTGTTTCTATGAGGTTGCTGACAACGCAATACATTTTAACAACTACATGTATTAGGTGGAGGATAAAGATGCACTGGAAAAAAGTGTGCAGGAAGATGAAGAAAAATCAGTGCACTTGAGGTAGTGTAGGTTTCACTGGGACGTAAGGTTTAGTGCATAATTCTGTAGTAGTCGGCAGAAAAATAAAAGAGTTAAAGAAGTACGGTGCTGCGGTGGAAAAGTGAAGCCAAAATATTATTAACATACTGTATACCAGTGGGACTCTTTTGTTTAGGTCAGGACTTTGTGACGTTTGAATTGTTT
Organism: Neodontobutis hainanensis; assembly: GCA_024349245.1. Classification (NCBI taxonomy): domain Eukaryota; kingdom Metazoa; phylum Chordata; class Actinopteri; order Gobiiformes; family Odontobutidae; genus Neodontobutis; species Neodontobutis hainanensis. Next base: position 742,603 of record JALDNG010000054.1, read on the forward strand.
AAAGGTACATTAACCCCTGTAGCAGCCAGTCAGAGCAGTAACATGTCTGTACTTTTTAATTCATCCAGACATTATTCTCAGTCCTGCTAATGACGATGAGTTACACTAGATCCCTGCCGCTCATTGTCTATTGATCATGTAACAAGAGACCGCAGTAGGGTTGAAACGGTCTATAACATTGGTCATAAACATAATTAAAACAGCCCTGTGTAATTTTTAGCCAGTAGCACCGCGTAAATCAATAAATACACTGGACCCTAGTAGAATCTTATTTGTATATAATATGCTAAAATTACTCTGTTTCTGAAGATATGTGTTTTTTTCTTCCAAATGATTTGCATAGTTTCCTTTCAAAAACACACGTCTGTGAAATGACGGCCACTGTTGCTGGATAAAAGTTAGGCTGAAAAGACTAATACTAGAAAGAGTAATAATAAATTAACAACAGGAAACGTTTTACATGACAAATCATATTTTATGTGTCCACAAAGAATTTTAAATAATCTGTCTCAATGTGAAATTTGTTCCTACACAAAATCATGTTCCTGTAGGGCTTCCATATTTACTTAACCAGGTAGGTCAATCGTGAGCACAACCTACAGATACAAGGAGAACATGCAAACTCCACACAGAATGGCCCTGCCCTGGATGGGAATGGAACCCAAGACCTTTTGACTTTGATTTGTTGCCCTTTTCTAAATTTTTTTTCTTTTTTAAGCAGATTTGCTGTTTATTAAGACCTATTTTGCAACCGAATAACCCATTTACTTGTTGACGTCAGTGTCGACCAATGGGTGCGCTCCTTTTTACAGGACGCTTGCTGTGATTGGACAAACTCCTGCAGTGGGATGATCATTCTAAAGCCTAGAAGATGTCTTAAGGTCAACCTTTTTAAGGACCCCTCATGGTGGGTCACACTGGAGCAGCCAGTAGTCTTAGCAAAATATTTTAGCATAGAAATAATTGCCTATGGATTTAAATAAAATCCTAGCAGTTAAATCTGAGTAGTGGATAATCTTTGTTGTCAAATCTCTGCTCAAAAAGGCAAGGTAATAATATGTTGAGCTGTGACTACAGTGATTAGTTCAATAACCTGTTCAACATAAACATCATAAGTGAATTAGATTACATCTGCTCAATTAGGCTTTACATCTTTACATTTTTGACTCGGCGGTAATTCTTTTAATCTCTTTCTTGAGCTTGTTCTGCTCCAAACATAATAAGACTGATTATAAGTCTCGAGGAGAACAGGAACTCATTAACATCTTGATCTGAGTAAGCCCAGTCTCAGGGATGAGGATGTTCATTGTGTGAGAGTTAAATTGTCAGCCGCGGTGGATTTATTAATGACTTGCATTTTAATGTTTTTCAATGAAGTCTGATTTGGAACACCTGGTCTGTGTTGTTAAAGATGAGCAGATTCGAGCAGCTTTCGTCCAGTGGATTCTTTTACAATAGAAATGAGGAAGTTTAGTAAATGTTTTGTAAAGTGACATTTGTTTGTTGCTGCTTTGTTAGAAGCATTGTATTTTTTCACTTTTTAAAAATGCTAAAGATAGAGTTATTTGCTTTGGTATTTTTTAGGTAATGTTTATTATTTTAAAGTCATTAATTAGCATTGTGTAGTAGCACAAATTCAAGTTTAAACATTTATCTGTGTCTTGTCTCTTAAGACACTGGGGCAGATCTAATATGTTTTCCACTTTTACCTTTGGTTCGATAACCACAGTGGCTACACCTCAATGCAACTTTTCATGTTTGAAAGGAATTTGAGCCAATAATTTGAGTCATTTTCAGACTTTTGAGGTTACACTATAGTGCACCATTTGTTTTAATGATTGCCTTTTTTATAACTGATACTGTAATAACCGGTGATACACATTTTAAAGACTTTAACTTGGATTTGATATGATTAGAAAATCTATAAACTTGGCTTGTGTTTTTACATAGCATAACTCTGAAGAGCCTGCTTCTCTGTGGACAGCTGATAAAATACTACCCTCTAGTGGTGGATTTGCTGAAGTACAAACAGTGACTGCCCTCATAAACAAAACACAGCCTGTGCCATAAAGCTCTTGTGATTTTACTACAGTGATGATTGTGAATCTGTGCCTCAGCGTCTGACCTCTTAGCCTCGGCCAAAACAGCGCTGGCATTGCTGTATCTTTCTCTGAGCCTAAGAGACAGATCTATTTTGGGATGTGTAATGTAAGTATGTGAGGCCATTAGGACTAGGTTTACAACACATTCAGATTTGTGGGTCCATGAAAGCATTGGGTTGGATTTGCAATCGCAGGAGATATTACTTAAAAAAAATTCAATAATTTCAAAAATTCAGATTTGTAAAAGGACATTTAATTTAGATGGAGAACAGATTTGAGTTGGATTTGAACAGTTTCTAGTTAAATTTAAACAGGTTCTAGTTGGATTTTTTAGGATTTGGACTTATTAGAAAAAGTTTGAGATAAATTTGTTTTAAAAAATTATTGAAAATGCACTAAAAAAGAGCTATACTATATAGAAAATTGTGTTAAACCCCTCCCCCTAAAAAAAAAAAGGGAAATGGTTCAGAAATTATTTAGTATTTGATATGGCTCCCCTGAAGAAAGAATTAGGGCAACACTGCTTTAAAGAAACAAATATGTTTTTAGAAGAACTTTTAAAACTTTCTGAAAGCTCCTCCTAATAATCTTTTCTGCTCTGAATGGATTGATTATTTGCCCAACCCTACACAACCATCAGGCCTATTGAGATGAAGCATGCACACTTTTGATCTGATATTGTCATTTACTGATCGCATAGTCTGATCTAAAGTTTTTCAATTGAAAGAAATTATGTTAATGTATTTCTGCTTTTTGTTCACCAGCTCTAGTCGGCACAATATATTGACATTGACTGACCCACTGAAGATTTTATTGCTTATATTTGATAGTAATGTTTTTTTTTATACATTTCTTTTATAAAAGTCCCCTCCATGCCTTGTTGCTGTCGTCAGGAGCTCTCAGAGGTTTATACTGTGGTCCCTCTGGCTGTGTTCATCTGTAACGGTTTGTAATATAAAGGATGCTGCTTTAACAGGAGTATGCACAGGAAGCAGTGCTGCAGCTCCGCTCTGATAATGCTTTGATAATGTGAACTTACAGCCGACGTGTGGAGACGCAATAGGATCTTTTCGAACTTCCTGCTACGGTTGCAGCCATTAGCTGTTGTTTGTTTGTCTTTAGCCTGTGATGTTTTAAATTATGGCTGTAAAGCTCATGTCTCCCTCTTGTGCCTCTCTGTAGCTTAACTCTTTCACACACAGTCCATTAACAAACATCAAATGTGAAAACCAAGTGTTATAGTCCACAAAAAACAAGATACTATCGGATTTAAACACGTTAGCATGTCTGTTTCATGCAGCAGATGCTTTGGTGCACACAGCGAGGACAATAAATCACAAATAATGGCGAGTTGTCAGAGAAATCGTAGGCTCTCAGTTGGATCATTGTATTATAACGGCCGTATTGAAAGAGGCTTTTATGGCTTTTTAAATTGACTGCCCTCCTGAGCGCACAGGATTTTCTCCACAACATTCAACCAGGACAATCCAGAGGGACAGTTTCCCATCTTTATTAAAACCCACAAGCAATTATTTTACAATCAAAGGTGTGTTAAAGGATTTTGAGCTTTAAAAAGACCCTTTACAAACTGAGAGTCTATGGGTAGGCTTTGGTTATTCTAGGTAGCATTTGTTGTACTTAGTGTTGAGATCAGACAATTTATTTGTTAAAAGTCTCGATTCAAACTCAGACTCCTTTTCACGCCAGTCACTTTATAACTGGTTTGTTTGTCCTTATTTCTTTAAACTGTCCTTTTAACTCTGCCTCCTTCACCAAACACTAAACGCATAACATTTTTTAAGACTTGAAGACTCTTTATATTGTGCAGTTCTAATGTGAATAATTTTAAGAGTAGAAGGAAACATTTTAGTCCCTTTGTTTGTCTGTATATGTTTTATTTGTGTATTGCAGCTTTAACAGTTAGAGTTAGTTATAATTTATTTGGAAAATGTTCAATTGTGATATTAATCGGAGGTCATATTGCCCAGCTCTAGGGTGTACTGAAATAGAAAGGTGTTTTAGGCTCCTTGTTTAATCGCTCCATTAGTGTGGCCTGAAACAGACCTGAGTGATCAGACAGCTGTGATTTACACAAACCCACACCTTGTTTCCTCGGTAGCTCCTCTGATTTGGGAAGGCCCGTTGGCGGCCTCTGCCTCTCATTGTTGCCAGATCAGCGGGGCCTTGAGATGAATCATTAATGGCCGGTTCCAAAGGCTTAATGGCCTCTAATGTTCTGTAATGATCTCTCGTCAACGCCATGTGCACGCCCTTAATGGATCCAATGCCGTGGAGAATACTCCAGTTAGAACTTCGGGTAATTCCTCCTCTTTTTTTTTCTTTTTTCTTTTGACGGAGATGCGCATAGCAGGAAACAAGCTGAGAGCAAACAGGCTCCGGAGTGCCTCGAACGCAGCATGACTTTTCCTCTTCGCAGATCCACATCAGGTAGGACGAAAAGCCTGGAGATTTAAACATAGCATAACCGCTTTGAGACATGTGATGGGAAGGTAAGTGTCTGTTAATAATAGCACTTTAGAAGTTGCAGTTATTAAAATAAGAAGCTCTTAGAATTAGACAACGAAGCTCAAATTGTGGTTGGTTCAACATAAGAGAAAGGACAATACTGGTTCAAAGTGGATAAAATTGTCTAAAAGTATTTATTTTTGCCGTTTTCAACTACATCAAACACCAGGAGCTGTCCGAGGTGCTGAACTCTTAGGGCTAGATCCTCTTTAAGGAAAAAGTAGTATAAAAAACAAACATGATTTTAGTAAAAACAGCTCTTTTGGATAGTTTTAAGTTCACAAAGAAGTGAAGTCTAAATCAGAAATTGCTTTTGTAAAATGATGATCCTAGAAATATATGCTGCCAAATAAGCCTAATGCAATTAAAACTATGAGTCTGGCTGGAGATGAATAAATTGTTTTCTTGGCTAAACATGACTGAACAGCAGCCTCTTCTGGGACCTAGCTCTAATCCTGTTACTGTCCAAATCCATGTCGGACTCCGGGGCGCTTCCTTACAACATCTAGGAAAGAGCGTGACCATAGCTTGATCCCATTACAGAAGCATTTAACTGTACCTTAAATGACCTGCAGCCTATTCATGTAAAAGGCTTTGTGTTCTTTAACGATCTGTGGGAATACATACTTTCCACACTGGGTCATAAGGATATAAGGATTGGGCTGTTTCTTTATTAACAGTCAGTAATTATTTTATATTTGTTTTTAGTTTATTTCTGTTATTCTGCCTGGATACAAACCAATTTATCAAAGAAACACTGAAGAGCTTAATGTGTTACATGATAAATTACATTTCATAAGCTCCACTTGCCTATATTGTACAATATAACATTTACATTTATTCATTTAGCTGACGCTTTTATCCAAAGCGACTTACATTAAGCTTCTATTCACCAGTGTTACAGCCACTTGAGGCAAGGAGGGTCAAGTGTCTTGCCCAAGGACACAACGCCAGTATGAACTGTAAGTAGAGTGAGAATCAAACCTCCTACCTTCCTGTTGAAGGACGACCACTGAGCCACTGTGCCCCAACATGACACTAAAATAATTAAAGAAAATTCTGATTGGCTTAGGACATTTTTAACTTGACATGAAGGGACAAGCTTAAGATGTAGCATAATAAATGGTTTACACTACTGTCTTTACATTGCTATAGTGTAGACCCCCTTGTCACTCCAGGTACATTTGCCAAAAACGTCTTAAAAAAGGATACCCAAATTAAAATTAAAGCTAAAGCTTGAACCCTTTGAAGTACATATAAAGTTTGGGCTCTTTGTAAAGGTACATTCTGTAGTTTTTACTCAAGCAGTGAAATGTATTGGAGGTATAACTGGTAAATAGTTATACACATTAGAACAGACATAACTCAGAAATAAGTTTTTTTTTCTAAAAAGAAGGCTGCAGAAATCTCCATTTTTGAGATTTGGATTGAAACATACAATAGGCTTACAGAAACAGGTCTTGAATATTACCATTTCAAAATTGAAACTGAAAAAACTAACATTTTAAAGATCAGAAGATGCTATTGAATGATATGCTGCATGTGCACATGCATGTGTTCTGGACGATGTGTTGAAAAAAGGTGGCAATGACCTCTAGAAGGACATAGGGATGTTAAGGGGTTATAAACTCAGGTGTGTCTCAGAGGTCCTCACGTCACATGGTTGTGACTTTGGCCGCAGCTTGACATTTGCTCTAAAGAAATAGGTGATGGTCATTTACAGCTTTTAGTTCGACCTAGTGACATAAGTATATATATATATATATATATATATATATATATATATATATATATATATATATATATATAATATACTTTTTGCCATATTGCTCAGCCCTAAACACAAAGCTTTTACTGTAAATGTGGTTTGTTTTCTTCCTCTGCTTATCTCTAGACTCTGGCTCTACTAAGCCTCATAAAGCCCTTTCCCTATTCTCACCTCCAGGGCCTTCTGAATAATGGCTTAAATTATAACTAAATCAATCTTAGTTTAATTTGTGGTTAATGTAAACACAAATATAGCTCATCAAGTTGATGTGGTTATATAATTTATGAAGGAAACATTGCTAAAGAGACTGTTCCTCTTTCTGTTTTTGTTCAAGCTTGTTGTTTCTCGACCTTGTATTGATCTCGATATTGATTCAGCCGTTTTCTGTTATGTCTAAATTTGTTCCTGCTGTGATTTAGGGTGAGCTGGTTCCACTGTTTCCACTCGGTTCACTCAACGTTGGCCTCTTCAGAGCCGTTTGTCTTGCAGCTTTACGTTCTCCTGGCTCCGTGTGCGGCGTCGGCTTTTAAAGGCTCTGTGTGTGCGGCGAGTTTGAAAGCAGCGCAGATATCATAAATGAAAGATGAAGACCTACTTCTCAGTCAATCCATTTCACTGCTTGTGTACGTTTGCTTTCAAATTTTTATGCACCTGGATTACATTAAAGATTACCTCCGTAGCGGACCCTGAGGCAGAAACAACAAAAGTACTGGCCTGGTTTTGTATTATGTAAGCTCCCAGGGCAGCTGCCAGGAAAACCTGACCCAATGCAGTTAATAGCAACATTACCTCACACTCAGTTTGACTCAACTTCTTCTTTTTGAAGCCATTGCATAAGCCTTTGTGCAAACGTTAGTCTTATGGTCAGTGGGCTTTGTGTTATTTTAATAACCTGCATTTTAAAGATAATCCAAGTTTCTGTTTCTGTTTTTTTCAATACACACCACTGTTGGGGAAATAAGTACTTGTTATTATCAAGTTCTCAATTGTGGCTACTCATGGCATATCTTTATATTGTTCTTCCATTAAAATGTTGTAACGTCTATAATAACATCACACAGAAAGAAATACACATATTTAAAATGATTTTGACAACTATGGCATATCGTTATGTACAACTCTTCCAGGTCAAATCAATAAAGTATTGATGTAAGGTTTCCAGATGCCTGGATGATGACTAGAATATTAACCACCCAAAGCAAGAAATATGATGTAACTTTTTATATTTCGGCGGCTGGTGGCATGTATGAGAAAAAGACTGGTAGAAAAAATACGTGTGAGAATTGAAAAGCTATTGTTTGTACCTAAATTTGCATAAATAGAGTAAATTCACTGGTAATATAGTAAAAAGTAATAGAAGAAGGAATCATTTATGGATAATAAAAATAAATAGGAACTTATTTTGGTAATATGTTAATAGGTTGCAAAAGAACTAAACATCCCTAATTCTGGTATTTGATGTATTTAAATTGTCTGTATAATATTGAATTTAAGCTGCTGAGGTAATCTTCTATAGAATATGCTGCATATTCATGTTACGTGTCCCTCCTGCCGTGACCTGAATGAGACTGTGCAGACTTTATGAGTGATGTGTCAGCTCTTTTTGCAGCAGTGGTTTTTAAGTGCACGCTAACACGTCTACAATAGACTGTATATATACCCACACAACCAGAGTCTTACCTAATCATTCACCAGGCTGTGGTTAACGCCAGCTTCTCCAGTCAACCAAAGGTCATAGGTGCCACTTCACTGACCACGTCCCGACCTCCACTGTCCATCACTTTCTGCTCCTTTCTCTGACTTCCTCTCTTCAACAGCTTTTCCCTCTTTCTCACTTGTGTAATTTACTGCTCTTCTCGTTGTGCTTTCATCGATTTGCTTTCCCCCACCCCTTTACCCCCCACCCCACCAGAGAACAGCATGCGTCGTCCGCGCCTGCTGCTCGGCGCCAGGTGGAGTCAGACAGCCCGTTGTCCGTCCATCGCCTCGTCTTCCTCCGATCGGCGGCGTTTGGAGGAAGTGCAGTTGCCATGCGCCGCCCCAGCTGTATCTCCCTCTGACAGCTGTGCAGCGGTTCTGCTGTGGGGGCCGCCTGTGGCCGAAAGACATGCATGAACGTCCTGATTGCTGTGTGTTTGGTGCTCGGAGTGCCTCTGATTTGTGCTAATGCAAAGGTCTCAGGAAGGAACCCCAGCTCGTCCAATGCAGGCTTTCAGCAGTGGGGAACCGATGCACCAAAAACAGAAGAGAGCCCCTCCTTTACCCCTCTCCTCTTACAGCGGTACAGGTCCTTCTCTCTCTCATGACCCAAATATACCCTTAGACTCATTATACACTCTGAGCATCTCCCTCTTTCAATTCCTCGCTGATCTCATGCTATAATTCTTATTATCTGTCTCCCTTTTTCTCGGCTCATTGCCTTTGTAGGCTGGGTGTTTGCCAGAAGCTTCTCCCATCTGACACAAACAACAGCACAAGTTGTTCCCATGAATAGGCGACATTAAGGATTTAGTAGGCACCTATCAAAAAAAAAACGACTACAGATTTTGAAAAACACTCTCCGACTTGTTTTTCTGAGAGATGTACAGTTCAGAGAGTACAGTTACACATTTTGGGAAGCTGCCATGTTGTATGTTTTTACAGACATACTTCACCCTACAGTTAGTCTATTTCGGGGACTCAAATGTGTTTTTATTTATTTTTTATTAGTGTAATTCTGACAGAGCTTAAACAGAAAACAAACATCTGTTAGATTCTCCTAAAAGGGGACAGCGGTAATAAATCAAAAATAAGTTTGTAACTCTGTTTTAACTACTACTTCTTCTTACTCTGTATTGTGGAAACGACGTCAGACTCAGTCTTGTGGCTAAAAGGTTAGCCTCGGTGACAAATGCTTATTACGGATGGCCTCAGGTTAATGTCTAAACAAATCAAGCCCCATTCAAGAGTTAAAGATGGCTGCTGTGACTTTTCAGCGGAAGCTCGCTCATTGGTGAATTCAATAAATGTTCCCGGCTTTGAGGCTAATTTGATATTGGGTTGGTACAGCCTTTGGGTTGTACAGAGTTGTGTTGTTTCACCTGCTGCCCCTCAAGGTGTTTCTGTTTAGATCAATGGGCTCACAGGGACTAAACTCAGGATATTTTCCAGGATAAGAGGCCGTTGCATTAAACTCCAAACCACTAAACCATTCTGACTATTTTGGCGTTTTGTTTTTTAATTAGTTTAAGGTGTATCTCCTTTTCAAGTGCATCACCACAAGTGGCTGCTCCTGTCCACAGCTGACAGTTTAGCAGGATTTTTTGCACTTTTGCACCCTTAATACAATAGTGTGCATTAATCTGTGTTCAGGTTTTTCTGATTAAAAAACCTGGGCCAAACAAACAGTCAGGTTAGGCCTATGTCAGTGGCACAGGCCATTGGTAATCAACAGACCATAATATTTACCTGCCCTGTGTCTAATGTCTTGAGGTCCCATCATAGCTGCCACCTTCCCTGGTCCCATGTGACACCTTACAGATTTATGTCCCCATAACGTGACCAGCTCCCATCACGCAAAAACTCAATATCTTATTCTACTGCCCCTTTCCATAAGACCACGTTATACACACTCATACACACACATAACCTACACATACACACACAGTCTACACACACATCGTCTACACACACACAGTCTACACACACATAGTGTACACACACATACACACATAGTCTACACACACATAGTGTACACACACACATACACACAGTCTACACACACATAGTGTACACACACATAGTGTACACACACACGTACACACACAGCCTACACACACATAGTGTACACACACATACACACATAGTCTACACACACAGTCTACACACACATCGTCTACACACAAATAGTGTACACACACATACACACAGTCTACACACACACAGCCTACACACACATAGTGTACACACACATAGTGTACACACACATAGTGTACACACACATACACACACAGTCTACACACTTAGCCTACAAACACATACACACATAGCCTACACACACATCGTCCACACACACATAGTGTACACACACAGTCTACACACACAGTCTACACACACATCGTCTACACACACATAGTGTACACACACATACACACATAGTCTACACACACAGTCTACACACACATCGTCTACACACACATAGTGTACACACACAGTCTACACACACACACAGTCTACACACACAGTCTACACACACATAGTGTACACACACACAGTCTACACACACACAGTCTACACACACACACAGTCTACACACACATACACACATAGTGTACACACACACAGTCTACACACATAGTCTACACACACACAGTCTACACACACATCGTCTACACACACATAGTGTACACACACACAGTCTACACACACACAGTCTACACACACACACAGTCTACACACACACACAGCCTACACACACATAGTGTACACACACACACACACACACACAGCCTACACACACATAGCCTACACACCTGTTTCTATCTCCCATCAGCTCTGAGACACGTAAATATCATTCCACGTGGGCTGCGGGCTACAGGTGCCCCCCTCCCTCCTCACGTCCCCACGTACACCCCCACCCCCCGCTCATCTTTGGGGCGGGCAGGGAGCGCTGCAGCAGTTTTGTGAACGGCACGGCTGCACCATGCTCCGCCGCTCGCAGAGGCTGCCCCGCGCCGTTTCATTGACAAACACCCCGTTCTTTGCCGCTGCTGCCGCTGCCGCTGCTGCTGCTGCATTAGTGTCGCGCACGGCGTCGAGAAGCGGCGCAGAGACAGAAGAGACGGGGGCAGCTGCAGTGAACAGCTACAACGAGAACGCGCTGTAAGCTGTTGATTCGCGACTTGAACCCGGACCAGATCAGCGTGTCTCCCTCACGGGTCTCTTGGGACAGTCGCTGAAAGAAAGTACAGCTCACGGACCCCTTTGGGGGACAGTAGAGTATTTGTTTAAGGACTTCCATGAACCGGGCGCACTGATGGAGGACACCAGCGAGACTGCAGCGGCCGATGTCTGATGCGAACTGAGCCGTGGGTGGCGTAGACCCCCGCCCCGTACCCCTCTGCTCCAGGCGTAGTCCGCGCTCCTCGCAGCGGCAGCATGTCCAGGGCAGCGGCCATCGCCAGCTCGCTCATCCGCCAGAAGCGGCAGGCGCGGGAGCGGGAGAAGGCGAACGCGTGCCGCGGCAGCGGCAGCCCCAGCGAGAGCAAAGGCGCCAACGAAAAACCCAGTAAACTCAATGTGTTCTCGCGGGTCAAATTGTTTGGCTCCAGGAAGAAAAGGAAGAGAAGACGACCCCCAGGTCCGAGTCAAGCCAATGACAATGGCAGCACCGTCCGAACATTACCAACCATCACCGACCATCTCCACCACCATCAGCTTCATCTCCGGCTCCAGCTGAGCCACCTTCACTAACCCTCATCTCCTCACTTCATCTGACACCCTCCTGACACCCATCCCACAGCATGACTCCAGCCTCATTTTAACTTTGTCCCACATAGAAGTACAGCTCCAGCCTGGGACTCAGCAGCATCCCAAATCAAGAAGAGCAGTGGAGTTTTGATTTCCTGTTTGTTGTTTTTGAAGCATGAACTGTTCAGGGATCAGTGCTGGGTGCTCTAGGCCCAGAAAATGGAGACATACTCAACCTCTTCTTCTGTAACACTTCCTGCTTCATGGGTGATACATGTAATCTTTTGATGAAGAATGAATGCAGTTTAAGTGTCTGCTCTCTTCTGTTTTTACCCAGAGCCCCAGTTAAAGGGGATTGTGACCAGACTCTCCAGTCGCCAGGGTTTCCAGCTGCAAATGCAGCCTGACGGCACCATCGATGGCACCAAGGATGAAGACAGCACCTATGGTACGTCTGATTATCTATTTATTGCACTAATACTATGGCATATTCACTACTAGATCAGGTAAATATTTAAATTGTGGTTGCACAGAACAACTGTTTGTGCAAAGCAAACAGATAACAAACAGACAAACAGATACAAACAATGTTTTCATCCCAAGGATTAACGCGTTAATATTGCTTAATATGTTTTTTTTTAGCAAACACTACCATAACATAACTAGACTGTGACAGAAGCTGGCCTACCCTTCAAATAAAATATGCAAATACAGCCAAATAACAAATGAGTGTCCCTTGAAAAACTGAACTAAAAAGATCAGAAGTTCTAAACCGAGTTGCAGAGGCCGGTGTTTGTTCAAAGCTGAGTGAACTGTGAACAGGGCGTCTCTGTTCCGGTATTAAAACAATCAGTCTCAAACAGATGGCATAAATTTCCATTAAAGTTTTCCTTCAAAGTGAAGCCAAGCGGCATTTCAAGAGATTGGACCATGTGCCATTTAATCTCTCAGCCTAAAACCTTTAGTGATTGTAAATCACAGCAGAAACATAATTCACCATAGCGCAGAAAAATAAAAGCTCAGTTTTGTTTTTGGTAATTGTATTCTGTTTCCATTACGCGGCCCTCAGAGCGTGTTACTTTCAGATCTGATTGAACAGTGCAACGTATTCAAGGTCCAAAAGCGAGTCTGTGCTGATTTAATTCAATTCCTGTCAGAATGAATCTAATTTCAAGACAAGTTTCTCTGTGAAAATGTGACGAACAGTGGACTCAGTCACACAGCAACACGTCAAGTGTTCATTTAATCTGCAAACAGCTGCATGTTGTTGCTCTAAAATGTCAGGGGGCTGTCAATAAAAAATCTGCAAAGTATCGTGTTGAATCCCCCCAAATGATTGAAGATACTACAACTACATATAATCAATTTAGCGTTATCATTCTCCCGCTTTCACACTCCACAACATGTGATTGATACAACTAATTCAATTATGTTGTTGTGCTTCAGACGGCAATCACTCTCTTCCTGTCACACAGTTGGTGTTGCAGGCGCCGCAGATTAATCTCTGCTACTTCCCAGGCCACCAACTGTTGTGCACAAAGCAAGGAGAAAAGAAACGAGATGGCAATGATGGGTGTGTGTTCTTTAATTAGACAATTATATGGTGTAAACATCATGTAAACGCCTGCACACATGAAAGCCAGCCGTGACTTGTGTGTGAATGTGTGAAACATAAGCTCCATCATGTGAAAGAACATGGTTGGCTTAATCCGAAAAACAAGAAAACTAGATTAAAATATGCTGTACTTTTACTTTAATTAAGTTATTTTGGAATGGTGTCCTATTGTGTCCCAGAATAACTCAGAACAAATGTTTTTGAGTAAAAGTGGTGAGACAAAGATGAGTACAGAGACCCAGACTTGTCATGTTAGTTCAGTTAAAATTCTGACGTAAGGTCTGTTTAAGACGTTTATTTGACAGTTACAAGCAGCTGCTGATTGTTTATAAGTCCCCCTTTAAACGAAGGCTGTTTTTGGAAAATAATGTAATTGTATTTTTTTTCAACCAATACTGCAATTACGATTATTTATGCGATTATTTATATTTTCTTATTAATTATTTTCTTATTATCTACAATCAATTAATATGACAACACTTTGCTTTTCAAACTCATGTTTCTTGTAAACCAGGTCGATATGTAATTAAGAAATTAGATGATGCATGAAATTATATTTATTTAACCATTTAAATCACACTGGATCTAGTCTCGTAGTCAGCTAAAAACTTTCAGTGCATTGACGATGTCTTCGTTTTTTTCAGCTTTAGCGACAGTCATTGAGAGAAAGCTGCATTTCCTTTAAAGTACAAAGGAGAAAAAAAAGTATATGTAGCAGGCATATTGAGTCCCAATGAAGACACGCCCTAAATGTAGCCCATGGGCCCCCACCTTTCTAGATCCAACCTTGCAGAAGCCTCCTGAAATACAGACCTTTATTGATAGTTGACAGTAGGTTGACAGAAAACAGAGTGAGAGAGGGGGTGACATTGACGACTAAAATATTGGACTTTTAATACTAAAACATCTCAGTCCCGGTCTCAGTGGTGCTTGACTTGAACAAATGTGAATACTTTCATTTGAACCTCGCTCTGTGCGCACTAAACATGTGCTTGCTGCTATACTCTGGTACTGTTTGATTGAAAGGTGAACAGCACATAGACCACAGTAAACAAACCAAAAACAGACGGAGCATGACAAGATGCTTCGTGAAAGTGAAAAGAGCGTGAAACAAAATGAGCAGAGGTAAAACATTGAGCAATAAGAAGGTGAATGTGTTATCAGTGTTTGATGCAGGGTCTTGTGAGTTTACAGAAAACACAGATTAAACTGTTGCATTCAGGTCTGCTGCCATCATAATAGTTTGTTTACTCTCTTCTGACGGCACCAACAAGTGGGTCTCTTGTTTCTGTTTGGTCATACTTTGATAGTTAGGTTAATGCTTAGATACTGCGCCTAAGACTGAGAGCAGTGCATGACAAATGAAGAGATATCAGGACTTAAACAGGTATTTAATTTAGGTTACACAGCAAAGAGGAAGTAGTGTGAACCAGTATCTAAAAAGTAAAAGTAGAGAAGTAAAGTAGAAGTCAAGTAGAAATGAGCAATGTAATTTTCCATCCAAGCACAATAATGATGTTGATGAATAAATCACTTGTGGTCTTGGTGGGTCTTAATTTGAAAACCACAGAGACTAAAACAAGACCAAGTGAAGATGTTTCAGAGCATGCCCGGTCTTGAGAATTGCAACCCTAAACTCTCTCCCTAGATTTTATTTATGGCACAATGCAAGATGTATTTTAGTGAGGCACTGAAGCTGGTTCGTGGCAACTGTAGTAGACAGTGTCCTGGCCTGTATGTATACGTAGGTCTGACTAAACAGCTCTTATGCAACGCCCAATTCACAAGGGTCAGCCTCACTGGACCAGAGTCAGCAGCTCACCCAAGAATAGATTTTATTCGACTTTCATTGTTATTATTTCACATGTAACAATTACTATTCGATAAGCAGGAAGTGCATGTGTATGTTTAGAATATGGTCAGTAAGTACGTTGTGTAGAAATATAAATTTCATGTGCAGTAGATAATTAGTGCTAATGGTTTGTAGCACAGTGCATAAAAAATACTTAAAACCAGTGGCAGAGTTATTTATGATGTTGTAAATCTAAATATTGAAGCACATTTGACCAGTTACTCTGTCAAATGGTACATATTGTATAGCCCTAGTGTGCAACTTTGACGACAGGAGATAAGTCATCCACATTTTGATCAGAGAATATGGTTTTAATATTAACACAGTTTAAAAGACAAGAGAAAGCGGCCATTTTTGTCAAAGT
Source organism: Neodontobutis hainanensis (assembly GCA_024349245.1). Classification (NCBI taxonomy): domain Eukaryota; kingdom Metazoa; phylum Chordata; class Actinopteri; order Gobiiformes; family Odontobutidae; genus Neodontobutis; species Neodontobutis hainanensis. Next base: position 758,278 of record JALDNG010000054.1, read on the forward strand.
GGAAATCCTTCACTAAACAGAAAAAGAAGGGTTTACCACTTAATCTCTCCACATCTATAACACTGAGCTCAAGTCCCAAGGCAGTCTCTCGCTGCAGGTCCCACCTCGATGATAAGGACTTCATGTGAGGCAGGGTCACACTACGGTGCTCTGACTCTGAGGGCTGATGACTCATTGGCAAAGACTACTTCTCTGACTGTAGCATTTCAGATAAGGTTAACGACCCACAGAGAATGGCTCTCACCTCCGCGCGGTATATCTGCCGCTTTATACCAGACTCTCAAACTGATGAAGCTCCCTGGATGAGGAAGAAAACTGTTCCTCCCAGACTATTGTGTTTTCATTTTTACTGGAGTACTTAGACAAAAATATTAAAACGATCTCTGTTCACTTTAGAAAAAAAAAAAAACGGATAGCCTTTTGTTATGAGGTTTAAGTTTATCCTCACAGATTAGCTTTTAGCCAAAGGTTGTTCTTTGTTTTCTTCTCTAACAGTCAGAGAAGACACAGTGCCTTTATTTAAAATTTAAAGTTTATGGAGACGTTTTTGTGATTAAAAAGGTAATCTCACAATACCAATGACAGTAGACAGGTGTACAGCAGCAAGTCATAAACCATGTCATGAATGTGAATTGTGATGCATATAGTGCTCTCTCACTGCACACTAAGAGTTAAACAGCATCTGATTCAAAAAGAAACATGCGTACTTCTAGTCTGTTGTAGTAATTCAGTGTTGGTCAGTTTTTTTAAATTGTCATATCTTAAACATTTCTGTCATATCACATATCATAGAAATGTTTTTGATTTAGTTTGGTATAATTTTTGAAGCTATCACCTTGACAACACTGTCTTTTTCAAACTAAACCCAAATCATAGTTTTAGCAGAGTAACAAGCACAAGAACAAAACTCAGCACAGGACAAAAGATGGCGAGACAAAAAGAAAGAAATGCCCTCAATTAGTGAGTCAGGGCGCTGTGTAGCATCAAGGTCACAGCAGCGCCAGCCAGATCTGTCCCTTTGTGGAACGCATTAGAGCGGTCAAGTACTCCAATGGGAAGTTCCAGGACAGGTTTGTGCCAGTTTGATGTTGTGGGAAGCTTGTTACAAATCCAAGACAGGAAAATGTTCTGCACCGTTACATTAATGTCTCTGTAAGAGCCACAGGATCCAAAGTCACTCCAAATGAAACATACGTATTTTAAAATAAGAATGTATTTGTCTGAACAACATGCTTTGGTGATAGTACTTGAGCAACTCGGGATCGATTCTGACTCGAGTCATATGCTCAATGCATTTTTCATCTCTAACCCTATTTTCTTTCAATCTGCACTAACTCCTTCAAATCAAAAAATCATCAAAAAAAAAAATCAGTTAAGGATCCATGCTTACTAGAGAATGATTTAAAGGTGCAGTGGCATCATTTCAGAGTCCACACCTCATTTTCTGTGAGCACCTAAACAGTGTAACAAGCCATTCTGAATAAACAAAGGTCTGCTTAAAAATAGGTTTACTCTACTTTAGACATTTAAAAGCAAAATCTACCGAGTTCTTGAAGCCTGCATACAAGATTTTGTGGTCAAATAAGAGACTTCTCTTCCAGCAGTGCTCAGTTTGTCTGCTCTGGGCTCAGTTATTTGCTCTGTGCAGTTGTTGGGTTCTACTGGGTTTTATGGAGCTTTAAATGTCTATTTTTTTAAAACATGCAAATGCAAAGAGTGTTATTTTAGCTGAATATACACTATTGAATACACGTGTTCCGTTATATTTAACTAAATACTACACATTTTTACACAGTGGACTTTTAAACCCACATAATAAGCTTTTCTCTGATTTATTTCAGTGCAGTCTCAAACATGATCTGTAGTTCTGTACGAATACATGGATGAATGTCTTATTATTAGCTATGCATGAGCTGACCATAATTCAACTGAGATTTGAGTTTATGAGTTGAATCTCCTATAAATATTAAATTCATGATGTTAATGGAGCCCCTGAGTGCTTCTTTTTATCTGTTATGGCAAGAAACAACATAAAAACTACCAAGCGTTGCCTAACAGTAACTAGTTTCAAGTGCAGACTCTGAAAAAAACTGCTTTAAAGCCATTTGTGTTATTAAAAACTCATGAACATACAGTTAAAAGCAAAGGAACATGGGGAAAAAAGGTCTCTGCCTCTAATAACTGCACTATATACATTTCTAGGTCTAAAGTCTGTGCTGTGTGTCAGCTCGGATTTAACGGTTCACAAATGTTTGAAGCTATAAATCATTTGGATAATCCTAGAAACAGCTCCTGCGTCGTCAAAAACGTACAAATATGTAACAAAACCAGCTTTTCCTTTTGATAATTCACAGTCTTTTCACCCCACGGTTAACACTGCACACTAAATCACCAGAGTAATTCAATAGCCTGACTGAGCTTCTTGCCAGTTCAAATGGAAGGGTCATAATAGCGGCCCTCGTGTTGATGAGCATATTTCTCTCTGTTTCATTCCTTTGCAGCTGTGTTCAACCTAATCCCGGTCGGGCTCCGAGTGGTGGCCATCCAGGGCGTTCAGACCAAGCTCTACCTGGCCATGAACAACGAAGGATTTCTCTACACCTCTGTGAGCACACCAATTTTATTCCTTCAATCTCTGTCGCTCATTTTTACGGGTCTGGAGCATGAAGGGGGGTGGGGCTGGAGTCTGTCTGGTCGGCTCGAGGCGAGGTGCAGCCTGGACAATCACTGTTTAATCACAAGGGCTGACACATACAGACAAGCATTTATTCTCTAGTCGCCGGTACATGCATGTTATTGGACAAAGCAGGACACAGCAAGCTCCCCATAGAAAATAGTAAATGCCTCCAGATGCACAAAATCTGTATCACAAAAGTCAGTATGAGCATTTATCCATCCATCCATCTTCTACCGCTTATCCGGGGCCGGGTCGCGGGGGCAGCAGTCTAAGCAGAGAAGCCCAGACTTCCCTCTCCCCAGACACTTCCTCCAGCTCTTCCGGGGGGATACCGAGGCGTTCCCAGGCCAGCCGAGAGACATAGTCCCTCCAGCGTGTCCTAGGTCTTCCCCGAGGTCTCCTCCCGGTGGGACATGCCCGAACACCTCCCTAGGAGGCGTCCGGGAGGCATCCGAAACAGATGCCCGAGCCACCTCAGCTGGCTCCTCTCGATGTGAAGGAGCAGCGGCTCTACTTTGAGCTCCTCCCGGTGACCGAGCTCCTCACCCTATCTCTAAGGGAGCGCCCGCCACTCTGCGGAGAAAGCTCATTTCGGCCGCCTGTATCCGGGATCTTGTTCTTTCGGTCATGACCCAAAGCTCATGACCATAGGTGAGAGTAGGAACGTAGATCGACTGGTAAATCGAGAGCTTTGCCTTACAGCTCAGCTCCTTCTTCACCACGACAGACCGGTACATCGACCGCATTACTGCAGAAGCTGCACCGATCCATCTGTCAATCTCACGCTCCTTCCTTCCCTCACTCGTGAACAAGACCCCGAGATACTTAAACTCCTCCACTTGAGGCAGGAGCTCTCCACCAACCTGGAGGGGGCAAGCCACCCTTTTCCGACTGAGAACCATGGTCTCAGACTTGGAGGTGCTGATCCTCATCCCAGCCGCTTCACACTCAGCTGCAAACCGCCCCAGTGAACATTGAAGGTCCTGGCTTGATGGAGCCAACAGGACAACATCATCTGCAAAAAGCAGAGATGAAATCCTGTGGTCCCCAAACCAGACTCCTCCGGCCCCTGGCTGCGCCTAGAAATCCTGTCCATAAAGATAATGAACAGGACCGGTGACAAAGGGCAGCCCTGCCGGAGTCCAACATTCACCGGGAACAGGTCTGACTTACTGCCGGCAATGCGAACCAAGCTCCTGCTCGGTCGTACAGGGACCGGACAGCCCTTAGCAAAGGGCCCCGGACTCCATACTCCCAGAGCACCCCCACAGGGCACCGCGAGGACACAGTCGAATGCCTTCTCCAGATCCACAAAGCACATGTGGACTGGTTGGGCAAACTCCCATAATCCCTCCAGCACCCTGGAGAGGGTATAGAGCTGGTCCAGTGTTCCACGACCGACGAAAACCGCATTGTTCCTCCTGGATCTGAGGTTCGACTATCGGCCGCATTCTCCTCTCCAGTACCCTGGCATAGACTTTCCCGGGAGGCTGAGGAGTGTGATCCCTCTGTAGTTGGAACACACCCTCCGGTCCCCTTCTTAAAAAGGGGGACCACCACCCCGGTCTGCCAGTCCAGAGGTACTGTCCCCAAACGCCACGCGATGTTGCAGAGGCGTGTCAGCCAAGACAGCCCCACAACATCCAGAGACTTGAGGTACTCAGGGCGCCTCATCCACCCCGGTGCCTTGCCACCGAGGAGCTTCCCAACTACCTCAGTGACTTCAGCCTGAGTGATGGACGAGTCCACCTCTGAGCCCTCGGCCTCTGCTTCCTCAGTGGAAGACGTGACGGTGGGATTGAGGAGATCCTCGAAGTATTCCTTCCACCGTCCAACAATATCCCCAGTTGAGGTCAGCAGGTTCCCACCTCCACTGTAAACAGTGTTGGCAGGGCACTGCTTCCCCTCCTGAGGCGCCGGACGGTTTGCCAGAATTTCTTCGAGGCCGACCGATAGTCTTTTCCATGGCCTCACCGAACTCCTCCCAGACCCGAGTTTTGCCTCCACAACCACCCGTGCTGCAGCTCGCTTGGCCTGCCGGTACCTATCAGCTGCCTCAGGAGTCCCACAAGCCAACCAGGCTCGATAGGTCTCCTTCTTCAGCTTGACGGCCTCCTTACTTCCGGTGTCCACCACCGGGTTCGGGATTGCCGCCACGACAGGCACCGAGACTTTGCGGCCACAGCTTCGAGTGGCTGCGTCGACAATGGAGGTGGAGAACATGGTCCACTCGGACTCAATGTCTCCAGTCTCCCTCGGAATCTGGTCGAAGCTCTGTCGGAGGTGGGAGTTGAAGATCTCTCTGACAGGGGACTCGGCCAAACGTTCCCAACAGACCCTTACAGTACGTTTGGGTCTGCCAAGTCTGTCCGACCTTCTCCCCCGCCATCGGATCCAACTCACCACCAGGTGGTGATCAGTTGACAGCTCCGCCCCTCTCTTCACCCGAGTGTCCAAGACATACGGTCGGAGGTCAGATGAGACAACTACAAAGTCGATCATCGACCTCCGGCCTATGAGCATTTAAACGGTTGCTTTACATCAGAATCAGACACAATGTAATCAAATCAAAGGGTACGTGATATTTTGTAATATGGTTCACTCAACATTTCCACAGACATAGCACTAAAGAGTAATTACATGTCACTTTAAAAGGATTTACGTGCAAAAGAGCCCAGAACTGATTTCCCTGAAAATCAACTCCAAGCAATTTCCACACATCAATTCCAGGGAAGGTAGTGGGAAAGCTGTGTTGTGAATGAAAGTAGGACCGTTATCAGTGCGTACAGCGAAGGCAAACGGAGATCAGACTCTTTCTTCTTTTTCATGTCGACTTAAGACGGTTTAGGTACCGTCAACCTGAGGCATTTTCAGCTTTTATCTGTCAGATGTAAACAGGAGAGAAATGTGAAAAGGGCTTTGTTTTTTTCCTTCTTACCACTGTTTAGTTTGAGCATATCTTTATATCTATCACCTTTTTTGGCAACATGTACCACATATTAATCAGTCTGTAATCATTTTTTTATTTTATTTATGATGTTTTTTTTGAATGGGACAGTGCATATTAATGTTTAAGTTTACACAAAACTGCCCAGATTTAGCACATCAATAGTTTCCATCCATAGTCCCAGACGTAGAAGGAAAACAAAACACCAATACTACAGACAGTACAGTACCCGAACTTAAAATCCTTGTTATAGATATAGTTATTTTAAAGGGCCTATGTATAAACACCCAGTCATGAACCGTAACAACACACAATGTGTAGTTTTGACATTCATTAATGAGCTCAAACATATAAGCAGGTGGGGAGTGTATAGAAAGCATCCCAAAGCCATTTGTATTATTTGTATTTCACTCCTCATGTTCTTCAAGATTGTGTCTAGAAACAAGATTGCACATTTAATTGGTTTCGCATTGACCGTGCTTTGTCCATTGTCATTACGGTCGCCGTTAAAGACAGACATCTCTGAACCGAGAGCTGCTTTCAGTGACCACACTCTCATTATCGCAGTATCAACACGTCAATACTTTAACTACAGTGTCGCCTCGTGAGTCAGCTGCCACTCTGTGTTATAATCCACTGTCTGAGCCTTCCTTATCAGTCTGGTGATATTGTGGTGTGGCAGCATTGATCTCAGCTCCTCCTGCTGTAGCCTGATTTTGTTTATTCCCCTTCAGTCATTCTCCGATAGGAAGATTACTTTGTGTCCATTTATGCCCGGTCCCACTCAAATTTGTTCAGATATACACATGCGTAGCCGCTGTGCATAAATTTCCTCAGACGTGTCAGAAAAGGCAGTGTTGGCTGCGCAGCACAGCATTAAGTAGGCTCACTTTAGCTCTTGAGCAGCAGCAGCGATGGTGGGTGGTGGAGATGCAACGACAAACGGCAAATCACGCACTAAACACGCACTAAACAAGCGTATGAGACAAAATAAAAACAACTCCTGAGAGGAAATGGGATTGTGGTGAAGTGTAATAACAGTTGTGAGGTTTGTCCACGCCTCAGTAATATCACTCCCATCATGTCCAGCTTATAATCGTCTTTTTCATCTTTTCTCATATTGCTTCAGGACAAACACACAAAACATCCTTATTGTTTCTTGTTTGCTGTTTACATTCACACTGAAACAGAGACTCATCTTTGCGTCTCCCCCGGCAACCTGGTCACCATCGTTCTCTCAGTGGGCTGGTTGGTATTCAAGGGAGTAGCCAGTTGCCATGGAGACTCGGGAATAAGGAAATGCAAATGTCAGCTGTCCTAAGTTGGTGCAGTTTGTTCTTTGAGACCAGTCGAGATAATGACGCAAAGGGCCGAGCGGCTGATGGATGAACACTCTGATGGCGATACGGCGAAATGATTGAGCTGCCTTTAACGCAGCGTCTCTCGCAGACTCATAGCTCCTGCCGCGTCGTCTCCAGGCTGCCGCCGCCGCCTCAAACGGCTCTTAATCACAGCAGCAGCTTCTTTCTTCTCTAATCTGTCTCTCTCTGTCATGTTTGGGCTCCAGGAGCATTTCACGCCCGAGTGCAAGTTCAAGGAGTCGGTGTTTGAGAACTACTACGTCACCTACTCGTCGATGCTGTACCGGCAGCAGGCCTCGGGTCGAGCCTGGTACCTGGGACTGAACAAAGAGGGAGGCATCATGAAGGGGAACCACGTGAAGAAGAACAAGGCCGCAGCACACTTCATTCCCAAACCGCTCAAAGGTAACAACTGTGATTGGAAAGATTGTAGTTTTTTGCAGAGATTTTCTTTTTTTAAAGGGTCTATATGTATTTTCTGAGATTCAGAAAGTGAGTGAGTTGTTGTAAAAGTGCTGGTCCTATACACATAACTCACTGCCTCATTAGGGCAGTTAATGAACTGGCCACTAGAGTTGTTAACAGTTATAGTTACTAGTTGATAAATGAGTTAAGGATGTAGTTAATTAAAATGTATTGTACCTATAGTAATGAAACATTTCAGGATTGGACTGTCCTCTTCTGTGAGTGGGTCCAGGAGATTGTTTAGGCTCACACTCTTAGTCCGCTTTATTTAGTTTGGATCTATTTAGTTTGGTCCCTGAGCTAAAAGTTGCGGTCCAGTGAGTGTTCATGGTTGGCATTTTAAACTGATCCAAACAAAAAAAACAACATTTTGTAAGAAACACACTAGATGGTGCTGTTAGTCCAAATGCTAATGAAGTATGAACATGTTTTAGTTATATTTGAACAAGTTTTAGCTGGTTTTGAACTGGTTTAAGTTGGATTTGAACAGGTCAGTGGCTGCAGAGGGCTGTATAAAATCTCACCTTAGACCATGATTTGCCCCGGGGCCAGACTTTGGACTGCTAAAGTCCATTTATAAATAGTTTACTGCACAAGTACAAATGTGATCCATTACATTAAAAATAATTACCAAATCCGCCACAGTGAGGTAAAACAGTCCTAATAATGATTTAGTAAGTACTTAACACTTAACAACGCTGCTAATTTTCTTAATTACAAATGCGTGGTTTAATAGAGTTTCATTAAAGGGGTCGACTTTCTGTGAACAAACTCTGTTCCTTGGACCTTTTTGTTTTTTAAAGACTGTGCTTCTTCAAAAAGTGTTACATCACCTTTTCTCAAGAGACACTTCCCACTTAGAAACAAAAGCTGCAATATCCAGAGTGTAATAGTCACAGTTATGGAAAATGCCAGAAAATGCCTTTCACACAACCTTAAACTTTACTTTAAACATAATGGGTTAGCTCTATATATTTATTTAATAATGATTCAAGTCATAAGATAGGGACTGTTATTATAAATGACCAGATTTGTAAAACCAAACTCAGTTAAAATGTAGAGTAAATGTACTTGACAGTCATCAAAGCAGTTTGTTAACACGTTTAACCCGTCTTTAATTTCATGTTTAATGGATGGTTTATAAGCTCGTCTCTCCAGTTTTTCTTGTGGCTTTGTGTCTTAATGTGTGGCTCTTGATAAACAAACAAACAGACCAACAGGACTTTTCATCTAACATTTCTCTCCAGATGGGAACATATACATAAAACGTTAAATTTTCTTTTCTCCCTCCGTCCTCCCGTCGTGATGTCAGGTATTGCAGATGCCGTTAGAGGTGAGGTTGTCCAGTTTCCACGGTTACATGCCTCCAGCCGTCAAGGATGTGCAAAGGAGAGGACAAAGGAGTTTACGCCCAGCACTGCGTATGTTATGTGCAGATTAAAGTGGGATTTTGAGTCGCAGGAACAAAGTGAACAGTGGTAGAGAAAACAGTTTGGAGCGTAAAGTGTAAAAAAAATGGGCAGCGCTTCACATTACAGCTCAGTAATCAGACTCCGACTCAGGTTTATTGCAAGGTAAAGTGAAAAGGTTTACACAACACAAGCAATTTGTTGTAGCATGTTTGTGCAAAAACACAGAATAACGTTTCAAAAGATATTTAAAAAACAACTACGATCAATACAATAACTACTATAAGTTATAAAGTAGGAATAGCATTGTAATAGTGTGGTAATAATGTGTTGATAAATTAGTGCGTTATTATGGAGTATTTTCCAGTCTTGCATAAGTGCAGTAGCTCAGTGGGTAGAGCGGTCGTCCTTCAACCGGAAGGAAGGCGGTTCGATTCCCACTCTCCCCACAGTTCATACTGTTGTGTCCTTGGGCAAGACACTGAACCCACCTTGTCTCCAGTGACTGTAACACTGGTAATTAGAAGCTCAATGTCAGTCGCTTTGGATAAAAGCGTCAGCTAAATGAATAAATGTGAATGTAAACAAGTACCTTGTGGTTACAGGGTAATATCAAGCAATAATTATTTGTTCATTACTTAATAAATAACCATAGTTACTCTGGTATTACATAATTATACCACTATTGTTAGGGTTTTACCAAACTGGGAAATAAAGTGCAACCAATATATTTTTAACAGCCTTAAAATTACACTTTTGCATTTGTGTATTCTGGAAAATAAAGACTTTTAAATCTCAGTGATGTATTAAAAGATCCTAAATATGGTTCCACTGCCGCTCTGTTGCTCTCACGTGTGTGTTAATTTAGTTTATCAAGGAGTTGTGTTAAAAATTCTTAAAAAAACATAACCCTGGACAAAAGCTTGGGGTCTAGTTAATGGCGTTGCTCTTTGGTTTTGTACGTTCTGGTTCGTTTATTCCACAGTTATCGAGTGAAGGATAACTTAAGGACATTTATAAACAAAGTGGATTTATTTTCTAAAATTATGAACATACTGACCTATTTCCATGGGCTTTGTTTAGAGACAAAAACATGTTCCTGCAGGGCTACCGTAGCTGCTCAAAGGCTTGAGGGACATTCAGCGAAAACATCTCAGCTTTAACATTTATTGTAATTTCATGGCAAGAAAAAACTATTATGTATAAAAAATACATGCTTACAGGTCAACCCATTGAAGATTATCATTTCAAATTAAAAGTCCAGGCATAATTAGGTTGTCCATATACTTCAAGGCAAACCTGATAAATTCAAGTCGACAAATAGGAATAGACGTATCAATCGAGTGACAGTTGAGATATTGATTGATCTTTTCTGTGTGTGTTTGCTTGTGTTTAGTGGCCATGTACAGGGAGCCATCTCTCCACGACCTTACGGAGCTGTCGCGATCCGGCAGCGGGACGCCTACAAAGAGCCGCAGCGCTTCGGCTCTGCTCAACGGCGGAGGGAAGTCGCCCAGCAACAATGACTTATCCTAGCCTTTGTGCCCGTTAAACACGCACTTAACTTCTTACGCATCTTACATACCCAGAAACACAACTCCCACATGTATACACCGCTGCACACACAGATCTCAGGCCGTTACAAAAGGCTGTCGAGGAGAGGACAGAGGACAACGGGAATGTGATCTTCCACTTTACGGAGCCCACTGTGACTGACTTTGATGTAAATATCTCAAAAAGGACAATCAACCCGCTCGGCTCTGGCTGCTTTCGGACGCCAGGGATACACCCCCTCTTCTTCCTCTTCCTACTGTGTATTATACCCACGAACAAGGAAGGGAACGACACGAGAAAACGAGTCAGTCAGTCACAAAGCTAGATCAAAAAGACTGTTACAGAGAACCAAAGAGCCCAGTAATAACTCGATTTTCAAACGGCAGGTTTGACACAGATGACAAAAAAGGACAGTGGGATCGTATCTACTCTACTGTATGCTATGTTTACACGGAGCTCTTGAGGTTTAGTCCTATTTTTAAACAGTATTCCTTGTACACTCATGAGGACCGACTGCATGCAGGTGTGCGTCTGACTGAATGAGTGCTTGCTGTGCTCGCTGTAGGTGAGCTGTGTGTGAGTCTGGGGCTTTCGGGGGGGATTTTACCTTTTTAAGATCTGTTGTATATCCGACAAACCTCCTGAGGGCTTTAGCAGGTAAAGATAACGTTTACTCTATATGCTTCCGTGTAAATGTTTCCCTTTCCATATGTCGGTGTTGTCCCTTTGCTGTATGTTCGTTTGTCGTTGCATGGAAGCTCGTGGACCTCTGCTCAGTAGCAGCATGCCGAGGGTCAACTTTCAATGGTCTTGCGTGTTCCTGACCAAAAGTGAACACTAGTGAGACAACAAGTGTCGTACCTGAACACTAGTGAGCCGCTGTGAGGATGTGTTAAGAGCACTGCTGGACCATAGCACCAAGAATATGAGTGGACCAATGGCGTTGGACCAGACCCTTTGGTGAAACATAGGAGCACAGTTTAACAGTTTAACGTTTTGGTTCCTGCTGTGGACAACTAGAAATGCACTAATAAAAATTGTTTGTAAAGAAATGAGAATGACCGGATTCTCTCATTGTTTCAGCCGTAACATTATGACGGGGGTTGGATGGATTGAAACAGAATCATACAGTGGTTCATATTTTTTTTAGACCAAGAACTTTTTTAAAGTCAGCAAATTACAATAGTCTCGGCTTATTAAAGTACATTTAGTAGTACAACAAAATAGTTTACACAGCAGACAATTTGACTTTGAGGAATTTAATCATCCTTTCAGTTTGACTCAAGTGACTCAACAGATCTTTGCCTTTTGAAGTCACATTTAGAGTTACTTTTGACATTTTTAAGATAAAAGCCCAAAACAGATTGGGTTGAATTGTTAAAATGGATGACCCTACATTTCTAATCATTAAAAATATTTAAATCTATTTCATATAAACTACTTCATTAAAAAACTCCATTGTTCCACTTAATAAAGCCAGCTTGCCATCAGTGGGATAGAGAAACACTGTTTTTATCCAATAACTTGATGTGTTAGAGGCATAAAGACTGACATAAATGTGGTAAAGTGGTGGTAAAATGGTGATGAATTCGTTGATCCGGTGATGAAACACTGTTTTAGTCCTTGGATGATGTAGTGCCAGGTCCCACAGGCTGTAGAAGACTATTAGAGGTTATAATGTATTGGCTGATTGGGTAACGTGACGATACACTACATTTAGAGTCTTTAACATTTACAGCAGTTTTTTTTTGGTTGAGAAGCATATTTCTATAAGAAGCAAATGGAAAAGTTTGAGCTGTAACTATTATATAATTTAAACTTGGATCAGACACTGCTTCGTGCTGTAGCTGCAGTTATCGTTCCAAGCTCATTAAATCACACCCACAGACTTTTATTTTTATAAATATATTCAGGCTGAAAGAAAAAAACACTTTTGGTTTGAATTAGCTGAGGTTGTCTGATTAATAAGAAAATATCTGATCCTTTTACTAGTTCTTGTATTTTTTTTTAATTCTTAAATGTTTTTAAATTTGTCATTAGGTAGTAACTCATGACCACTAGGTGGCGAGCATCGACAAAAGGGGCTTCTCTAAATTTCTTTAGAGAATTAGTAAATTGCTAATATTTGTCCACAAAGAAGTGATCATTTAAATTATTATAGTGTCTGAATTTATAACTACACATGATATGTATTTTGTATACTCTAATATTGCTTCAGAGTTTTCTCAAAGAGCTTTAAAGATTGACGAGATAACGCCCTCTGTCCCGGGACAAATACATTTGTTTACAGAAACAAGCTGAGGACTTCATTTAAAATTTTAATTTATGCAATTACAAAATAAAACAGAATAAAGTGCAAAAGTCAACGATGAAGAAATACACACAACATAGTTACAGTAGACTCAGCTTCACATTAAAATAAACATTTCCTATAAACAGTGTCATACTTTATGTGCTTTTCAAAAGTTCACAAAACATGGGATGCTTTCACTTGTAATACTGATAATAAACTTCAATGTTGACTCTTTACTTGTGCCATAAATTTATACTGACAAGTCAAAAAGTTTAGGTCCCATGATTTAAAAAGTCTTGGCCCTGACCTTTTCCCTTTGGCTTAGTTTCTAATAATTACAAAGACATTCAGCACACATTCAACGCGTCAACACTGCACTGCTAACATCTGTCTTCTATGGGACATTTACAGTGGACAGCACCAGGACTTCCTCTTTGCCTCTTTTCACAGGAAGTGATGAATGAATCAGTCCTTCCTTTCTCCTTCATCTTCTCTTTCGTTTCATTCATTGGTTTCATTTCTCACCATCCAGTTTCAACTTAGTCTGTGTTTCTTTATAAATCCAGCTGTTTTTTTTTTCAGATTAGGTCCCCTTCTTTGACTCCCATTCCTAAAAAAAATAAACAAAAGAAGCAAAGACAGTTCACTTGAATAACATTTATAATAAAGTAGGATATGTATTTGTACCAAAAACAGATGGAAATATTCATTCAAAAGAAGAGTCCAGTATTTTGTAAAAAGGTGGGGATGACATACTACTTAACGTATTCCCTTCAGTAGGTAATTATCAGCACACTCCCAGCTTCAGAGGCAAGTGAAAACACACTGACGACAACTAACAAAGCTTTAATAACTATAATAACTGCGATAAAAGCAAGAGTATGTTACACAGATTTAAGGAAAATAACAGCAATTTATTACTGGTGACTTTATTTGTTTCTTTTTCTCCAAACTAGGAGTGGGCTGTCGGGAATAAATCAGCTCCAAACATATCTAATAGAACCATGAAACTAAACTGAACCTTTAAGCAAATATAAAACAGAAATCTAAGTACTGTATATTATTTATGTATCCTTGTATTTCACTTCAGGGAGTTACAGCTACACTATTTAACTTTTTACCTTAAATCATACGAGGCTTATAAGTCAATAAAATATCTACTTTCAACAATGAGTACCACCTCATAAGATATTTTTGTCTTTATATTATATCTTTATTGTCTTTTTAATAGATAATAAAGAGATAAAGTAATATAGTAAAAGAAGTCTAGTTCTATAAAACAAAATGTATACAGCCGTTTAAACGGGCCAAAGAACAAAACCTGGGACTGAAACAAGGAACTAGCAAGGACTAGATCAGAACCAGGACTAGGATTACTCCAGCCAAGTCAATCTTATAAAATCTTAATCTCATTGAGAAAACCACTTGGTTAAATAAAGGATATAATAATAAAAATGTCAAATATAAACCAGGACTAAACCAAAGGGTAACAAATTGGGACTAATTTAAAAGATTAAACCACACTGTAGCACGACAAGTTGAGAACTAAAGAGAAGTGCTGGAGTAAACTAAGACTGAAGTAATGTCAATAATCTGTTTTACCATTCACTTTAATCCACAGTGAAAAACATCCATCAAGTCAGAAGATTACCAACTGTACAGCTTTTAAATAAAGGCTTAAACAAAGACTAAACTAAGTCTATGGTTAGACCAGGACTGAACTCAGGAAAGTATCACGAGTCTCTACAAAAGTAAGATTTATGTTGACATTGAACACATGCAGCGGTCCTTTACAAGTCTGGAAAACACAATCTGAAAAGTTACATAGTGTTGCTTTAAGGCACATGTAATCTATCCGAAAGTTCAAATTCAAAAGCACTTATTTTACCTTTGCTTTCTGCATGACATTGCCCTTCGACGAGGCGTAAAGAGACGGAGGCCGTTTACGAAGCTCAGAGGCAGAGTTCACCGGCAATGTCTCGTTATAAACCCGTTCAGCCTTACTGCCATGTGTCTGTTAAAAGAAGCATCCCAGAAGGAAAGAAATGTGTTAAGCATACATCTACAGGACATCTACAGGACACACAGGCCTCTGCAGTGACAGTATTTATTTAAAGTCCACAGTCCGAGATGTAGATAAACTAACGGACTGCAGTTGTACCTTAGCACTGCTCTTGGTGTCGGTGGGCGGGGCTAAAGCTCCTCGAGCCAATGATTTCTTGAGGTTCTCCTTGACTTCAGTGAGCCGCAGCTCCAGCTCCACCCGCTCCTCCTCCTTCTGTTTGCACTGCGCCTCCAGCTCGGCCAAGCGCTGCTCCAGTGTGGGACCTGCACATATCAGGTCAGCGTCATGTTCAAGGACCCGTGTTCAAGGACCCATGTTCAAGGGCCTGTGTTCAATGACCCGTATTCAAGGACCCGTGTTCAAGGACCCATATTCAAGGACCCGTGTTCAAACATCAGGCTCCAGTCAGACGGTTTGGATTAATGCTTAGGTTGATTTTGTGCTTGACAATATAAACCATGGCTTTAAACTTTTAGTTGAGGGTTTATTTTTCTTCTGTCTTCTGTAAAGAGTAATGACCTAATTAGCATGCTGTGGTGGTGTAACATTTCCAGATTATACATATTAAACAATTAGTCTCTTTTAGGTTTGCTGACATCTTTAAACACAGTCTTCAGTTCTTATTTTGTACATTGTGGTGTGAACAGTTTAAACACCTTTTCCTAAAACTACAGCAAACTCATAGGGTCAAATCTCAAACTTTAAATTGCCACATGTTACAGAAACATGTTATGCTTAGTTTACATCAACTGTAAGAGGTTAAAGCAGAACTATTGAAGATTTGCAAAGCTCCCCTACAGGTTACTTCAGTGAATTACACTGTAGTAAATACTTCTAGCGCAGCTCTGGAACACTCTCCATCTTCAGACAAAGGTTTTCTCTGTGTCTTTGGTGGTTTCACAATGATTGATGATGAAATAAAGTGTATTCCGTTTTGGTTTGATCTTAGTGAAAGATTCAACTGCGGGAGGTCCCGGTGTGTTTACTGAATAACCTTAACGCAATTTGTCAATTTCTCTTTCGTGGACATGAGCCGAGTCTTGCGTCGGGTCAACTTTTTTCAGATTAGATACGCCAGAGACAACTCAATTAACGCAACTCTATTAACCATCGTAAAGACTTAGAAAACTATTTATGAAGATTACTTAGCTCTGCTTTAAAATTATCTAAGGCAAAATCCATTATTTCCAGGAGAGTTTTGTTAAATTTTACTGGTCATTCCTTTCATTGGAAAACTACTCTTTAACATTTCCAGGATGTCTGTAAAATTGCTGCCTGTTTAAAAACTCTGGGAGCCCTGTAACAAGCGGCAGTGTCTCTCTAATTGGTGTTGCTATAGGTTGCTTCAGTGTTGCCTTCTCAGTGTTATTTATTTAATCTTTATTTATTTAATATAGAAGGGCTTTGTTTATGTCTGTTTGTTTGGTTTCTATGGAAACTAATGACCAGTCAAACTGAAGATAGAGGTTTAAAGATTGGGCTGCAGTGAGATTGTGATTAGTCTCTGACCAGGGGCACACTTCAGCTCCTCCTTGACCTCCCTCTTCTCTCGGCGCAGAGCGATAAGTGCGTTTCTGAGCTCCTCCTTCTGCTTCTCCAGCTCCTCTTTCTGTCTGAGGTAGCGCCTGGCGTCCTCCTCGGCTCGCATCTTTCCATAGCGGCTGTATTGGTTCACATCTGCACAACAGGAAACACTTAATCACTCACACTTTAACCATTAGAACTGGTTTTGTTGTTTGTCACAGACAAGGCTTACTGGAAGCGTGCCTCTTGATGGTGGCCTGCTGCTCAGTTTTCTCTGAGTCTCTGCTGGAGAAGGAGGCAGTGCGTCTCACCTGGCCGCCTCTGCTGTCAACAGCTCCATCCTGAAGGAAAACAAGATACTTTACAGAACAATTAACACAGACAGAGCGTACCGAGCTGTTTGAAATTTGAAAGAAATTGTATCTGTGATTTCCTGACATTTCACTGCATGAGAAGAACATGAGGAGTGTATTTAGTAGAAGCCGTTGTTTCTTACCTCGATGCTTTCATAGACGTCGTCATATGTTCTGGAGTCTGTTGAGGCGCTGCTCGATGAAGTGGCAGCTTTAGTGGCCCACCTAAGAAACAAAAAGAGACTCAGTTAAATCTGTCAGTCAAGGTTTCCACTTTGATGACTGGAAATTTCCAAGACTTTTTTTTTTTTTTTTTGACAATTCAGGGCATTATTTTCTAATTAACCATAATCTCATCTATTCTTTGATTTTATAATATGCCATGTTCGTGTGTTACTTTTACATATAATACAATACAATACAAGACAATACAGTGCCTGGAATGTGTTTGTTAATCATTAAGAGAATATTAGCAATTATAAAATCTTATTTAAACCCGTTGATTTTACATCAAGTGCTTACGAAATACAACATGGATTAAATGTTTCCTCATAAAACAGTAACCCCTAAAATATATGTTGCACAGCCATCTCTGGAGGCCAGACTATTTTTCTCTGCGTTGGTTTAAAGTCCACTGTTTACAATCGAGAAAAACCAGGGGCTAAAAGACAGTGAATTTTCCTGTGCTACATTCAGAAATCTGGGTTGTTTAATCTTTATCCAGGTTATTTAGTCTTTTTAGAGTGCAGGTGAAACCTACACACTTAAAAATAAGATTTATCTAGGGCCATACAATAATGTTAAATAGGTATTGGAAGAAAAAGATCTGGGATACAGAAAGAAAAGATCTGGGATAGAGTCTAAATGAACACTTTTTGGTATAATTTGGGGGCAAACTAGAATTGTTGCCCAGTATAAACCCAAAAACATGACAATAAAAGGAAAACTGAATCATTCCCACAGCAGAGGTGACTCACAGAAAGGAGTGTCTGGCTGCGTGCCGTATGTCTGTGAGCGTATCCACGTCGATGTAGTCGTAGTGCAGTTCTTCAGGAAGAGTGGCTCTGCCCGTCTCTGCAAACAACACGCCCAACCAGCGTCCGAGCTCCTCCGAGCAGCTGGCCTGAGTGACACACACAGGAAACAGTCAAGTATTACAAGGACGTGGCTGTGTGTCCAAAGAGATTAACTGTAAGAGGGATATACAATCAAAGTGTCACATCAGAAATTATTTCTGGAAACTTTGAAGTGGTCATTTTCAATAAAGATTTGATCCATAATCATCTGTAAGTTTACTTCCAGTGAAGCCAGCTCGTTGCCCGACTGCAGGATCCGGAAAGAGAAGGGGTGTTTGGGGCCGAGACCCCCTGGCAACACCTCTGCTCCCTTCAGAGGCACCACGACGATGGGGGGACGCTGGTCTTCTGGTTCCTTCTGCAGGTACAGCCTCCGCCGCGCAGCACGCACCAGAGCTCTTTCCACGAGCCGTTCAGACACACACTCAGGTAACCTGTGACGAAAGAAGCCAGAAAAAACTTTATATTTGAGGTTTGAGTTACAGTTGCTTCTACTCTTATGCTCCTGAGCTGTTTTCTGAACCCTCCTCACTGTATACTCCCCCTAGTGGCAATAATTGAAGTGATTTTTCCATGTATAAAGTACATATTGCCCATTTAAAGTGACATTTTCCAAGCTCCAATATAATCATAAGAAGAAAACAAATAGTGATATTACAGAGCCTTTTACATTTACGGTAAAGCTTAAAATAAAATTAAAGTTTGAACTTAAGATGAATTTAAACTATTTTTACATTACACCAAAGCTTTAGGGGGAGTTCTATCGGGAAAAATATGAACAAAAAGAAAAAATAAATTGCCAAACCTGCAAAGTGCTGCTTTGAGAGACTATACTTTTTCTTGGATGTGAAAATTTCCAAGAAAGGGATAACAATTCCTTTTTATTTATGGCTCCTTGAACTGTGCTGAATTTGTTTAAAAAAAAAAAACACAGAACAAAATATACACTGAACAAAAAAAGGAGAATCATTTTCTGCCTGTAATACCAAACTGAATATCAAGAAGTGCTCCTACTGTTCCTCCAACCCACCCGTCGTCTCTGCACCAACCCCACAGAGGAGCCTGATGTACGTGTAGCAGCTACAATAAGTGATCATTTGGGTGCTCACCGCAGCGTGGGTTGTCATAGCGACCGATGGAGGAGGGGGGTTCTCCCGGAGGAGGCTTGCGTTTGGAGAAGGTGATAATCCGATTAATTTTCTTCCCCGCTGCTCGGCTCATGGTTCCCGTGAGCTCCGAGAAGGCGCCTCTCTTGCCCCTGTCTGGGACCAAACAGGGACCGTCAAGACTCACAAAGCACAACACACACTCTCCATCAATCACACTTCATTTGAAAAAGCAACATAGTGTCTGATAAACGCTATGTTATAAAAATGACAGAGCTAAAAACACAGTTGTGTAGAAGTGTGCATAATCAATGACCATTAGCATGTATGAGGGTGTATAAATAATAATAGAGGTAATGAAATGTTAGTATTTTTGAGCCAAGTAAATAAAATGAATTATCCATTATTGAAATCAAATCACAAAGACTAGATTACGAGTTTCCCTGATATTGTTCGTTCCCATTTCTTCTTAGTTTATGTAATTGTTTTGTTTTTTTCATTGTGCCACATGTTGCTGAGCTCAGTCCACTTCCTGTGATGTCAGCAGGAGACAATTGCAGGAAAAGGACAGGAAGGATGTCCTATCTGCCTGTGCCTCACTTCCTGTCTCCCCTTCTCTCTCATGTCACAGTAAACAGGTTGTAACTGTCCTGAAACAACAGCGCTGTGCTCGACCTAAACACTGCTCTGAGATTACTGGACTCCGGTTTATCCTTCCTGATTTCGTGGAGAAGAAAAACAAAAAGACTGGGTGTGTTGATGTGTATAGCAAAAACCCATGTACATGTACATATGACATAAAGCTACTTTGATTTTTATCTGCAATATTGATGTGATTATGGTGGCTTAATAAATGCACAGTGCAATAAAAAGTGAGGGGCAAAGACACATAAAGTCATTGCACAGTGCTTTATAGACCACATGGCGATGAATAGGTCAGACATTTCACCCACTTAGTTCTTTTGTGCCTGACTTTTTAATTCTGTCACTTCTAGAAATTAAAAATAGGATTTTTGAGCTTTGTTGTCTGGGTATTAGGCAGGTATTGTCTGGGTATTTCTAGATTCTCTATATGCTATATTAGGAAGAAGGGGGACTACAACTCCCATACCTACTTCAAACTACATCTCTGCCTATTGCCATCTAAAATCCAACATACTAAGTGAGTCAGTGCTGTCCCGTCCTGGTCCCTGTGAATGGGGCTGACTGTCTCCTGTTGGGCCACTCTCTGAATCCGAGGCCTGTTTGTCTGAATGCATCACCTGAAGAAGAAGAGCAGAGATATTAATCAAGGAAGCAGACGTACTGTAGTGTCTGATACATCAAGGAGATGCAGGTAGTGTGTTCAAAAACTATTTTTGGTGGCTGTGAATACTGTAATAGTGTCACTTAACTGTGCATTTAACTAGATGGCTCTACTGTGCTTTGAGAGCAGTGCGTTTGGAAAACCGCCAACTCAGCAACTGCCTGGAACTCACGGCTTGTAAACTGGGATCTACAGGAACAGTTGTGTCATGTGTGGGTTTAAAGAGGTGAAGTCACGCTGAAATAAACATGCTGGTATATGAAGGGGAGATATAAAAATCTAGTTGTAAAGTGGGACATGGAAAAAGTGAAGACTGTGTAGTGTTATGGACACATTAGCACTTTTTACGTTTTCTGAGTATTCGCAGGAATGTCAGTGTCTCGTGTCTGTCTGCCCGTTTTCTGTTAATGCATAAAAGAACAAGCAATACAAATAAAATCAGGCTGTTATTGAAACCTAAGAGCACATGGCTCAACTGCATAAATCCGTATGAACATGAGGTTGTATTTACTAAGTACACGTGTGACATGGAATAGGTTTTCTGTGAGGCCCAACAGACACTGTTTAACTAGAATTCTTTTGGTGATAAACGTTAAACATCACACACCTTCAGATCTAACACTATCTTTTGAGTCAGCTTTGTCAAACTCAATTTTCTAAAGCCATTGCAACATGCCCTCATGTCGTCTCCTCTAGTTTTCTTTCTATTCAGGGCAGCCCCAGAATTTAAGCAGACTAAACGGCTGCTTAGGGCCCCGTGGCCTGTAGGGGACCCCTAACAGATCCAGAGTTTGTTGAACTGACTGACCCAACAACTCCACTGGAGACAGTATTCATTACTCCATAATGCATGTTAAAGCAGGGTTTTTATCAGTGCAGTGTGTTAATATTAAAGAATTCACAGAGAACGAGTGTTTCTGTCTGTGTTCTGTTTGTTCTCCGCTCAGTGTCGGGGCTGAGAAGTGCTGCAGACTCAGGAGCAGATCAGCTCATAGACGAAACTAAAGCGATTCTGCTGGTGTTACAGCGCAATATGTTGTCACTGGATAAAGTGTCACACAACTGATACTGTCCCAATCAGAGGATGTAGCTCTAGTTTCGTGCTTCTGTCTGAAGGGAACATTAGCACACTGTTTAACAGAGATCAGCCTCATGCACTTATTTTTGTTTTAAAGAACACTAAATATACAGCTTGATGTTTTATTTTACTTTTGATACTAACTGTGATAAGTATAGATTTATAGATGTTGGTGAATCTGATAATGGTCATTTTGAGAATTGTGTTGCCAAAATTAGAATTTATGTTGAGTTCAGGACACCTCACCTCTGGGCCTAAAGGAAATACACTGTGGAAAATAATGTGCTACTGCGAGCTAGGAGACTGGGACTTTTAAATTGGTGAACAAGAGTTGTACTGATAAAGCACCACTGTTTCTGTAAATCTATGGAGAGGCAGGACCTCTGTGACCTTTCCTGTTTAGAGCCCCCAGATTTCTATAAAAGATCAAAATTTTACCTCAGAAGCACTTACACTTAAACATAATTGTTATTTGTGTCAATGAAACCCATGTAAATATAAATCCTTGGCTTTATAATTATTTGATAAGTGATTAATTATGATGCACATTTTGTTAAAATGGCCATATAAGATTCGACCACTGGGCTTGGAGTCTGTATTAAAGCCTGCATTAAGTGAAAATGTGATGTAAAAAACACAGTATCACACAATGGAATAGCACTATGAAAGGAACGATTGATGCACAAACCTTTTCTATCTCTAGTTTCCTCTGTATTATCGGAGACGTGGAGCCCTTCAGGTTTTCCGCGTTGCTACATTGACTGCCAACATTCTGCACCACCTGGACATGTAAGAGTCACATTTAAAGACCTCTGATCCCGGAGCCCTGTCTGTTTGATTCCCTCTGCTTTGATTCGACAAATAAATGTACCTTCAGCCATCTCTGGGCCTGCTCTTTACTCTGAACAGCCAGCACCAAAGCCTCCCCTCCGGGCAGAGAGAAGCGTAACTCGTGCCTTTTTTTGCGGCCTTCCTTCGGGACGTAAATGACGTTGCAGAGATTCAGCGGGAGCTCTGTGTTAGGTGTGTTCTCTTTGATACTTTTAAAGCACTATAAGGGAAATAAAGAGGCTAATGTTAGAAGAAAAAAAGAATAGAAATGATTTAAAATGTGCTGTTTAAATCTGGCCCTAGATAGTCGCACTGTTTATGTATACATATGTCCTCTCTCTCATTGGGTCCAAAATCAGCTAAACTGAACAGATAATGTATAAAACATACGTTCTTTAACATTTTTATTAGTCTTGTATCTATGTTCTATTTCAACAATCATCATAAAAGTTAACAGGACAACCTTTACCATCCTATCTAACTTTTATTTAAGATTTTGCATCAGGTATTTTCATAATAATCTCCATAAATGACCTCATTTATAATGTGTTTTTATATTCTTAAATAGATTTTAAATGAGTGGAGCAGATTATTCCGTGTGAGCCTCTGTGTTTTTAAGTTTCGCTCTCACTAAAAACAGATCACAGAGTCTCAAGCCAAATCTTCAGTGCTTGATTGGATTGTGTTCAAATCTCACATTAATGCTGGTCACAAGACACATTTTAATGCTCGGTCTGAATGTGTTCGTGCCATATCCACGTAATAATTTCTACTTTTGAAAGGATGTAACTGGAGTGCATGCATTTGTAAATGTCCACAAAACTGAAACACACAAAACCTACACCTCCCAAGTTTTATTGTGAAGTCCACAGTTTGTTTTACCTGCAGCTTATTATCTCGGACCACAACGAGCTGTTTGGTCCACTGGCCGAAGCGTTTCTTGCGCATGAGGAAGGCACAGATTCGACAGTCCTTCACTGGTTCCTCTGGGCTCTCCTCGGGCATCCATCTCTGAGCCTGGTCCTGCCCTTTAGCCTCCTCCTCATCTTCTTCGTACGACTCATAGGAGCTGCTCAGAGCATCTGAGTCATTATCTGAGCCACACAAGTAACACTGATGATCAATTATCGAGGCATTTACAGTCATTTCCTGGAACCATTAAGTCTGAACTTTATTGAATAAGAGGCTGCGGACTCACAGGAGTTTTTAGGAGGACCATCTATTCTTGTGGTGGGGTAGTTCTCGTCTGCGTCTTCATAGTAGGCATCTTCTACTGAGTTCCTCGAAGCTACACAGAAAAGAAAAAAAAAAGTAACCTTTGAATAGACACTGTCCTGGTAAATCAGGGATTATATATAATAGAATTATATCTTTTAATAGAACAAAACCTTCTTATTATATCAGATTTTATGTATTTCCTAATAGAGCAATTGACTCCAAGAGATAAAACTTAAGTAGCTGAGGTAGTATGAGGTGAAGAAGAGTAAATGTTTCTGACTTTCTTAACTTCTGTCTCGTCAAAAGTTAATAGTTTAAACTTGGATTTTTGCATTTGAACTGACTGTGCATGTTGGTGGTGAAGTACTGTGGGTTGGAGGCAGGATCCAGAGGGACAGCCTCTTCGTAGTAGTCATCAGGGAGTGGGGTGGTGGGCAGCGGCGGGGGAGTGTCTGTCGGTGTCTGACGAATCAAAAATTGTTCATTTAGAAACACGAACATGATGTCGGACCACAAATGGACAATTTAAAAAAAACATACTGATTTATCTGGATGACTCTTTTCCTCTTCCTCTTTCAGCTCGACTGGAGACGCACTGAGCATGTGCAAGTCACAGTCTGAGGAATACAACAGAACATGGTTAAAATGTAAGTGACTAATGAACATAATTCAATGATTGTACTTTTACTAAGGCAATAGTGACCCTGTATTAACCAAATGGAAACTCCAACCCCACAAAAAACTTACCCCTTTACAGTTATAGGGACATATGCAATTGGTACATTTGATATGTGTTTATTGGGGCAGTGTCGACAAGTATTTAAATGATTCAAACCCGTATTTAAATGTATAAATCTATACTCACCAAAACCCTCAAACAGAGACTCAACAAAGCTTGTGCCGTTTCCATAGAGACAGCTGTTCATGTAGACGTCTGAGCCATTGACTGGAGAAAGATCAAATAAAACACAGGATCAGGGGTTAGGGGTTAAGATTGGGATTATCAATGTGAATAGAGCTGGAGAAAATTTAACACTGGACTGACTGAGCACACTTTTTAATGTAGACAATGTAATTCCATCAGATACCATCTAATAATTGTGTAATGTTGATTTTCAGGTGGTATTTGGGGCCAGTACAAGGGTAAAAACGGGCGTGGATTATACTAAGACAGTGTAAAACACCTGAATGAGCAGCAGCACTTCCGCAGACAAACAGTAACGTTGAGACGAGGTGTTTTCCTTCTCTCTCCTTACTTTGCCCTCCTCCTGTGATCCTCTTTAAAGTCTACAATTCATTATCCTCTTACAGGAATCCGTTTAAACCCCTGACGTCCATGAATCTCACAGATAAATAAACAAGGGACAAAGGACAAACACTACACTTCATGCCGCACAGAACATATTTATTGCATTTCCTGTTAATTAACTGAACTCAAACAGTAATACATCAACACAATTAGCTTTGACAAATTTTTGTAAATCTTCAACAATTGATTTCTCCAAACTAATTTAAGATATTAATGCTCTGTGAGTTACAATACACTTGTATGTAATCTGCTTTTGGTCTTTTACAGCTAGTGTAAAAACCTTTGATCAAGTTTACAGGTGCTTGGGAAACCAAAGCTATGAGTCTGTCTTTTATTTCCCCACTACAGTTACTTCAGGAGGTTAAGCGCCTTTCTTTTTAGTAACAGAGCAAAGCAATCTTGAAAACTTGTAGAATACTAGGAACTAGATTTCATTATCAGTTTGAAACCAAACCTGATGGAGCAGAGGAGTTGGCCTCAGATTAATTTAGCCCAGTATTTATAACAGTGTTTTGCAACCTAAATCAAAAGAGTTTCAATCTAGAACAACAAACACAACACCTGAATGGAACAGTGTCACTAACGACTTCAGGTCTTTTTACCCAGCACTCTTTATTTATGGTAGCCATGTAACAATTAGCCCTCACTTCCTTCATTACTGTCTTATGAAGTGGCATTAAACCTACAGTATGTCATTTTTTGTAAATAATGAACCTTTTTATCAGTAATCAGACAAATTTTCCGTGGGAAACACTAAATATGATAATAATCAGTAAAACAGATACAGAGTGTGACAGCTGGAGGTGTGTACCTGACAGCTGCACAGACTCGAGGATGTTGCGTACGGAAGCCATTTTGTCTGCTGTGGCTGGACTGACGGCCTCTTGGTCGAGCATTTTCAGCAGAACATTGAGCTCATTCACCAGACGTTCCATCAGCACTGTAAAACACAAAACAGACACAGAAACAATGTAATCCTGGCCTTTATTGGCAACTGTTTTGGCCAACTTATTTGGACTGTTATTTCTCATTGGTATGAATCTGAGGAAAGCAGTTAAAGGCATGTGTGTGGCTCTCGGCTCGCTGCCCATTGCAACAGCTGACAGGAAGGAAATACTTACCATGCCGTAACTTTTCTATTTATTAACTTACTACTACTTTATTGTTTCTCATTTAAATCAACACAAATCCCTAAAAACAGCAGCCCCTCACTTTCTTTATGAAAACGGTTTCTATGATCCACGCTGACATCCTCCTGAGTGTCTACGGGTGTCTGTGAGAGAGCGTTGTTGACCTTGACAATGGTCCAAAAGCTCGGACACATCCTGCCTGCTGTGATTTGACAAAGACCGAAGAGTGGAAAAAGAGAGAAAGAGGTAGAGGAAGAGGAGAGGGACACACACTTCCTTCCTCAAAGAAACCCCAGCCAAAGAAAAGTATCTGTAGATCCACTCAAATTAGGTTTCAATGTGGATGCACTCATTCATAGCTTTAGTCTGGGAATGTATGGAGACAAGAGGTTTAGCCTGCGCTGACCTTTACATTAAACCACACTGTCAATCTTTTGTCAGTCTAAATGCAAATGAACTAAAAAGAAAGGCAATAAAACATGTAAACGTCAGGTTTTGTTAAAGTGGGAGGTTTTATTGTGCCCTCATGACCTGTTTCTAAATGACCACATGGAACCACATTTTCAGGAATTTGTTGTTTTTGGCTTCAGAAATACTGTTATTTATTTGTCATTACGCACAAAGTTCAAATTCAAAGACTCCTTTTAAGGCTATAACTGTTTATTTTAACCACTGTTGCGTCCAGCATGAAACTATTTACTTCCACTTTCAGTAAATCATTTGAGACACAAGCCTCTTTTGAAGCTTGTTTTTTGGTCTAATTACTTTCACTTTGCAGGATATTTTGATTAGCTTTGGGCTTTATGTATTTGTTGTTGTGGCACAACAGTTCATTTCCTTGTTAGGGATTCATTAGTGATATATTTTAGAAAAAATGTCAGTTTCTTGATGTTGTAGCCCACTTTAACTCAATCAGGAGTGAGTCAATTATCTGTCCTGTCTTCTGTTTCTTTACTGCCCTGCCCTCTTTGACTTTGTACTATAACTCATCAGAGTGACCAGATCAGATGTGGTAAAGTGAATGTGATCTGAGGCTACTGCTGTAAAACTTTTCACTAAGTATTTCCATGTTCATTATGTAAGGCCTTCTCTGTTGTTCACTGATCCCGCCTGTGACCAGCTCAAAAACCTGAAGCTACATGTAGTAATCAAAGACCAGCTCTGGTACCAGGGTTAGACTAAGATCAAAAACAGTCTTTCTTTCATCTCTGGCACAAAGTGAGTCAGAGAAAGCCTCACTCTCCCATCCCTGCCTCTTTCCCCTCCAACAATACTCCATTGTCTCCACAGTGGCCAAAATTAGATGACCACAAAGCTACACAAGACCAGAGCAAACAATGTGAAGTCTGAAAGTCAAACAAAAACCAACACAGGAACTTCCACCCACTGCACTCACAAACAGGCCTGTGCTGGGCGAGGCAGAGCGCAGCTGCATCGACTCGATCCGTGGGCATTGGGTTAAAGGATATATCTCCAACAGCTGTTGTGAGCGCGCAGCTGTGGTTTCCTGTCTTGTTTTTTGACACAAGCTTCTCTCCTCATTTGAGACCCTGACGTGCCTTCATCCCGCTGCATCTCTCAATTTTCTATTCCTTTTCTTGTTTTACGACGCCCCGTTGTGTCCTTCATCCAGTCGTCCTAAAGCTGCGCTTCACATCGTTTCTTTTTGTTGAAGAGTCAGCTGTGTGAGATGCAATAATCAGATGACTAACTCAAATTACAGACGTGTATTCCTTTGCTTCTCTGCAATCTTTTGCAAAGCTTTTTAAAAATAGAGATAGGATCCAATCAGTTGCAGTGTAAACAAAGTCCCTGAAGGACGTTGACACTTAACTTTTCTTTCATTTTCTGTATGAAGTCTAACTAAATGCCTTCATGTTTTGGTCATGTATTGTATGAATGATATTGTTAAAGCAAGGTTTTTAATTTTTAAGGATTTTTAATGATGACAGTGTTTGAAAAAGGGATAATAAGAATGTCAGGTAGACCTGTAAGTGCAACTAGTCATGTTTTGATGTTAATTTTTTTTTGACATAACACTTGATGATGTGACAACACAATTCACAATATTTAGTTTTAATGGCCGACAAGACAAACTACACACTGCTCAGAGGCTCAGTCGCCGGTGACCTGATGTCTCGAACATACAGGAAACAACATGGGGTTTGGAAATGCTCAGATTGTGTGGCAGATATGAAGAAGAATATTAAATATCATTATTTAAAACTTTTTAGGTTTCAGTAAACAACTGTACAAGCTTTTACATTCCTTTAGTTCACCATGTTTGAACTTTCAATTGCAAGAAGATTGTGGTGTTTGTCCAGGTCAAAGTACACAACAATATTTAACTTCTTTGGTCATATTAACCTGAAACAATTAAGAAATTGTTAGAGCTTTTATTCTGTCACTCCAAAATGCATAACAAAAAAAAAAAAAACAGAATAAAAAACATGTTGCCATGAGACTGTCTATATTGGGAACAGCGTTTTCTGATTAGTGGGTGTATCATCCTGTTTTGTTCCAGGTTTATTGCTTAAGGTTTTTGAGTAACCATCACCTGTTTGTTATTTTGAATATTTCTGGCTGCTTCAGTTTAAACTCCACTCGACAAACTATAGCAGCCTCAAACTTATGTCCAACGGATTTACACGTGATGGTACAGATCCAGATGAGTTCTGAACTAAATGTGCAAGAAGGTTTAGAGGGAAATACACCAGAAGCATGCTTTGACTTCCATATTTGTACAGGAATTGCCACATTACATTTTTATCCCCAGCTGGTGCAGTTTTAACACTTTAACACAGTCAAGGCCATGGTGCAGTTGCTCTCGCTCTCACTCACTCTCTGCTGCCTGCACATAGCTCTGGCTCTTTGTCTCTGTGGACCCGAGGGTTCAGAGGCTGAGAATCAGCTGTTCTTGAAGCTTGTGGTCGCTCACACCACAGAGGGATCTTTGTAACCCCTCCATCGCTCACACACTCACACACTTCCTCTCAAAACGGACACAGGCGTTCAGACACTTGAAGCACACTAGCCTTATTGATACAACTGTACGTCCTTAACTTACTTAAACCTAAATTACATTATTATAAGTTCACTAACGTCTTCAGTCTCCTCTTTGTTTTGGTAAGTTATTGGTTCATATAAAAGGTCTTTAAAGTCTCAAAGCTGCAACCTGGTGGAGCATTTCTCGAGATTCCCTTGGTTCTGCTTTAACTGTAACAGTCTTAATCTGTGTTTGTGTCTTTAACATGCATTTCTCTCAGTGTTCTCCCTGCATATTTTTTTCTGAATAAGGTCAGCCATGAGACCAGAGCATGCGACTCCCATTTCAACTGATTTATTGCAGCTCACAACAAAACAGCCATAAGTCACTGCTGCTGCTGTTTATCTGACCACATTATGTTGACACAGACAGGAGACTTTTGTCCTCTTAACCTGATGTCTGTACTGCCATTTATCACATGTTTAACCAAACCGACCTTAGTTACAACCGCATCAAAGGCATTCCAGCTCAAAACACTGATGACTGTGAAAGAGAACACGCCACTGGATTTATGGCATGTTTGTGAAAAGATCAGCTTTAAGTGTCATCTGTCACTAATGTCCTTTATAGATCCACTTTTTTCCTTTATAGATTTTTCTTTTGAAATGATTTTAAATGCTTCCTACAAACCCCATGACTATGTCTGTGCTGTATATTAGGTTGTGCAAATGCAAACATTTGATCTATAGTAGAACGCAATATTAATACTGTTTACTGTGCAGCCTCAAGCCCACTCAGACCATCCGAACCAACTCAATGGAGAAGACTGTTTACTCCCTGGGCTGAATACAGACTCTACAACTCATAAATCCTAACTTACCCTCAAAACCATCAACAACACACATTCTTAGCGTAACTGTGTATTATGTGTGACTTGAAAAAAAAAAAAGAAAATTCATTCTAACTGGCATCCATGTAGTAATGATAAGGCGGTTACAAATGTTTTTAATTATTTTACAATCACAAAGATAGGTACTATTTCTCTATCACTCTGATTATTTTAAGCCTAGCAACAGTGAAACAGGAAACATGTGAGATTATGGTTTGCACAATATATTACAAATGTATTATTATTGCAATATCATCAACTGCAATATCAGTGTCACAAAAGAACTGCTTAAATCCTAATAATGTTATTCCATTTCATGTGTGACATTTTGTAAGTAAGAACCATTGACCAATCATAGCTTTAAATTACATTGTGGCATGAAAAAAAAAAGACTTTGTGAAATCAATTTGACAAGTTCAAGTTGAATGAAAATACGTCTTTATATAATTAAATTCAACTTATACTATGGCAAAGTGGATTTAAATGCTGCAAGTCTTAGTGTTTCTGCATATTGCAAGTTTTTCTTCATTTTGTGCCGGTCTAGAGGGGATGATATCAATAAATCAAATCAACAAACCTACGCTTTGTACAACCTCTACCACTGTGAACTAATAAAACTAATAGCAATGTAATTTACCATTCAACCTTCACCAGTGAATTAAGATGGCAAAATAAATTAACTGCCATTTTTGTTTTACAATAACTAAAGTTTTTCTACCAATAGGAGCTACAAAGGAGCCACGAGGAATTCCTTCATTAATAAGCATAGGTTTTTTTCCTGTTTTTTCATAACAGGAGAATTTACGGCCTGGAGATATTGTGTTGCTTTGTCTTCTTCCTGCCCCACTCCCTCCAGTGCCCAATGCTTCTTCCTTTTGCCTCTGCTTCCTCTCTTTAAACCCTGTCTGCTTCTCCAGACACCCATCGTCTTCAGACCGGGGTCAAAGTTCAAGTTTTGGCAGTCCCCAGCAGCTATCAGCTCCATCTGAGACAAAAGTCTACTTGAGAGACTCTGCATCCTGTGGTTCATATTTTCGTGACAAGTAGATTGTGTCACTGTTCGCCTGGGGTTAACAATGAGCGGGACACTTTCAAGATCAAACAGACAAGATGTTTAAAAAAAAAAAGCAGACAACTTATTGCACATTCTTATTGTATCTTATCAATCGC
Source organism: Neodontobutis hainanensis (assembly GCA_024349245.1). Taxonomy (NCBI): domain Eukaryota; kingdom Metazoa; phylum Chordata; class Actinopteri; order Gobiiformes; family Odontobutidae; genus Neodontobutis; species Neodontobutis hainanensis. The sequence continues at coordinate 789,025 of JALDNG010000054.1, forward strand.
CCAGATAAGACATGCTGAGGAGACACATGCGAGTGGCATTGCAAGAGACTCCAGGATGGAGTAGTCACAGGTAAAAAAACAAAACAAAAAAAACACAGAAACTACTTTCTCATTATCCAAGATGAAATAAATGTGGCCATATTTTCATGCTAATGACATGTCCGGAAAATGGCAGTGGGAAAAGTGACTCACTTTCTCTGAATGGGAGGCCATATTTCCTGTCTTTACATGAAAAACCTCATGTTCTCTCTATCATAACATTCACTGGAGCTTAATCTTAGAAAGGGACTAGTTTAGTTTCTAAGGGCAAAAATAATGCTGCTGTATTTGAAGTATATATGTTACAAATTAACCATTTGCAAATGTTTCTGACCTTTGTGACTCAGAGGAAAGGGGGGAGGAAATATAGGGAAACACTGATGAGGTCAAGGCTGGTCACTCCTGACAACACTAAAGCTATAGTGCCAATGCTTTGTTCTACAGCTCCCAGTAAGTTTCATGAAAGTTGTATCCAGACGGTGATGACATGTCCCTTCAGTGAGGCTTATTACTATGTTTTCCACAGCAATAGTGTATATAATTAAAAAATGCACAGCTGCGAAACTTGAAGAGCTTGTGTCAAGTTACTTTTTAAGTAGAAATTAGTTTAATTGCATTAAAACCCCACCACACACAGCCCTACATTATTAACACTACCAACAGGGTGCAACCTTGCTCACTTGTTTTTAATCTTCAGTGTAGCAGCTTGTCTTTGAGGCCCATCCTCCCAACTCCACCAATAAGGCTGCTTATTTAGTTTCTAACAGGCTAAACTCTACTGAGCAGCAAAAAGGGGCCAAATGTGAGTCATATATTATTATAGCCTACAGTAAACTACATTTACCCATGATTATTCTTGTTTGTAGGAGCTATAATTGTATTTTAAATTATCCCTCCTTTTCCTTATCTTTGACACAATGGTCATTGTTTCCCTACACATTTCTCTTAAGGCGCAGCTCCATCACCTGGAGAAACGTAATGTTGTCTGGTCAGTGGCCTGAGGCCCGCAGACAGAGCAGCCATTGAGCTGCGGCCGCCGCCTGCAGCAGCCTCCAGCAGCGTCGCTTCCAACGCGGCACTCGTTGGGCTCAGGTTGCATCACTCTGCTGTGCTTTACCTGCATGCCTCTCCTCCATCCGCGCGCGCTTACGCACCAACCGGCGTCTGGGCAGGAGCATGACGTCAGCCAGCCGTTACTCCAGCCGTTAAACCGGGAGCATTACGTTTCTCTCTGTCCCCCGTTAGCTCTATTATCACAGACCTTAGTCAAACGGTGACTGCACACAAGCATATTTTGCTTCTTTAACCCCGTATCTGTTTGAGGAAAAAGTTCATCTCATGCAAAGATATATGAGCTCTGTCCTACTTCTTATTTTGTTTGATTCTATAATTTACTTGTAGAAACCGCGTTAGAAAAGCTGGAAAGACAATCCATTTGACTTTATACGAATGATTTGTCTCATAGTTATTCCACGGTGACTGTTGGAGTAAAGTGAAAACAGAGCTAACTTTTACTCACCACTTTGTCGTTTGGACTCCATATCGACTTGAGTTCTGTGGACTCGGTCACCCCGCTAATTTCCAGCAACAATTTCTTAGTTGTTTCATTCAAGTCACTTTTATTAACACATATGGGGCGTGTTTTTGGGAGACACAGCCGAGCTCTGTGGCCACCGTGCGGCCGTGAGTCACTTTGGCCAAAGCTGCTTCTGAGGTTTACTCTGGAGCCGCCGCGCACTCTGAGCTGCGCTGGGTCCTAACGCCCGTCTGATTCAGGGCTTTCAGGTCGAACTAGTAAGACAGGTAAACAAGAATTATATCAAGGGCCAATGAGGATTTTACTAAATAGGCTAACTGCTTTAAATTCTATACTCTGTGATTATATCAGTGTCTTTTAAAAAACTTGCTTTAATTTTTAGGGTTACTATTAGTACTTAAACTTTAGAGTTTTTTTTAAATGTAATGTTAGTGTCAATTGATTTGAGTTTTAAATGTCAATGGGCAATTTAATGTTAAAACTTGAAATAAATGTATTCTGCTAGCATTGCAACAAAATATGCAATTTATATCAATAAACTACATTGTAAAGACAATTTAACTTTATTTTTGAGATAACAAATAACAGCATTTACAATATAATTTAACACTATTATTTGCTATGACAGAATATTAAGTATAAATAGAGAATAAAAAATACAAATCAAGTGAAAAAGAAGTTAACAATCTCAATGAAGTATAAATGTGGCTAAACTGTATTTTGTTGGCAGGAACAAACCTAATCCAATCTAATCCGAGAAGACTGGGAGGTTAAAACAGCATGGACTGTAGTGACCTCCGGACTGTAGCCATCTCCTGCTGTTGCTGAGGAAACAAGATTTAACAAATGTCTTAAAATCAATACTTTAAGAACACCTTGGAAATCTAATCAAAAGTGTGGAAAATCCAATACTTTGACGATAAACTTCAGTGTTTCACTCCACTGACCGTGTCCATCAGGATCTTCTTCTGCAGCGAGGCCATCTCCTTCCTCAGCTCGAGTTGGGCACCCTGCAGGAAGCTCCCGTGGCTCTTCTCCATCTCCTCCATGTTCTGAAAGAGGAAAAATATTAGAGATTAATTGTGAAATGTGTTTAAACCTAAACTCACATTGTAATCAATCAATCCAACTTTATTTCTAAAGCACATTCTACACCACAAAGTGTTATTGTACTAAGTGTACTGTTATGGGTATCTGTATTATTGCTGTTATTTTTTTAAATCAGATGTTGAAAGTTCAATTTTGAAGCTAGTGTCAGACAAGCAAGTTGTCATCCATCCCCTAAGTCAGGTTGATCAGAAAACTAAACCACCGGCTCTGCGTTCAAGTCATTTTTTAGTCTATTGGTTTTAAGATGGCAGTTTACCAAAGATATACCATATGTCTCCACTGTTAAACGCCTACCTTTATAAACTGTTCATACAGCTCTCTGACAGTCTTCAGCTTCTGGTTTTGTACGACTCTGGCCTGCTGCAGGACTTTCTGCTGCTGCCTTAACAGATTCTGCAAAAAGTTATATATCTTTATCAAACAAGCTATACTATTGTAAAAGTATTATATCCTCTAGTAGTTTTCACGGTTAATATTTAAATCAATAATAAATTGTTACTTTGCAATATCCATAGACATTTAACTTGCGTGGTGCACATTTAAGTCAAGTGAACAAAAACAGAAAACCTCAGGCAAGCACTGACATTGAGCCTCTCCTCCTGTTCCTCGGCTCGTTGTGCTTCAGCTTCCCACTGCTGCAGCGCTGAGGAAAACTGCTGTGAGTACTGTTGTGTCATCTTCTGCCTGCAAATTTACACACACACAACACATTAACCTCTCACTGTCACTATTTACTATTTCTCACCTGCATTGGAAACACTGAAAACTGGCACAAAAATATTTAAATGTGTTACTTTGCCCTTAAGAAGTGTTTGCTGGAGAAATTAAATGATGGGACACCTCTGTGAATGATAGCTGTTCCACAACTGCTCCAGTTTATGTTGGCTTCCCTTCACGTAGTTCTTTGTCAAAACCTCCAGACGTTTCTTCTTGGCCTGCATAGCTTTGCTAATATCAGCTGAAAAGTAGATGTGCATTGTCTTCTTAGCAATTGCTACACAAACATATTTAACTTATTATGCTGAAACATACAGTAAGTACATTAATTTTGTCTGTTATTGTGTCATTATTATGTCCTAAATAAAGACATGACCTTCCCTCAATAACATTTAATAAGAATCGTCTGTGCACTGTCACTAAGCACATTTTACATCAGAACAACACACATTAAACCAATATGGTATGCTTGCCTCCAAACTTCTCCATCATGGATAGGACTTCATTTCTAGAAAAAGAGGACACAGGTTTTATCTCATTTCAAAAACTTTGCCATTACATTTCTAGAACTTTTTTAACCAAGGTCCTTGAAAAAGAACTGTCATTATATATATGATTTTTTTAGTGAAGAAAGATGTCAGTTTTATTAACCTTTTACCTTATTTTTTATGTTATTGATAAATATTCAAAAAGAGCAAAAATGTCAATTGAAATACCATAGTTAAGTGTTCTTCCCAAATGTCCGTGTGCAGCATAAGAATTTTATTGTATGTATGGTAATGAAATGTTTATTTATACCCCATCACACAGGGCTCCTCTTCCTCAAATTCATCCGCAGGTCGTTTTTTAGCCATTTTGTCCACATTTGAAGTTTCATCTTAAAAAGAGAAAGAATAAGTATATATATAAAAATTAACATTTAACGTTACTCCATTTCATCCAGCACCATTAGCCTTGTTACCTTCTCTGACCTCCTCATCTGAGCCACTCAGCTCTTTCTTCTCATCGTCTTCAGTAAAATCAAATAACTTAGCTTTGTTATCAACCTTTTCCTCTGTGTGCTTTTTCTTCATTTGTCTCCTGCTCGTGGACATATTTTAACCTGATATTCTTCAGTTATTATGTAAAAAACAATAAAAATGTGACTTTGAAACAAATAGCTAATGCTGAAAGAGCGAACGTCAAGATTCCCGCCACAGACCTGTTCTGCTTTCTGATTGGCTAAAAATGAACATTCTTCTTCGCTCTGATTGGTTAAAATAAACACTCTCCGTTGTTCTGATTGGCTGTTGGCTGTTAGCAACAGGTGACATTGACGCGTACAACTACCCCCCGTACAAGATTTTAAACTAAACTAATTTAAAGTCTAAAAATATTCAGTTAGAAAGTTTTTGTTCTTTATTTCAACTCTATTTCATACTGTATATAATTGTATCCAACTCTTTTGCAATCTACAAACAAAATACATGAATATGCTACATAAAGGACAAAGCATTGTTTATTTGTTCATTTAAAAATTCTTGAGACAGAAGCTGCAAAGTGTGAATATCTTTTTCAAAACACGTGGTTAGCTCTGAGCTCATTTACAGGTTTTATTTATTTTTTAACAGACCGACACACATTCACACAGGTTTGTCAATTGTTTTCTTGTTGGGAATTTAACAATTGACTAACACTATATTTCTGCATATTTTTTCCTTTTTACATTAACACATACCAAACCTCCATCTTTTCATTTAGCTCTAGCACACATTCATGCATAGACTAATTCTTTCTGACATCCTTGACTTTCTTTGAGGGATTTTAGGTCCTCCTCCTCTATCCTTCATTCCCTCTTGACCCCATTTCCTACTCATTCGTTTCTACTTATTTCACACCCTCTTTCCTCGCTTTTCCAACACTAGATCAACATATCTTTCATCTTCAATAGCCGTCATTTTATGTGGCTGTTCTGAGATAATATTACCTATCACAAATTATTATGCAATTTGCATAAGAAATAAATTACTAAATATAATAATTTTTTTGCATTTTGGATGTTGACATGGGACAAGAATTATATTAATGAAGTGTTGATAAATAAAACATTTGAATAGTACAGTCATGTCTTACAAGACCATTTCAAATATGGCTTCATTAAAACTCAATCAATCATATAACAATCAGAAACAACATCCATCAAACCAGAAGTTACTCTAATCTTCGAATTTTATATTACTACCATATGGTGGTGGAACTGTCTCCGTTTGTTTTGTTGAGATCGCACTTGTACGTTGACTTCTGCATGATGTAATGTCAAATCATTGTCCTCTAGTGTTCACAGATTGAATCGCAGGTATATCCTTTTATACAAATGCCTTGTTTTGATTCAGCGCAACTCATCTGTTGCTTTGCTTCTGCTCTTTCTTTACTAAGTTTTTCAAAACTGCAAATTAACGTTAGGTCCCTCAAAGTGAGTAGTTTGAGTTAAAGGGCAGTGTGTAAAATACTTCACACTTTAGTTAAAGACATGTCCTCAGTAGTAACATCTTTCTATTGTTTATCTTGACAAAACTGTAATAGCCCCGTATCACCACCAGGTGTCACCTCAAACCCCAACATCATCCAAAAAGTTTCAGTTCGTTCTCCTTTGGTCATGTGATCAGGACAGGACATAACACCACACTTCTGTCCCAGTCCCTGTCAGGGCTCCACTAAATCTAACCCAGGACGGAAGTAGGACTAAAACACCAACTTAACCGAGGAATAAACCAAAACAAATACAGGACCAAACCTTAAAGACTGGACCCAGTTTACCATTAAACAAACTCTACTCATTTTATTCTTCTTACTAGTTTATTTGAACAGGGACAGTACACATTAAACATTTCTGTAAATGTGCCAGTATTGGCTTTAAAGCTAGTTTGAAAATGTAGTCCCTGGGAAAGGTAAAACCCCAGCAAGAGACAAAACATTTAGTAAACCACACTAACAAGTTAGTACATAAAAATTAGTATAGAAATAGTTATTAGTTAAATAAAAATATACAGTTTAGTAATAAATATTTGGAGACATGCAACATTAAAGCAACAACTGGACATTGGCAGTCTGCTGCAGGAGGCTCCGGCGCATAGAGTGAGCAGCTGAGAAGATCAGTGCCTCCGCCTTTAACCAGACTGAATAAACTCAATCAGCACCTCCCATTACAACTGCACTGTTTACATCTGTTGTGTGCTTTATGTTGTATTTATCTTTTGGACTTTTTAAGTTGGTTGGTTACGTGCATGCCCTCATTTGCATTTTTCTTACATTGCACTACATATAGTTTTCACTTATGTTTGCACCATGGGTATAATGCAGTTCTCTGTATGTTCTTTACATGTGGCAAAATTGACAAAAATAGACTTTGAACTCTGGTGTAATTAAAAAAAAAACATTTTAGTTATTTATTACTTGACATCATAAATCTGAGGACCAAGTTCTCTGGCATGTTAGAAAGATTTCACAACTGTGTGAAATGCTGGGCTGTGTTTTTGAACAAGGCCAGAGGGTTAACTGCTGATGAGGTGATTGTAGACTGTGGGCAGGTGAGGAGAAGGCAACAGGTGAGTCACATGATTAATCATGACAGTATACATACTGAGAAAACCTGGCAAATTCTGAATCAAGTGGAACAAGAACAAACAGGTGAGAAAAGGTGCATGAACGGTACCAGAGTGACTGACACACACATGCACATACACACACACTCACACAATACCATGATACCGTTCATGCACCTTTTCTCACCTGTTTGTTCTTGTTCCACTTGATTCAGAATTTGCCAGGTTCTCTTCACAAAATATGATTTATGATTCAGTCAAAGGTAACTTGTGGGACTGTTGTTTACAGACATAAGCTCAATGGAAACGCAAATGGCCTCCTCCCCTTCACTCTTATAGTTTGGCTGAAACCGGTCTCTTCTTCCTCTGCAGCTCTGTCACATCAGACCTGGTTTAACTGAGCGTTGCTTTTGTGTCTCACCTTTGTCACTTTGACCTCTTTGTAAAACCAGCCTCAGTGTCTATTGTGGAACATAAACCCCTAATTAAAAAACAAATACTAAATAAACCTGTTCCTTGAGTTTTGGGTCTGGACGTCCTGGAAACACGGCTCAGGGGGGTGTTTGGATAATGACTCAACAAACATCAGAAAAGCTGCTATTACCTTTTATACACATCCATTATCTAAGAGTTCGGACTGAAAACTTAGTCACTGTTTCATCCCTGCTTCAAATATTATTTAAAATGACAAAACATCTGGATTAGTGTGAACATGACATTATTTAATGTTTTATAATGTCTTTGACAAAAATGATAAAGCAATAAATCATTAATACAATTTCATTGTCAGTTTAAATAAAAAAATATTTTTATTTTTTTCCCCTTCCTGAGCCTTTATTTCTCACAAATTGTCCCTGAAGCAAATCATCAGCTGAGATTTTGTACAATAAAAACTAATGCTGAGTCAGCTCTTCTTTGGATGAGAGCCAGTCTGGAGTGACACTAAGACGCTTAGTTTTTATAAATACTGAGAGAACCAGAGCACCCTTTACTGCTGAAGCGAGAGGCACTAGAACCAACTGTTAAGAAATATCTGCTCTATTTTTATTACTTTGTTGGATTCATTTAATTTATTAATTCTTGTATTTTCATCATGTTATTATATTAGTTAATTTTAAATGGATTTCACGTGTCATGTTTAAACAAATTTTGTTAATGCAGTGAATGTTATAAACAGAATATTTATTAAATTTGAGGGGCCATAGGCAGAAGATACTTGGTTCAATTCAAAACTTGATCCACACTATATTATCATATGTTTATGTACATTTTAAGGATTTTTGAGAACAAATGAATGTGATTAACTGATGGATTTGCGAACAAAAAAATCATCTGGAAATTTTTTTTAATTTGTTTTTAAATTTATTTTTATTATTTTGCTGATTCTGAATGTCTTTAGTACTTTTTTTTTTTTTACAAGTTAACACAGTTACGCACAGCCTTTCTGTAAACTAGTGCAGGGGGAAAAATCCAGTTAATTAGATTATTTTGAGTTTTTAAATTTAGGCATTTTCAAAAACGGCTATATCTCTAAATCTTTTTTTAACCCTGTGTATATAATAATATGTATGTCAAATAAGTAAGTATGTAAATAATAAGTCAGACTCATCTTAAGTTTTTACATGCATAGGGAGCAATTTTATGAAACGTCTTGTTTCATCTCTGTAGTGAACCGCACTGACTACAGAATCTCCGACTGGCCAATTGTTCCCCCCTGCCTTTTATTGAACCATAAACACAGTCTGCCTCCCCCAACCGCGCAGGGCAGGTTTTGGCAGTTAGTTACAAAAAACAGTACATTTTAGTAGTTATCTCCCTGCACCTAGTCTAAACACAGGAACTGTGAGTTAAGATTAACACTTGGGCTTGGCATGTCTGGCTGGGTGCAGCTACATGACAGTTACAGCCCTTCCTGTTATTAATTACACACACACACACACACACAATATTAATGACCCTTTCTTCGCAAAGGCTTGTTGACAATTTGACAACTTTTCTTACTGAAAAACTCTAACAGTTTCCTCTTGAGATTTAATGTTTGTAGTGGAGGAGACAATTCTGTGTGACCCTCTGGTTTTGCCCTGCTGATTGGTACAATCTACACAGCCTCAACTTGGTGTATACTTTAATAAACTTTAATAATAAACTTTATTTTATAAAGCACCTTTAAAGGCAACTTCTCAAAGCGCTGTACAAAAACAAGCAATACAAAGCTCAAAGTAACAATAAAATAACATCAACAATCAAATGCTAATTTAAAAAAAAATAAAACAATAAAATAACATCAACAATCAAATGGTAATTAAAAAAATAAGTCTTAAGTCTACCTTTAAAAATGTTGCAGCCCTGTGCTTTCCTAAGATCAGGAGGCAGAGAATTCCAAAAGACAGGAGCATATGAAGAAAAGGCCCTGTCACCCATAGATCGTAAGCGTGTTTGAGGAACAGCCAACAGGTGGGATTGTGAAGAACGCAGTGTCCGAGTTGGGGTATAGGAAGTTAACAACTATAGGAAGTTAACAACTCAGGAACACTTTGAGTTCCTGCAGAAGGTAGTGATTGATATAGAGCCTGGGCAATTCACAGAATTGGTTAACAATGTGTTACAATATGGTTGTATGGTACAATATGGTTAACAAAATAAAGTGCTATTGCGTATGAACAGGTAATCCAGGCTGCAAGGAACATTTTTGGGACTTCTTACTCCTTGACTTCTTAAATGTTGTGAAAATTAGTTTGGAGTCTTTATTGCAGAGGGTTGATGGTTTATTGCTGTTAGGATTTTTCTATTAAGATCTTTATAACTGTTTATACTTGGTAGTTGTTAACTTTGCATTTTACACTGCACCTTACACTAAATACCTCATTTGTTGAAACCAGTTAGAACCAGTTGGTCACAGCTGAGTGGACACATAGAGGAAATCTACTGATACTGTGGCAGGAAGTGCCCCCTTCTGTGTGAGGTGTGGCCAAAGGTTAGGACCCCTAGAGTATTGAGTTGACCAGCAGCACAACACGTGGGCTGACCTCATGTTAACTACATATTGTGTAACAGAGCTGTGCTTATACCTTTTAAGTATGGAATGGAATTAAACAGACAAACTTTATATTGGTTTTATAGTTTTTATTGACGTAGTATTAGGTCCAAAACTCGTACCAAAAGAGCCGGGTGGAACTGTTTCGGAATAACATTGCTGAACATCTGAGTAAAAGAGACTATTTTTTACCAGGAACACACACTGTCCACATGAATCTTCAAGTGAAAAGTGTTGTCCATGTTAAGCCCAGATGTTTGTAGGAGCTGGCCTGACTCATGGAGGTCATGTGTGACTGGACTATGGTTTAAAATGCGATGGTTGCCACCACTGCACAGAGTTTTCTACTTCAGAGGAACAAATTGATGGACTTGTGTCTGAATGCTGTCGGCTGAGAACAGAAGGTCATCAGAGACCTTTAAAATAAAATTCCAAGAACGACTATTCAATTCAATTCAGTTTTATTTATATAGCTCAGTACACACTAACACACAATAGTCACAATAACACTGGGCTTCACATAAACGAATGGCAGCAAAGGAGGGCCCAGGATAAACAAAGGAACAGATGTGTCCATGACAGTCTTTGACAAATAGTCCATCTTATTGAAGCATTCACTAGTTTAAAGAGTAACAAGAACTATTGAAAAGAAGTGATTTTCTTAAGCTATAAACTTTTATTAGAAGTAACTAAAAAGTGAATAATGGTTGTGAGTTATGTTGATGTGGTGCTCATTCGGCCAACCATACCTTACTAGAGCAAACAGTGATTTCTGAGCAGAGCCTGGACTAAACTCCTCAGACTTAGTTGGACTAAGGAGAACTTCAAGTCTGTCCGAGGGCCATGGTTCAATCAGGTTCTTCTAGGTCAGTCCGTAGGTTGCAAGTATTTACCCACATTGACCGTTTATTACTTCTCAACACCAAATCACAGACGTTTCTGACAAGACTGTTCTCTCACACATCACAGCTAGAAGGTTCTGTAGAAACTGTTGAGTATATAAAGACGACAGGACGCTGCAGTTCTTCAGAGTAATACTGCCTCAGCAGACTCTGAAGAAGTTCTCTGCCGTTTCATGTCGGTTCTATTTTCAAATCAGTCGCTACAGATCCCTTTCCCTGTGACCTGTGGGCTCACACTCTTGTCATAACAGTCACTATTTGATCCTGAAGAGCTTCCAAAGATGAAGTGTTCAGGTGAACACACAGCCAGTCCACAGAACCTAATTATCATGAGACCTGTGGCCCCGGGATGGACTTGAAGCCCTGTCACTTAATAATAATAATAATAATGGTTTGGATTTATATTTAACTTTTCTCCCGAGGGAACAAGGGACTCAAAGCGCTTACAGGCCATCCATTATTCATTCATATACAGTCACACTGGTGGTGATAAGCTGCAACTGTAGCCACAGATGCCCCGGGGCAGACTGACAGAGACGTGGCAGCCATTTTGCGCCTACGGCCTCTCCGACCATCACCACATACATTCACTAAACATTCTTACACATTCATACGAGGCAAGGTGGGTTAAGTGTCTTGCCCAAGGACACAACGACAGCATGAACTGTGGGGAGAGCGGGAATCGAACCCACCACTTTCCGGTTTTGATTGAAAGACGACCGCTCTACCACTGAGCCACTGCCGCCACTTAGGCAGTTGATGCACTGTCACTGCTTTGAGCCTCTGCAGGGCAGGCAGAAGGCTTTGCATATCGATTGTAAGAATGAGCTGAATCTGCTCTTCTTCTGGGGACTCACCAGATGCTTGCTGATGCAGTCCACAATCTCAGCTCTGTAGTCCTGATTCTCCACGGCCAATATGGCAACCCACATCTTTTCATGTTTGTTGGGGCACAAGTCCCTGTAGATGCATTTAGCTACATTTTCAATGTTATGCACTGTAGGTTTGACCTGAATGTCCTGCTGAATGTGGGCCATCATAAACTCCAGCTGCTGCATCAGATCAATATGCAGCTCAGTCATATCGGGCCCTTTGTTGCCTCCAAGGATCTGGTCAATCAACTCTAACAAAAGGTGCCTATAGTGGTATCTTTCCCACACATACATTGGTCGGTCCATGGCCTCGGGGAAATGCTGTCCAGTTGAAGTCCCAACGTTCAGTTTGGCTGATTTGGAAACATCAGCTTTAGTTGTGGTTGAAACAGCCAGTGCTGTTTCCGTGGGAAAGTGGTCTTCCTCTACCTCCTGGATGAGCCACAAACGCTCTGTCTGAGCCACAGCCTCAGAGTGAGGAGTGCTGGCTGCTGTGTCATCTTGGGGGATCACTGGACTGTTTGGGAAAAAGTTTTTATAGACCACTCTTTGGATCACCCTCAAGGACCTATGGACCATGTTGATTTTGAAAGGTTGCTGCTGCTGGGTGAGGAGCCAGCTCCGAATGCCATTCATGACGCCGTCAATCTCTGCTTGGACCTTGCTCCTGACTGTCCTGCGTTTTTGTTGAGGCATGTTCTGGATGATGAGTTCAGTGAGCTGCTGGCTGAGCTGCTTGTGAAGGCCGTTGGTGATGTCCTGGGAAACTCTCTCATAGACGCACAGCTCGGTCTCCTGGCTGTGTGTGGGCTGCTCTGGCAGCAGATCCATCAAATGAAAAGAGGCCATCTCCATGAGCTCCTCTGTGGAAACGGTACCGCCTTTGGCCTGCTTTGCAGCGCAGTTTGCAGATCACACTGTAAAAGGCAGCCTTGGCGTAACACAACACAAAAAAGACTTGATCTTCTCACCTGCCTTTTCAAAAAAGCTTGAAATCAAAAATGGGTCTGTCCTGTGTGGGGTCGGAGGTCTGGGATTTCTTTTGGTCGCCCAAATGAATGAGGCTCATTTCATCCACAATGATGGAAACTATTGCTGACGCTGTGTCCTCACTATCTTTGTTGATGAGACTAAGAAGCTCGCTGCACTCGCTGTCCGTCCTGACGGTTTCCATCTTAAAACCTCCTGTTTCAGAATATCCTGGATCTTATTTTGGACTTCTTTCAGGTTGGTGGTCAGACCGGCTGATTTGATGACGGTTTGGTCTGGAGTAGACTTGAGAGTGGGCTGTGGAGATGCTTCCTCTGAGTGGGCGGGGTCATTGCAAATGCCACACTTGGTGCACAGTTTCTCTCGGATTGAACAAAGAATGGCTTTTGCATGGATGGCCATAGCATTGAGGTTCTCCTTTGGTGTTTTGTAGCAGCTCTTCTCCTCCAGCACCAGGCGGCTGTCCTGAACTTGGCTCCGTGACAACGCCGAGTTAACTCTGCTCGCCACTTCACTAAACAGCAGTTTAAACAGGTCTTCCATGGACTTGTATATGGAGCCCAAAGTTGCCTTGAACGTGTTGCAGAGGCTGCAGTGCAGGGCTTTCTTCACAGCCTCCACAGATATGTACTGAGAGCGCTTCGCCTCTTTTTCTGATAAAACTAAGTTCTCAAATAATGTCAAAATCTCATCAGACACTGTTTGGGTGATGTCCAAAAACAACTTCATCAGGATTAACTGAGCGTCCTTGTCAGACTTGTCCATGGTGTGCAGCATGTCCAAATATGACACGACTAGAGGCTTTATTTTTTCGGTTGATATCCTGGGGACATGCTTATCCAGAGGGGACTCTACTTTAGTAGTGCCAACATTCAGTACGAATGATTTGGAAACATCAGGATTAGTTGTGGTAGAAACAGCTGGTGCTGTTTCCGTGGGAAAGTGGTCTTCCTCTATCTCCTGGATGAGCCACAAACGCTGTGTCTGAGCTACAGCCTCAGAGTGAGGAGTGCTGGCTGCTGTGTCATCTTGGGGGTTCACTGGGCCGTTTGGAAAAAAGCTTTTATAGACCACTCTTTGGATCATCCTCAAGGACCTATGGACCATGTTGATTTTGGAAGTTTGCTGCTGCTGAGTGAGGAGCCAGCTCCGAATACCGTTCATGAAGCTGTCAATCTCTGCTTGGACCGTGCTCCTGACTGTCCTGCGTTTTTGTTGAGGCATGTTCTGGATGATGAGTTCAGTGAGCTGCTGGCTGAGCTGCTTGTGAAGGCCGTTGGTGATGTCCTGGGAAACTCTCTCATAGACGCACAGCTCGGTCTCCTGGCTGTGTGTGGGCTGCTCTGGCAGCAGATCCATCAAATGAAAAGAGGCCATCTCCATGAGCTCCTCTGTGGAAACGGTACCGCCTTTGGCTCGTTTGCAGCGCAGTTTGCAGATCACACTGTAAAAGGCAGCCTTGGCGTAACACAACACAAAAAAAGACTTGATCTTCTCACCTGCCTTTTTCAAAAAAAGCTTGAAATCAAAAATGGGTCTGTCCTGTGTGGGGTCGGAGGTCTGGGATTTCTTTTGGTCGTCCAAATGAATGAGGCTCATTTCATCCACAATGATGGAAACTATTGCTGACGCTGTGTCCTCACTATCTTTGTTGATGAGACTAAGAAGCTCGCTGCACTCGCTGTCCGTCCTGACGGTTTCCATCTTAAAAACCTCCTGTTTCAGAATATCCTGGATCTTATTTTGGACTTCTTTCAGGTTGGTGGTCAGACCGGCTGATTTGATGACGGTTTGGTCTGGAGTAGACTTGAGAGTGGGCTGTGGAGATGCTTCCTCTGAGTGGGCGGGGTCATTGCAAATGCCACACTTGGTGCACAGTTTCTCTCGGATTGAACAAAGAATGGCTTTTGCATGGATGGCCATAGCATTGAGGTTCTCCTTTGGTGTTTTGTAGCAGCTCTTCTCCTCCAGCACCAGGCGGCTGTCCTGAACTTGGCTCCGTGACAACGCCGAGTTAACTCTGCTCGCCACTTCACTAAACAGCAGTTTAAACAGGTCTTCCATGGACTTGTATATGGAGCCCAAAGTTGCCTTGAACGTGTTGCAGAGGCTGCAGTGCAGGGCTTTCTTCACAGCCTCCACAGATATGTACTGAGAGCGCGCCTCTTTTTCTGATAAAACTAAGTTCTCAAATAATGTCAAAATCTCATCAGACACTGTTTGGGTGATGTCCAAAACAACTTCATCAGGATTAACTGAGCGTCCTTGTCAGACTTGTCCATGGTGTGCAGCATGTCCAAATATGACACGACTAGAGGCTTTATTTTTTCGGTTGATATCCTGGGGACATGCTTATCCAGAGGGGACTCTACTTTAGTAGTGCCAACATTCAGTACGAATGATTTGGAAACATCAGGATTAGTTGTGGTAGAAACAGCTGGTGCTGTTTCCGTGGGAAAGTGGTCTTCCTCTATCTCCTGGATGAGCCACAAACGCTGTGTCTGAGCTACAGCCTCAGAGTGAGGAGTGCTGGCTGCTGTATCATCTTGGGGGTTCACTGGGCCGTTTGGAAAAAAGCTTTTATAGACCACTCTTTGGATCATCCTCAAGGACCTATGGACCATGTTGATTTTGGAAGTTTGCTGCTGCTGAGTGAGGAGCCAGCTCCGAATACCGTTCATGAAGCTGTCAATCTCTGCT
Source organism: Neodontobutis hainanensis (assembly GCA_024349245.1). Lineage (NCBI taxonomy): Eukaryota > Metazoa > Chordata > Actinopteri > Gobiiformes > Odontobutidae > Neodontobutis > Neodontobutis hainanensis. The sequence continues at coordinate 804,507 of JALDNG010000054.1, forward strand.
TGGACCGTGCTCCTGACTGTCCTGCGTTTTTGTTGAGGCATGTTCTGGATGATGAGTTCAGTGAGCTGCTGGCTGAGCTGCTTGTGAAGGCCGTTGGTGATGTCCTGGGAAACTCTCTCATAGACGCACAGCTCGGTCTCCTGGCTGTGTGTGGGCTGCTCTGGCAGCAGATCCATCAAATGAAAAGAGGCCATCTCCATAAGCTCCTCTGTGGAAACGGTACCGCCTTTGGCTCGTTTGCAGCGCAGTTTGCAGATCACACTGTAAAAGGCAGCCTTGGCGTAACACAACACAAAAAAAGACTTGATTTTCCCACCTGCCCTTTTCAAAAAAAGCTTGAAATCAAAAATGGGTCTGTCCTGTGTGGGGTCGGAGGTCTGGGATTTCTTTTGGTCGTCCAAATGAATGAGGCTCATTTCATCCACAATGATGGAAACTATTGCTGACGCTGTGTCCTCACTATCCTCGTTGATGAGACTAAGAAGCTCGCTGCACTCGCCGTCTGTCCTGACAGTTTCCATCTTAAAAGCCTCCTGTTTCAGAATATCCTGGATCTTTTTTTGGACTTCTTTCAGGTTGGTGGTCAGACCGGCTGATTTGATGACGGTTTGGTCTGGAGTAGACTTGAGAGTGGGCTGTGGAGATGCTTCCTCTGAGTGGGCGGGGTCATTGCAAATGCCACACTTGGTGCACAGTTTCTCTCGGATTGAACAAAAAATGGCTTTTGCATGGATGGCCATAGCATTGAGGTTCTCTTTTGGTGTTTTGTAGCAGCTCTTCTCCTCCAGCACCAGGCGGCTGTCCTGAACTTGGCTCCGTGACAACGCCGAGTTAACTCTGCTCGCCACTTCACTAAACAGCAGTTTAAACAGGTCTTCCATGGACTTGTATATGGAGCCCAAAGTTGCCTTGAACGTTTTGCAGAGGCTGCAGTGCAGGGCTTTCTTCACAGCCTCCACAGATATGTATTGAGAGCGCTTCGCCTCTTTTTCTGATAAAACTAAGTTCTCAAATAATGTCAAAATCTCATCAGACGCTTTTTGGGTGATGTCCAAAAACAACTTCATCAGGATTAACTGAGCGTCCTTGTCAGACTTGTCCATGGTGTGCAGCATGTCCAAATATGACACGACTAGAGGCTTTATTTTTTCGGTTGATATCCTGGGGACATGCTTATCCAGAGGGGACTCTGCTTTAGTAGTGCCAACATTCAGTACGAATGATTTGGAAACATCAGGATTAGTTGTGGTAGAAACAGCTGGTGCTGTTTCCGTGGGAAAGTGGTCTTCCTCTACCTCCTGGATGAGCCACAAACGCTGTGTCTGAGCCACAGCCTCAGAGTGAGGAGTGCTGGCTGCTGTGTCATCTTGGGGGTTCACTGGGCCGTTTGGAAAAAAGCTTTTATAGACCACTCTTTGGATCATCCTCAAGGACCTATGGACCATGTTGATTTTGAAAGTTTGCTGCTGCTGAGTGAGGAGCCAGCTCCGAATACCGTTCATGAAGCCGTCAATCTCTGCTTGGACCTTGCTCCTGACTGTCTTGCGTTTTTGTTGAGGCATGTTCTGGATGATGAGGTCAGTGAGCTGCTGGCTGAGCTGCTTGTGAAGGCCGTTGGTGATGTCCTGGGAAACTCTCTCATAGACGCACAGCTCGGTCTCCTGGCTGTGTGTGGGCTGCTCTGGCAGCAGATCCATCAAATGAAAAGAGGCCATCTCCATGAGCTCCTCTGTGGAAACGGTACCGCCTTTGGCTCGTTTGCAGCACAGTTTGCAGATCACACTGTAAAAGGCAGCCTTGGCGTAACACAACACAAAAAAAGACTTGATCTTCTCACCTGCCCTTTTCAAAAAAAGCTTGAAATCAAAAATGGGTCTGTCCTGTGGGGTGTCGGAGGTCTGGGATTTCTTTTGGTCGTCCAAATGAATGAGGCTCATTTCATCCACAATGATGGAAACTATTGCTGACGCTGTGTCCTCACTATCTTCGTTGATGAGACTAAGAAGCTCGCTGCACTCGCTGTCTGTCCTGACGGTTTCCATCTTAAAAACCTCCTGTTTCAGAATGTCCTGGATCTTTTCTTGGACTTCTTTCAGGTTGGTGGTCAGGGCGGCTGATTTGATGACGGTTTGGTCTGGAGTAGACTTGAGAGTGGGCTGTGGAGAAGCTTCCTCTGAGTGGGCGGGGTCATTGCAAATGCCACACTTGGTGCACAGTTTCTCTCGGATTGAACAAAGAATGGCTTTTGCATGGATGGCCATAGCATTGAGGTTCTCCTTTGGTGTTTTGTAGCCGCTCTTCTCCTCCAGCACCAGGCGGCTGTCCTGAACTTCGCTTCGTGACAACACCGAGTTAACTCTGCTCGCCACTTCACTAAACAGCAGTTTAAACAGGTCTTCCATGGACTTGTGTATGGAGCCCAAAGTTGCCTTGAACGTGTTCCAGAGGCTGCAGTGCAGGGCTTTCTTCACAGCCTCCACAGATATGTACTGAGAGCATTTTGCCTCTTTTTCTGATAAAATTAAGTTCTCAAAATATCTCAAAATCTCATCAGACACTGTTTGGATGATGTTTAAAAACAACTCCATCAGGATTAACCGAGCATCCTTGTCAGACATGGTGTGCAGCTTGTCCAGATATAACACGACCAGAGGCTTTATTTTTTGGGTTGATATCCTGGGGACACGCTTATCCAGAGGGGACTCTCCTTTAGCAGAATTTGTCTCAGACCCATTCCCCTGGACTTTAAAGGTCTTATCCTTTTTGTCCTGTTTTAACATGGTACTTGGTGCGTTGTCTGCTTTTGCACTCATGTTTTTTCTGCTCATTATTCAAATTTTTACTGTTGCTGTAATTTTTAATGTATGCTAACGTTATTTATGTCTGCTGTTAACATTAAGATTTTTAATAATCTTTCTCTAAGCTGTAAGCAGTGGGATTCTCCTGACACCAGCTGCGTCTGATGAGCATTATGTGACGTAATTCGAATGACCCGACCACATAGCGCGCATGCGCAAAGCGTTTCTATGGTTACAGAGACAGACATGGCTATGTGACGTTACCGAACGCCGCGCCCACCTAGCGCGCATGCACAGATTGTTTCCGTGGTTACAACAGAGCTTTGTTCAAACCAGTGATATTCATTAGTTTTATTGAAGTCAATTAGGAGTTAATATTTAACTTGTTTCTTAACTTTTTGCTTTTCGTTTTTAATCTATCTTAAAACAAAATTTAGAATAGAAAGATTTATTTCCTGCGTTTTCCCCGTGTGGGGTAACATTTTACACACCCCGTAACTAATTAATCCTAAATGCTGTAGGCCTAATAGCATTTAGGATTCACAGAAAATGACAAAACTTAAGGAAGACTTAACCTGTGTCACTCATCTCCAAATCCTTCTTTCACACCTTTTCTGTTTTAATCACCCAAATAAACATGTGTTGGTTTCAAATGAACGCGAATAGCATGAGCTATTACTACTACTAATATGCTACAAACGAATCAAGTACCTCACTTACAGCACAATAAATAAGTTGACAGACAAATGTACAACTCACCACAATATTAGACGTCCTCACTTCCCTTTGAGTCTTTTTAATCCCGACATGAAAACTGTCCAGTCCTGGTTCAGTTCTGGATTCATTCTGATTATCAAAGCAGCCTGGACTGGAGGATAATGTGCTGTTGTTCAGCTTTGACTCTGACACGGAGCTTAGGAGATGAATAAACTACAATAAACGTTCCCTCTCCGTCCATAACATCAGTGAATCTTCGTTATGTTTTGCCAAGGCTCAACTTTTAGATTTTAGTCGTTTCTAACGCATTATCAGGCTACGCTAAACATGTTGAATTTGCCGCTGCTCTGTCCGTAACCATAGTAACCTGAGGACCCGCGCGGGTTGACCTAGCTGTCCTAGAAGTGCCGGTTCAAAAATCTCTCAAAGCCTCTCGGGGTCCGCGCAAGGTCCAAACAAGGTGAGAGACAACACGTATTTAATGTCCTGTGCGTCAGGGATTTATGTATGCCACGTATTTCACTTTTTGTGCCTAGTTTATGTAGGAATTGTAATTATTAAATCACTTTGAAATTAAAAACTGAATGTAAGCCTTTTTTTGTTTTGTATTTTTATAGATTTTTGGCCCAAAAGCTTCTTTAGATAGGACGAAGTGGTTTTATGTGCTGCTTCTTATACAACTATCCCAGCAGACAGCATTGTCAATGCTTAACTGTACCAATTGGTTCGATTAGTAACAGGTTAAAGTTACAGGAAAGAATTGATCTACAGACAGAATAAAATGGTCACATCAGGAGCAGGAGTATTAAGACAAACAAGACAAGACATTTATTTTTGTATAGCCCAATATCACAACAGCAGCCGCTTCAAAGGGTTTAACAGACTGCTCTAGACAACATCTCCTGTCCTTAGACCCTCCATCAGGGTGAGGAAAAACTCACCATAAAAACAGCCAGGAAAAAAAAAAACCTCAGGGAGAACCACTGAAGGAGAAATCCCAGTGGAGTCCAGTTTTAGTCCAGAGTTTATGACCTTCACTGGCTCCCTGTAGCATCACGTATACACTTTAAGGTATTGCTTCTAACGTTCAAAGCATTAAATGGTCTCGCTCCCAAATATCTGTCTGACCTACTCTCCCCTTACCGCCCCGTCCGGTCCCTTAGATCAGCTGAACTTGGTCTGTTGTCCATCCCTCGTTTCCGTCTGTCTACTGTTGGTGGAAGGTCCTTTAGTATAAATGTTCCTCAATTATGGAATGCGCTGCCTCTTACATTGAAAAACAGCTTATCTGTGGGTGCATTTAAGTCCCAGTTAAAAACATATCTATTCAACAAGCATTTCAGATAATCCAATTATATGTATTATGTGTGATGTGTATTTATAGATGTATATGTAAGTGTTTGTATGTACTGTATTTGTGAAATGTAAAGCTACGGAAAGGCGCTATATAAATAAAACTTCTTCTTCACTGCAGTGGATGTGTCCAGGACAGTTGAAAACAATATATACATACAAAAACACTTCTACTTAGCTCACAACCTCTTTCCTCACTTTTCCAACACTACACACAACATACTCTTCATTGGTCCTTAAATTGCAGTCATGTTATGTGGCTTTTCAGAGATATTATTACATATCACAGATTATACATTTTACATAAAAAATAAATGACTAAATAAAACATTGAATTTGCATTTTGGCTGTTAACATGGGACAAAATATATTAAAGTGTTAATAAATACAATATTTGAATAACACAGTCATGTCTTACAAAACCATTTCTAATATGGCTTCATTATTATTTTCCAATTAAATCATTATTTTATATTAAACCGAACTCTCCCTTTGTTTTGCTGAGATTACACTTGTACTTGACTTCTGGATGTAAAGGATGTAATGTCAAGTCATTGTCCTCTCGTGTTCACAGATGGAATCTCAGGTATTTCTTTCTTTTTCACAAATGTCTTGTTTTGATTCAGCATGACTCAAATGTTGCTTGGCTTCTGCTCTTTCTTTGCCTTTTCAACTTTTTTTTCCTACCTTGACCACACATGTATTGCTTATGATGCCACAAAAACAGAGAGAAGAAGGTCCCTTGTGCTACTTTAATCAGGGACCGGAGAGTTGCTCCTCATATAAATACCCATGTCGGAACCATTTTTGAGGAGGTGTCCTGTGTTTGATTAAATAGTTTTGAGTCACGTTTCTCAGAAGAGTCGGACCTGCTTCTTGAGTTCGTTCTTCTTCCACTGAGCGAGACGGTCAAAGGCAGACATGGGCATCCTGAAGACTTTGTGGAACTCCTCTGGAGAGAGATGACGCTAGTAAAAGATACAGACAGGTTTAGTTTAATAATGCAGTAATTCACAACATGACTCTACATCTCTTACAAATAATAATTTTTTTTGGGTCAGGATCAATACACTTTTACAAATACTAGATCCATTTTCAGGCACCTTAGAAATGGGTGTGTAAGTGTGTTGCTGCCTGCAAGCCCTTATTTATATATGTATATATATATATATATATATATATATATATATATATATATATGTATATATATATATATATATATATATATATATATATATATATATATGTATATATATATATATGTATATATGTATATATATATATATATGTATATATGTATATATATATATATATATGTATATATGTATATATATATATATATATGTATATATGTATATATATATATGTATATATATATATATATATATATATATATATATATATATATATATATATATATATATATATATATATATATATATATATATACATATATATATATATATATATATATATATACATATATATATACATATATATATATGTATATATATATATATATATATATATATATATATATACATATATACATATATATATACATATATATATACATATATATATATATATACATATATATATATATATATATATATGTATATATATATATATATATATATATATATATATATATATATATATATATACATATATATTTGGAGAATATTTGGAGAATCTACTGTAAAGCAAGTGGAACTTCAACTTTGACTTGAAGGATTTTGGCAGATATTAAATTATGAAAACCCTGTTTATGCAGCCTGCTATACTGCAGATATGCTGTATTAAACCAGAAGGAGATCCAGGCAGTGTTTTAAAGACAATGAACCTCCAGTCTGGCTCGGTCCACGTCGCTGGGAAGACGCTGCTGGCCTCTGACTGACACCACCAGAGCTTCGTATGGGTAAATCTAGACAAACAGGGAAAAAAAGGATGTGGTCATTCAAGTAATCCAAATAAAAAAATAAGCAAATACTGGTAGCTGAGATCTCAGTGTTTCAGAGCCATTGAGCGCTATAGAAACAGGGAATGTTTGTGTCAGTCAGCCTCTAGTGGTCGCATTCTGTAATCACAGGACAACAACAGTTGTGTACTTTTTACAACAATAAAAGTTTTTGGTAATTTTGAACATTTTAACTTTTTACCATTTTTTTTCCTTGGGGCTAGTCTTTTCATCTAATAAACGCTTCATTGAATATATGCTAGCTGCTGCTGGTATAAAAACTTCTGCTTGAAGTGTGAGACAACACCAGTCAAGAAAGGTTGCACAACATTAAAAAGAAGTTTAGTTATATTTTGATAATGACAGGCTCCATTTTATTGAGTTTTTATAAAAACTGCTTTTTTGTGACAAATTACCCTGCACAGGCTGTGGCATTGACAAGGGCATTGTTAACTTCTGCACACATTCTTTTTGTCCACAAGTGACAAGGTCATGAGGAGCCTCTTTATTAAAAACAATAGTTTTTTCAGCTAAACCAAGGAAGCTCTACAGTGGCATCTCGTCATTTTTATCACTTACTCACTGATACAGACCATTCACTCCGACACAGAAACAGTTTGTCAGCGCTGGCAGAGTTGCTTACCTTATACTCTGAAAGAAAACAAAACAGAGCAATGTTATGACACTACACTGTGCAACTCTATTATATAACACACACAGTGTTGAATAATCTTCAACACTGTACAGTCATGAGAAATGAGAAGAACTGTGGATAAGCAGCTTTTAGCAGCAGAACAGGCTTACCTCTGATCTGCCAATTAACTGCATTACTGCTGTCGTATTGGTAATAATCTGTGTTGCTGCTCCCAGGCTGCCAAAACACAAGAAGAGGAGTTAGTAAACACAGACACAAGAGGACGTAAAATTCCTCTATCTGTGCAAGTGTCACCATGACAACTTTATTGTTCTTATAAATATAGCCTTCTGAAAGTGTGCTCAGATAGATAAATGTAGTTCTGAAAGCCTCTGTACAACACAATGTGGAGTTATCTATTCATGGAAAAGGCTAATATTAAGACTTTTTCATTCGCAGCTACTGAGTTGAGTCAGATTGTTACAGAAGGGTTTCTGCTCTGATGGCTTGTGAAGGACCTCCTCGTATCAGCCTGTGTTTCTGATATTCAAGCTTTTCTGTTTGTTGTATTAATGAATTGCTTTACATAAGGATGCACAACAAACAGTGGAACCACTAAGGAACCAGATGAAAATAAACAATCTCTTGTTTGCTACAAATATATAAAGCTGTCTGTTAATGGTCCAAATAGAGTCTCTATTTGCTTTGCTTTGTGTTTAGACTGATTGCTAATCTCTGCTCATTTACCTTTATAATGGCTGCAACCTATTAAAAACTGCTACAAAGACATTTACTCTTACCTTGAAACACAGAGATAGTGCTTTCTCACCTTGTTGATTACATTTGTTCTGTATCCTGGCAGTGAGGCTGATTTAGAAATGTAGTCTGAAAGAGCACAAACACACAGTTAACACAGTTTTTAAAAGTCTAGTCAGTATATTCTCAGAACAGTAGGGCAGTTGGCTTCATGTTTTAAGTGGATTTAAAATGCATGTATTATGGATGAGCAGTCAGCAGAGGGCAGCAAAGTCACATTTACGTTCTCCTGACTAGTATATCTGCTGTATTCAAGCCTTACTCATTTAGTTTCGCTATTCACTTTTTAATATCAATTCAATGTCCCTCTCATTCACACTCCCTTCGTCTTGCCTTTCAGCAGCAAAGATAATTAAATTATAGTGGTGTCAAAGAGTTGGGATAAAACACTGTGATGCAGCAAAAAACAGGCCAGTGTTGAGCTGTTAAACAATGGGAATATAATAACACTGTCATCAACAAACTCCATCGCTGACCTGAAAATATAATTCAGTTATGTTTGTTGTTATGGTATATTTGAGAAATGTAGTGTTTACTCAAAATGTGCCCCGATGTAAACCTGTGAGCAAACACTGGCCCAAGCATTGCATTAATCAATGTCACTCTGGGCAATGTTCTGGCATCAGTACAGCCTTTTGAGTCTCAAATTTGCACAAATAAATTTTAATTGATATGAGCTTAGAGTAAATAAGTTTGTTAGTCTGGTTAATGAAGCTAAAACATGAACAAATATGTTTGCTCTTTTTCAATATCACTTTACAGTTAACAAATCTTCAATTGAAGATTAAATCAGAGCCACTAGATGGAGTCTTGAGCTACTGCAGCACTGAGACACTGCTGCCCTCAGCTCAACTTAAAGAGGAGGTTCTTGTGCTACAGGGTCTAGTCGTTTGTATAAAATGACTTGCATTTTTTTGAGAAGAGTAAAAGCTCTGCTGTTAATAAAAAAAACATTAGTTAAGTAAGTAAAGTTCCAACACATTTTCCAGGGAATGTCCAGAACTTTTTTATGACAATTCAGCCACATTTTCTCATTTAGGGTCATATCATTTGTTTAACCTCAGGGTTTACACCAGGAATTATTTATCGTTTTTCTCTCAGATTCAGTTTAAACTCCACTTCACAAACAACAGCAGCCTCAGAGGGTCAAACTCAAACTTTTAGTTACTACTGGGTTTGCAGAAAACCATAATTCAAAAGTTCCAAGACATGGACATTAATAAGAAATTTCCAAATCAATTATTATTAAATTTCCAAGATGTGACAATATTCAGGTGTGATGCAACTGAGAGTGCCACAGATTACACAAAGCATTTTAAATGAAAGATATGTTGTTAAACATTGTATTGTAATTAAATTTAATGTAATTTTATTGGACTAAAGGCTTTGTTTCTTATGAGGCAGTGGCACAGATAGCCAAAAGCTTTTGCAAAAAGGTCTGTGATCTTGCATCAGATGCAGCTGAAGAAAAGCTGATCCAGGCCTAAGCTACAGCCTCATTAATTTTGCCACTTGTCAAGCAAAAGGCAGAAGATGTATATGTAGACTACTGTGTGCAAGAGCTGATAACATCTTCTGATCTAAACCCTGCAGCAGCTGAAGGGAATCAGAGCTGTGTTTGATGACCGCCAAGATCTAAACACTCACCGTTATCTGAGTCGTAGATGGACCTGGGAGCTGAAGACAGAGTGAAGGAAAGAGGGGGTTTAGAAAGAGGGGAGAAAAAAAAGGAGAGAGGGAAAATTAGCAGATATGGTTTACAGATTTAAGATAATAAGTAAAACTGAGCCACAAAGAAATGCTCTAGGGTTTTCCTAGTGTTTAATTACCGTTCTGTGTCCCATCTTATCCTTGTGCCCCATCAAAGCTTCACAAGTGACAGAGCAAAAGGTAGAGCCATTGTCCCCTTTTATACATTATTCATTTACATAAACAAACTCAAACACTTCACACTCACTGCTAAAGGACTGCACCTTTGACGATAAGGTGAGACATAAGAAAAACAGGACTTTGCCTCAACAAAAAGGGGGAATAAGTCTCGAATTGGTCCTCTCTTAGTCTTAGTGGCTTGTTCTCGGATAGTTTTTGACACTACCTCCTTCTAAACCACTTCTAAATATGATGAAAGCCTAATGTGGGGTTTATATTGAATGATGTCAACAAAATGACTGCTCAGTTTTAAATAATTAAAATGCCAAACGTTCCTTTGAATATTCAGTTTGAATCTAGAGTATTCTGAGATTTGTTTAAGTCTTCATGTTCCTCTCGAAGAAACTATGAGAGGAAACCCAGCCATAGATTGCTGAGTCTTAAATGGAGGAGTTTTCAGTGGAAGTGGAATAAAAATTGGACAGCTGTCTATAAAACATCATCTATGTGAGATTACCCCCACAATAGCGTTCATATGCAGACGTGATTACCATCTAGATCTAGACACATCTCATAAAATATAGTAGTAGGAGGAGCATGAGTGCAGCAATACAGCCGTGGGGCTCATTCTTGGGCTGTTCAAGCAGAAAGTATTTGCTATGGCACCATGCACTTTGATGTACCCTGCTCCTGAGACTATATGGACCATAAAATTAAACATTTTATTAGATTTTTGGTAACACAAAAGTAAAAAGGCTTGATGTGTAGAGTGGTCTGTAAATGTGTCTTTCGTTCTTTTTGTGACCAACACCAGAATATTTCAAAAATAGAAAATGCTTTCATAACTTTATATATAGTTTAAATATAGTATAATTACATTTAAACTAAAACTAAGTAAAGAAAAGAAACAGTCACAATTATGTCCCAGTCTGGTTTGAGAGTTGAACAGTTTTCAGCAGCACAAGTGTTTCAAACAATGAGAAAGTACAGAGCTGTATTTGAGTCGACAGTAAGAATATGGATGTTTGTTAGCTCAGTAGGTTAGGTTTGTTCTGAGTATCATCGTTTGGTCACGTCAAACGTATAATCTTGAGCTGGAGTCTGTTTATGAAATGTGACGGGTTTATATATATATTATTTACACATTTTTAGTGTATGTGGCCTTAAAAGCATGTTTTATAATATCTCTAAAACATAATGCAGCAATCAGCTCATCCACACTTGCTTTTTCTGACCTCTCTTTGAAACAGCCCAAGTCCAAAGCCTCTATTTACCTTCCGTTTCCCGTCATACATCTTCCGCAACAGCTCCAAATAGCTTTTAGTTCTCTTCATTTTTTAAATTCACCTTTTTTTTCTGTCCCCTTTGTTTCCATTTAACCGCCACCTAAACACTTTCTCTCGCCGCACACATGTGCTAAACGCAATGAGGAACTGCCTCAATGACAGAGTTATAATACAGCAGTGGGGAGCAACCAGCACCAGAAGTTATTATATAACTGCAAATTTCATCTTTATTTGTGTACAGGAACCAGAAAAAGAAACTCACAATGGGTTTGGGGCTTTGTGTCTACATCTGAAAGTCAACACTGGAGACACTATGATAGGAAAGCAATAAAGTCAGCTGTAGGACAGACACTCACTGTTTACATGCCACAAGAGAAAGCCTCCAAATGGTCACTTTGAAACAAACGTTATGTAACGGTCTATAGAATGAATACCACACACTTTTCCCTCCTAAATTAGGTTGTTTAGAGCAGTTAACAAGAGATAAGAGGCACAAAGAGGCACATCAGACCAATAAATCCACTGAACAGGATCATTACAGTTCATCTCCAGAGACAGATTTTGTGACTGATTAAAACTGACTCACATCCATTCAGGGAGCTGTATCCCACATTGCTCAGCGTCTCTTTGCTGCTGCAGCGGGAACTGCGTCTACTGCCCCACTGGCCGTTGTCGTGACAAGCAGACCGCGCCTTCATCTCCTCCTTTAGGATCATCCGGCCTATGGTCTGGGCGGGAACAAAAAGGGGAATGGGCGAGAAGAAGAGGAGAAGAAAAGGTAACGTTAAACTTGCTGCAAATGGGACAAATGTAGATGTAAATGTGGAGAACAGAATAAAGTGATTGTAAATGTTACTCTGTTCACGTTGTGATTCCAGCCGTCCTCCTCTCCTCCGGATGAAAACCTCCTCAGCCTGGAGACTACAGGAATGTGGAAACAGGACAAATACAGTGGAATGTAACAGAGTAAAGGTGTGTTTACGTATGTGTATTAGATTGAAGTAGATTAATGGATGATACCCATGATTACAGTTTGACATTGGTTTGGTTACATGTTAGTTTTTTAAACTGGTAGAAATACTTTACAGCGGGAATTTAGTCAGAAAGACAACAACTCGCTCTCTGAACCAATAAAAGGAACCGTTTGAAAGCTGTGAAAGCTGAAGAAACAACCAAACAACGGGGAAGATAATACCGCTAAGAGGAGTGACTCTATTTGAAGGAACTGAGTATGACAAAAAAAATTGGACTAGACTTTTTTTTTAAATTGGAGACTGCACTGCCCCAGAGTTCTTTGCCATAAGGTTAAAATAATGTAAAGATACATTTGTCGTAAGTTATTGACGATAAACCTTTTGAACATACTTTCTTGGCATACTTGATTTTCAACACATTTCTTTTCTACAGTTTTTTTTTTTTACATGTGTTTTAGAATCAATAATTTTTGTGTATACTGATTAGTTTTTAAAGCTGAGTCAAATACTTTTATATTTGAAGTACATTTGAAAACAGTTACTTTAATACTAGAATTGTTTGTGATATTTTTACTTGAGTACATTTTTTAACTCGTTATCTGTACTTTTACTTAAGTTCAAGTACTTCCTTCATCACTGGTCAAGTATGCTGTAAAGATGATAATAGTGGGTCTTCTAGATAAACAAGAGAACAATTTGATTTACTATTACTGTGCAATCTGGGCTTAGCTGACAGCCTCTGTATATAATAACTTTTCACCTACTCACTCAAGACAGAACTCCCCAACTTGCACTTGTTTTTCATAATCTGTAATGTCTCTTTCTGTTAATTTGTCTTTGCGTGTGTATTTATGTGTTCATTCTTTTTTTTAATCTTTCATTTATCTTCCACCTGGTCCCGTTAGGAGTCATAGGTGACACAGGTACACCCTGGACAGTGACCAGTTAGTCGCAGGGCTAACATTTAGAAACAGACAGTGACAGACAACCATTCACTCTCACATTCATTCACCAGGGACACTTTAGAGTTGCCAATTAACCTGTACATGCATGTCTTTTAACGGTGGGAGGAAGCTGGAGTACCCGGAGAGAACCCACAGTAACACGTGGAGGACATGCAGACTCCTTACAGAAACACCGGAGTTGGCCGAGGATGTTCGAGCACTAACCACTCTGCCATGTATGTAATTGGGTTTCGTAAAAAGGTTTTTTAATTTCAATGGGATTTTCCTGGTTAGATTAATACACACGTTACACATGACAAACAAAATGCACACAGCAGTTAGCACTATTTTAAAGTGTGCTATTATCACAAACACTGGGATTAACCCTGCAGAGGGAAGGCCATAGTAGTAGCTGTCTCTGTGTGAATTAAATATAAAACAGGGACTGGAACCTTTTGGAGACCCTTTTGGAGAACCATTGTACGGGAAGTAGTTAGAGTCAGGATGATAAATGTTGTTACAGTTCGAAGTAGAAAGGCGGCCTGAATTGACAAGGTTCTCGTTGGTCCTGCTGGCTGTCGGAGAGGCACAGGTATCTAAAACAAAGAAGAGACTGGAAATAAACTCAACCCACGAAACATGCCAACCTGTCAGATAATAAAAGTTTATTCTCAGATTTATGCGGCAAGTAACAACAAAAGTGGAAACGTAAAGGAGAAAGAAGATGATTTATTGTGCTGTGATTTGTTGTGATGGTGCTCTATATGTGCATTAAACAAGATGGACAAAGTTCTTACTTACAGAAAGGGGAGGGCCCAGCGGGTGGGGAGTAAAGGAGGAGACGAGGAGACACATCAAAAACAAGGGAAAACAGAGCCAAAATGAGGTCAGAGGAAATGTGAAGGGCTGTGATGCATAACTTCAAGAGGAACTGTCGACTTGAGACGGAGACAAGATGCTCCTGTCTGCTTTAAAGGAGGGTGTGTAATTAAGGAAAACATGCAGGAAGAGGAATATAATCTAAATAGAGCAGCAACAGCATGACAGGGTTTTTAGGGTATCAAACAAAAAAACATAAAAATCCCTGGGGTTTTACATAAATTGTAAAAAGAGGGTAAAGCTGTACTACGTCATTAAAAATCCCAATTCCATTTGACCTTGTCCTGTTTTGTATTAAACCAACAAAGCAGCTATTTTCATTTCATGAAAAGCACAGCTGTTGAAGAGTAACAGTGAAGGTAACAAGAGCGGAGTGTAACCACACTCATAATATGATACATTATGGAGCTAAATGTACACTGTAGCCTCCTGATTATGGCACTTGGCTTTAATATGAAAACTGCCCTGTTTTTGATTTATGCAGTAAATTTAAATTCGACTGCATGGCCCGGACCAAACACCGTCTGTGGCGATGGAGGAGAGAGATTCGTCAGCACTTTGCAGCTCGGGGTAAATCATTGTGCGGCGGTTGTGAGGAACAGTAACTCTGTCCCAGCTGACGTCTGGCCAGTGATGGATGACACTGGGACACTACCTGAATATTTGGCACAGTTTAACTCTACCTTACAGTCTTCAAGTGGCTTATAATGACACCTCAGGTGCAATAATCGACAATCAATATCAGGGTCTGTTGTTGGTAGAAATGTGTAAATGAACCGATTTTCTGGGTTTGTATTGTACTCATTAACTTAACAACCCTTACAGTGGTTTGAGAAAGTATTTGAAGTATTTTGAGTATCCTGGTCTCTTATGTATTTGCATATTTGTCACACAATGTGTTTGTAACACATTTAAATATTAGACAACGATAGCTCAAGTGAACAGATTTTATTTATTAAGGTGAAAATGCTATCTGAATCTACATAGCCCTATGTGAAAATGTAAACCTAATAACTGGTTGTGCCACTCTCAGCAGCAACAACTGCAATCAAGCCAATGAGTCTTTCACATCGTTGTGGAAGGACTGAGGCCTACTCTTCTTTGCAGAATTGTTTGAATTCAACCACATTGGAGGGTTTACAAGCGGTCAGCTTAAGGTCACTAACTGATGGCCGGACATTCTGCTTCAGGATTATTTGCTTGAGAATAGAATTCATGGTTCCATCAATCATCAATTCATGCTGTGGCAAGTCTAAAACTTCAACTTGAATCAACAGATCCAGACAAGCTAGCATCTCCATCATAATTTGTTTCAAAAATTTTCATATTTCCATAATGTTATGCCATTTGTAAAACCAGGTGATATTTTGACTAATAGTGCTCTGAGATTTGTCTGAACCCAGACCAGGAATCAATCAGAACTGTCAGTCATGAGAAGTTATTTTGCTAAGATATCAGAGAAAAAATGCATGCTTTACTCTAACTGAATGGTAAGATTGGTATTGAATTAACTTTTTGGGACAAAGAGGAAACGACTGCTTTAACGTCCTTTTCAGGACAAGGAGAGGACTGTCTGTCCTCAGCACCAGATGTTTCACCGTCAACATAGAGATGAGACAAGACCTTTTCTGTAACCGGCTCATTAAATAAAGACAAACGGAGACATACATCACACCAGGCAACATTCACACTGCAGTAAGACTCTCAGACAGAAGCGAGCATAACAAATGCTATAAAAACCTCTCCATTGTGAGGAATTGACTAACCTTGTCGCTTATAGATGGGCGGTTTTCTGTAGATGTTGTCCTCAGCCGCTGTGGAGACAAAAGCTAAAGTCATTGTAAAAAAAAGAACGGAAGAATATCTCCTTAGTTTGCTCCCGCTCCACAAATTAGTTGTATACATTACTGCCATAAAGCTGACAGCAGTGGTAATAAAGTGCTGTAGCAGAGGCAGCTCATGCATCTAGACAAGCTGACTGATGTGCACACAGCCTGATTAATACAGATTCATGGGCTTATCACAGCAACAAGCCGCAGATGGTGTAGGAATAAAGACACTGAAGACGAGCAGACAAAGGAAGGAAAGAACTAGAGATGGACAGAAACGAGATGTGGGAAAACAAAAGCAGCCGAGGGAGATGGTTGACATTTTGGTGCCTGGGGATTGAACTGTCTTGAACTGTCTTTTTTTTCTCCTTCTGATTAATACGTAATCCTTATTATTTTTACACTCTTACATTATCTGGACAATTTTCGGTGTTAAAATGCAATAATAAAATGAAAATAAAATAGTTTGTCCTTGGTCTCATTACTGTTTTTTGCTTCTACTGGTTGAATAAAGTATTACTTATCTTATTTCTGATTTTAAATGCATCACAAAATACTAGTATGTTTCTGCTTGTATTAAAATCCAAGAGTTTAGGGCAGTTAAAGCTTGACTGACCAACAGCTCAGATTATTATGATTTTATTATAATAAGACTTATGCACACAGTCCTTCGACATTAGGCTATGCAAAGAAAGATAACACAAAGTATGTAGTGTGGTAGCATTTAAGATGGCTCATTCATTCATTTTCTAACGTTTAGTCCCACTGGAGCCTGTCCCAGCAGCTTTGGGTCTGAGGCGGGGTTCACTCTGGACAATGGCCAGTTAGTCGCAGGGCTAACATTTAGAGACAGACCAGAAACAGAGAAACATTCACTTTCATTCACTAGGGACACTTTAAAGTTGTTGATTAACCTGTACATGCATGTCTTTGGACAGTGGGAGGAAGCTGGAGTACCCGGAGAGAACCCACGGTAACAGGTGGAGTACATGCAGACTCCTCACAGAAAGACCGGAGTCGGCCGAGAATGTTTGAGTCGGCAAGGTTTTGAACTCACAACCTTCTTGCTGTGAGGCAGGAGTGCTAACCACTCTGCCACAGGCACCCTCAAGATGGATCAGTGGAACACCTGAACTGATTTATTTATTAACATAATCAATATATGCAAGCTGTAAAACTTCAACCTTAAATGAAACTAAGAACAGCTTCAATCACTTGTGGAGAGATTATTTTGCTCTAGTGAACAGTATCTGTATATTTATTCCATTTTACAATGTTATTTAATTAATATACATATTTAATGTATAATTAATGTATAAATAATTAATGTACATATTTATTTTTTATTTATTTATTTTCTAAAGTACATTTTATTATGTTCTTGAGTGTTTGTTGTTTGTAACTGAGCTACTGTGACAAAGCTTTATTATTCCTTGTGGATTATTGCATCCTGTACAGGCCTTGTCTCAGCCTCAGTCTCTAAAAGATCCTGGTCTAGTTTTAGTTCAGTAGCTGTATGGCTCTGATTCAGTTCAATGATGTGGCAGCTTTGAGAACAAAGTAGGCAGAGCTCTGGATGAAAGGCGATTACTACACATCCAATCACCTCCAGGTATTCATCTACAGTACCAGTCCGACCAGTACAGACCAAGCTCTCTAAACTGTTTGTTTGTAACAGACCATCTGGACAGTCACATTATTAGCATGGGGATTATATGAATTTTCTATAGTTTTGTAAATGTAACATAGGATTAAAGTCATGCTTCGTGGTGTTAGTAAGATCATTTAGAAAAGGGTTAAAAGAGGAAGTCCAATATGCACTCACTAGCATCAGGTTACTGTGTTGGTACATACAGTCCACTGCTAAGCCTACCTGGCACATGGAAATGCCTGGGGACTGGGCAGATGGTGGTGGTGGGTGTGGTGCACCTGGGCTCTGTCTGACTGTAAAGTGGAGAACTCCTGCCACTCCCACTTCCTGTATTCAGCCCATCATCCCAGCAGCCAATCCCAGCGAGAGAAATCAAAGCATGAGCACACTGACAGTAAAAGGAGGAGACTAAAGACTAATCAAATCAACTCAGGTGAATTTAGTGGCAAGGAGCTCAATAGGACCCACATGCGTGCTGCTATGGAGTTGGTATAGAACATTAGTGGGTGACTTAATATTTAGATGTTTTTGATGTGCAAGCATTTGGCTCTTGATGCTTGAGTTTAACATAAATCCACAGTAGAATATTGATTCTGTTAAACAGGAATTACATTTTTTTATCTTGCAATTAGTTTAAACGTTTAATCACTCAACATCTTATTGTATTTTCTCATCTGTGATTTTTTTTTTTAAATAAAGGATTTAAATGGATAAGAAGGATCAGCTCATAGCAGGAGTTTGTGAAGCAGCCCCCTCTCTGTCTGTCCCAGGTGTGAATGTGTGTGAATGGAAGCATCATGTAAAGCCCTTTGGGTGTCCGAGTAGGGTGCAAAAAAAGCGCCATATATAAATGCACACCCTTTAACAGTAAACTCAAAGTTAAAAGTTACATGTAAGCTCTAAATGTCTGGTTTAATGTAATGTATTAGTTTTAGAGAGTGGTACAACAGAGATTAGGAAAGAAATTAAATTAAGAGATTTAAATATACATGTTTTTATTTTTACTTGTGTGCTCATACAGTACAAATATGTTTTTACAACTGCTTTTGTTGCTGCTGTGGTGTGCATCTTTTTGATAACGTCTCTTGTAAAAGGGTCTATTGCTCACAACAGCTCACTTACTTGTCTCAAAATCTTAAGAAACACCACATTTAACTGTGTCCACTTCCTATTTACAGTCAGTGCATGAACAGACAACACTGGTGACGACTCTGTTTATATGTGCCACTGAGCTGCTTATTTAAACGTCCGCTGCTTTTCAAACACGCTTACTTGTGTGTTTAGTGATTATAAGTGTTCGTACTTGAGTGGGCTCATTACCGGGGAGATAATAGTGCAGTGGGGAGCCTCCGTGTCGACTGTGAGCCGGAGAGTCAGTGTAAGCCGAGCCCGAGGACCGCCTTGTTCTGGTCTCCATTCCGTCCAAAAGATCCTAGAGAGAGACATCCAGGAAGTGAGAGCGGGGGCGACTTAATCATGGGAATAATGAGTAACAAATGAAAGCAGAGGGTCTTTTAAAAAGAACAATTTTAATCAAGTTTAACAGTGTTTTAGTATTAAATATCATTGATGTGTGGTTTGACATTACACAATATACAGAATGTTTTATATGATACAAGGAATGTGTTGGCGTTTTTGCATGAGATGTGGGAAAACAATTATTGCCAGAAGTTGAGGTACTTTACAAGTCCGTGCACAGAGCCGGCAAAACATCTCCGAAGAAAAAGATGGCTAGTGTTAAACTGAAAAGAGCGTTTCAGTAAACTCTATTACTATTACACTACAACATTTAAATGTAGATAAAAGTATGAAGCATGTACTAAATAAAAAAATAAATAAATTTATTTGTAAAATAAAAAAGAGACAATGAACAACAGGGTTTTTTGTGCATATCTAATTCAACATGCCTGACATGACTTTCAGTGAAGCCAGTAAATGTTCACACACACTGATACTTACATTAGGATATGGAGACAGGGAGCCCAATGACTGGAGAGAAGGAAAGAATATGTTACTGTGTTGCTCAAACCCTTAGAAATATTGTAATGGAAAAAAGAAAAGTAATATATGGTGTGGTCTGAACAAAGTGACAAGTAAAATGTTTTTGTGAGCTTGATAAACAACAGCTTTTTGTAAGAAATATGTATGTGTTTGTACCTGTCTGGAGCTGAGCCTGTCCAGAGTGTCGTCTGAGAGGTTTGTGTGGTCGGCCTGATAAGGGATGATGTCGGGACGCTGGATCTCGTACAGGCCGTTGACCCTGGGCAGAGTCGTGAGCTGCTTATAGTCTATGACATGTCCATTGGCCTTAGACTGAGACAGAGAGAGAAAAACGCAGGTGAACACAGGGCAGCAACAGCGTCTGATATTTAAAAGGACACAGTCATTTTGCTGAATCATTGCCTCAGCACTGAATCTCTGTGTAAGTTGGTTTACATTGTTCGAGAGGGCCATAGGCGTGGAATAATAATGCATAGGAATGAATTTTTATGTAAATGCTGCATTTCATGCCTTTATAATAACTCATTCTTTACATTTACAGCAGCACTAATGACAGCATCTCCTTAATATTTAATATGTATAGTGTAAAAATGAAAAATAAGACTAGATCACAAGAGGCGGTTTTGATTTGTGAAGGTACAGGGAAAAACACAATTGGTAAATGGTCATTATTTAACAAACAGATTATTTGTGGAATTGTCTTGTGTCATCCACATTATGTTTAGATGTCTTATATTTTAACCTTTTATTAGATCTATCAGTTTTATAATTGTATTTTAGCTGCTTGCTTTGACCTTAATGGTTGGTTTTGTTACTATTGGGTCTTTTGTGCGACAGCTCCTGCTCACTGTTAAGTGTACTGTATTTGCTGTTTGTATTGGCTCTAGGACAGATCTGACATTTCACGTTGGATAAAAATAAGTAATAACACTGAAGCATATTTTAGCTGATTTAGTCAATGTTAAGAACTATTTAAACTCACTGGAATAACACCAATGCAATCTTGCAGACATCAGATTTCTAGACTTTGTCAGAGCGATAAGGCCGACGGATGTTGCTCAGTCCGTTTATTTCTGACGGACAGCTGTGTGACGGACACGGCTGAGGGCATAGCCGTAAAAGTGTTGGTGGTAACCGTGGTCATGAGAGTTTACTCACACAGATGAGGCGGTGCGGGGAGCCGAGCAGAGGGGACGAGCCCGGAGGAGAGATGGACACCGTCTCAGATGTACGTCTCAGCTGGGGAAGATACCAACAGGTGGTTTATTCATATTACTCATAATCGACCCAAGGGCAAATATCGGGGTGAACATAATAGGCTCATAACTAACCATCAGTTCACCTTTAATTTGTAAAACCCTTTAGAACTGAGTTAAAAGAGATTCTTTCTTACATGCTGCAGTCTCAGGTCCCTTCTCTTGACAAACAAGCATAAATTTAAACCATTTTATAATCAAGTTTTAAGAACATTTTATTCATGAATAGACAATGCAATTACTTTAATAGAAGGTGTATATGGACAGAGTATGGAGCCCTCCAATTGGTCAGTTAGTAACCAGACGTTCTGCCAAGGGTCAATATTTTTTCTCAGTTGCTCAATAAATATGGTATGGACATAAGAAATATAGTTGGGGCCTATTTAAGATCTTTTTAAAGGTCTCTTTTTTAATTGTTTTCACAGTAATTATTGTGAATAGAAAAGCGTCTAAGGAAAACTAAGAACATTATTACATTATTGGTTTGATTTATTTCCACTTGCAAACATTAACATCCCATGAGTATTTTATTTTTTTTTTCTTTGGTGGGGTGAGAATAGACATTAAGTGTGAGATGGAGACATGGGTCGCTATTAGTATGGAGCCCTTTGATTGGTCAGTCAGTAACCAATCAGAAGGCCAACCAAGGATTACTGTATACTGTGAAAAAAGTGGATACATTCTGCTATAAAATCTCAAATTTCAAGCAATCTGGGAAAAAGATCACTCATTAAATGTGAAATAAGGTCTTAAGCTATAATCCTTTGTATTGGTACAACATTTAGATCGACTGTAGGTTTGCACATTCAAAGTGAACTTTCTAAATTCTCTGTGTTTGAAACGTCATAAGAGAGTCAGACTTTAGAGCTAGACAGACGAAGGGTTGTGAGGTTGTGGGTAATTTAACTCACCCTCAGTTTTCTCTCCAGTCTCGCTGCTTCTTTACACATGGGGTGCCAAACCTCTGAACCTGCCACAGACACAAAGGCAGATCAGTTTATTGACAATGTGGGCAGCGGTGCTTCAGCTCAGAGCCGTCCTGTGAAGAGTCAACTTCAGGAAACAAACACAAATCTATTTCAGTGGTGCTAAAAAAAAAAAAACACTACACAACCACAGTATGTTTTTAAATAACCATCTGTTCATCAAATGTTATTATTGCATTAATGTGCTATTGAAAAAAACAAATTGAATTGAAAAATGCTCATGAACGCCGGAAAAGTTGGAACAGCAGCTCAGAAACTCAGTTTAGTTTTGGTTGCATCATCAACATGGCGGAGGAAAAGATATCAGTCATTTTGTTACAGCCAATTTCGACTTTAGCTGTCCTTGTTGATCAGACGGAAAGCATTAGCTGACGTGCTATTGTCACTGCTATATGAGTATAAATCTTCTGAGGCGGATCTACATTTTCTTCTTTTGTTTGATATTTAAAGTTATTAAAAGAAGTTTAATCCATGTGCATAACAATACAGCCCATACATCACCATACAGTGCAGTCACAAGTGTGCGGTCAACAAACTGGAGACAACCAACATTTATTTGTTGTAGCCAATGGCTCCTACACATTTATAAATATTTAATACCAACCGTTTTGCACATTAACAACTTGATTTTATGATAGTACGTCTATTTTTATCTCAGTGATCCACATTTAACCTTTGTACATTTTTGTTCACTTCAACAGCTCTTGTAAAGTTATGAAGTCTGATGCTTTAGTGTTTCTGCCACTGCTTTGACCTGGTCCTTTTAGACGTCTGTGGTCAGCTGCAGCTAATGTCTGTGGAGGTTGTCAGTCATCTAGGACATATTCAAGAAAAGGTTTCGGCACCTGGACTGCACGAGGAGCTCTACTTTTGAGGTAGAAACCCGTTAAAAACATGATATGTGCTTGACTAAAGTGACATGCTTTGTTATTAACATTTGTAATTTAATTCAATCCCAGTGATCAAAAGCGAAGAGGATAAGGAGAGTGCAGAAAGGGACAGCGGGAGCCTATTAGATTTAATTCATAATCATAAAGCACTAATGTCAGGATGTTATATACCAGATAGTGATAATGACAGTAATATATCCGCTCTGAACACACGAACAGACGCTGACTCTGTGTCATGTACAACCCGAGGGCAGTGCAGACCGAGGCTGAGCAGCTTATTATGAGTCTAATATACAACCGGCTCAGTAACTATCAGCTACACACACAACATGCAGTGGATGAACGCACTTTTACAAGGAAGCGGATACCAAAGGACTGCAAAGAGTGGGCTACAAACACACACACGCCCGCACACAAAATCAATAGTGTAGACAGAAAGCATGCGTGGTGATTCAGTGCACCCCTATCCCACCACCTACGCGCCTCAACCCGGCTGCCATGCAGAAATATGGCCTTCAACTGAAGATGGTACTCTCCCCCCAAAAAATGAAGAGGAAGAAGGAGTTGCTGCAGTAAATTTAAAGCTTTAAAAAATGTCATGAAGTATTCATTTTAACACAATTCTCATTATCAGGGAATCGGACGAAGATGAAGATGGACATGATCTTTATTTACAAACCAGCCTCTCCACCATGACGGAGTAAAACACCAAAAGACACTGAGGCAGCCAGCGTTAAACAGGAAGAAATATTGATGTTTGAGAATCTAATGCCATAAAGCAGAAGATATTTAAATGAGCTAAGGCAGAATCATCCTTCCACGAGAAACACATATATATATATATATATATATATATATATATATATATATATATATATATATATATATATATATATATATATATATATATTCTATTCACTATTTTCACAGGGGCTTGTTTATTTCTGGCAGCATCATCTTACGGTACATAAACTAACTAATGAGCTTTCAGTAAAGACGCTACAAAATGGTGCAACCACTGCAGCACACAAAACTGAAGTTAAGAGTTGTCTGTCTGCCCTATTGCTGAGCTGAACAGCAGATGGAGCACTTATTTTGGACTTTCTTGCACTCTAGAAGTTATCACAAAAAAAAAAAAAAAAAATACGAATTTGGGGCGTTTATACAGTTTTTTTTAATGCTTAATAGAGCGCTTTTTTGTACCTGGCTGTATCAAAGCGCTTTACATCATGCAATGTATAAAGTAAGAAAACTCTCTTCATGTTATCTGTGTTATATCTTGTAAAGCACTTAAAATGTGCTATATAAATCAACTTTGATTTGATATGATGCACAGCTACTTCAAACCATAAATAGAGCTAAATGATGGACTGGTTGGTTCACTTTACAAATCACCTGAGCTGCCTTAACCTGGGCGTAGTGAAACCCATCAGCAGTAGGACTAATATATAAAAGCTTGACCCTTGACATCTCAACAGTGAACAGTGAACACAGCTGAAGGGCAGATTGAACACACTTTTTTGTCATTATTGTAAAAACCAATATCAGGCCGAAGCCCCATGATTACTAAATAAAATGCTCGAAGGCCCTCGTCCAGCCCACAACCACAGACTGATCCGTATTCCAGACATGCATCGTGGGATTGATGGTGGGCTGTGTGCGTCCGTGTGTATGTTGTTATTGAGTGTGTCTCGCGAGGGTGATTGCTCAGCCCTCCTACATGTCTGAAGTCATCAAAAGGAGTGAATGTAACCTTGGGGCAGCTCACCGGAGCAGCACACACAGACTTAAGACTCAAACGCATGCATATGCAGGGGCCACAGTGAAACCGGCCAGGTGGAAACACAAAACAGTGTTGTAGAGGAACACAATTACGAGTGGCATATGCAAATACATGGTTTTATCGGCTGCAGAGCAGGAGAATGTTAATGAGGGGAAGCAGGAAGTGTTTGTCGTGCTACAGTAACTGTTTAATCCCAGGTCAATTTAGCCACACAATGAATTTACTGATGTAGTTGTTGTTAGTGCAGCTGGTACTTTTCATTTCAATGAAGAGATAAACATGTAATCATACAGTATATTCAGTTTTGGGGACTAAAACGAGTTGAGTAACTCTTTGCAAAAAATGTACGCTGTAAGTTAATCAGTTGTGAACCAAATTAACAGCTTCATAAACGTCATAACAATTTT
This sequence comes from Neodontobutis hainanensis, assembly GCA_024349245.1. Lineage (NCBI taxonomy): Eukaryota > Metazoa > Chordata > Actinopteri > Gobiiformes > Odontobutidae > Neodontobutis > Neodontobutis hainanensis. The sequence continues at coordinate 829,540 of JALDNG010000054.1, forward strand.
TTTTTTTTTTAGAGAACGTCTCTTTAACTATTTATCAATAAAGCCTCTCTCAGCTGTGGCCTGTCTTTGCTGATATTCAAAAGAAGAAACAGGAAGTAACACTGACATTTTAAAATGCCATGAAGCGGCAGATATTTAAATCCTCTCTGGTTTGGCTGAATCATCTTTTTTTACTAGAAACACATTCACTGCAGCATATTTTAAATTTTTTATGAAAAAATATTTACTTGTACCTGAGTATTATGTAAATGAGTAAGAGCAGCTTTTAGATATCGATAATTAATATTGACATAAACATATCTAGTGATCATCCCCTTGTTATGGCGCCCTCACTGGTGGAAACTAGCAGAACTGCAATTTAAAAACTGCTGCCAAAAAGCTCAGAACAAGAAATTTTCTGTGTAAAGTTTACAGTAGGAGGAGTAAAAGTACTTTATTTCTTAATACTTTTACTTGATTAAAGGTATTGACCACTCAGCTCTACTCTGTTCATCCCTGCAAAGCTATATGGCTTATTTCTGCTTCCTCTATTTGAGCCGTAGAGCGTGTCACTCACTAATGTCTCGCGGTAAGTCCCGGGACAGAGAAGTTATACCGGAGGTTTCTGTCCAGCTGATTCTACTCATCTCATGTCTAAGAACCATCAGAAGGATTATGAAAATATATGTTTTTGGGCTAAATTTTACACTGTGCTCCTTTGTGTGTGTTAAAGTTTTTTTGCATAGTTAATTTTAGTTTTTTGTTATTACATTAAGCAGCTAGTGAATCAAATCAATCCACTGGAGGAAATGTTTTTGATCGCAATGACTCAAGGTTTTAAATAGAGGTCTTTTTAATTTACCAAACAAACATAAACTTATCTTTGTTAATGGCAGCAATTGCATGCAGTGTTCGTACCAAGAGCTTTTTTTTGTAATAGTGGCTTCTGTTTTTGGGATATTATCATCAGTGTTAAAAACAGCCTCACAATAAATTGTCTGGATATAAAAAAAACATATGAACAAAGGAAATAATGAAGGCTCTTTAATTTATTTCCCGTTCAGTGCCACAGCCATCTTCTAAACATTAACAGAAACAGCACACATCGAAGGAGTTTCCCATCTTTAACTGTCTGTCGTTTGTGGGTTCAATGATGAAGAAGGTAATTAGTTTAAACTGCCCTGTGTCCTCTTATTGGCCAGTTTCAATCAACAATTGATCTTATTAACTTTGAATCCCACAATCGAATTTATAAAGCCGTATGATTCGATCGCAGCCCCCGGTGAAGTCGTTTCATTCAGATTAATCTTGACTGTCACTGACGCTGCGGAGAGAAATGGGAGAAAGCCAAGAGGTGCAAAGGTTGACCGGTAATTGACTCCAGCCTTGTGTGTATCGAGACGGGATAAGGACGAGCCGTGTGTGAAAGCTTGTTGTATATTAGATCAATAACCCATATAAGCCTGGTTTGTAAAAAGAACCCATTTATCAAGTTACCGTATGGTACCAGCGCTGGCTACACTCGCGTGTCTTTTTCTTTCACTTAAAGACTTCCTCTGGAAAACGCTCAGGCCATCTGGATACTCTCAGCTAATCCAAAAGAGACAAGCCTATTTTAAGCTTATTACACTGACACACAACTGTTATATGACAATATTAAGCATGTGCTGTAAAGACAGTGTTTTTAAAAATTAGTAGGGCTTGGCTGATCACATGTCATGTCATGTTATATATGTATTTAATTTAAAGTATCTGCTTTACTATATAAGATGTATTGTAAGAAGTGGAAATGGCCCAAATCCTTATGAGCCTTGTGTAAACTAGTCAAGAGTACACTAAACGAGACAAGACTAACTTTTAGGGATTGACAGTGTCATTGAGTGAAGATACCAGTGAGTACAAAACTCATGGGGCATTTTCCGTCGCTCAATGAAAAATGGGGTAAACACTTTTTTTAGTTTAAGTCTAGTTTAAGTTGCAGTCTTGACCAATCTATATTTTACATCCCAAGTCTTCCACATATATTTGAGGGCAAAGACAAAATGAACCTTTTTAAAGGACATTTTAATATCATGACACTGATTCAATCTTTGATACAGAAAATATACTTAAGACAGGGTTTCAAAATGAAGACAGGCCAAGACCACAACTCATTCATTTGGACAATCTTCTGTTGCCACCAAGAACATCAGCACTCTTCTTATATAAAAAAAAATTCACTGATAATCACCTCCGTGTGCTAGCTAACTGCTCATTGAGTTTATAACTAAAGAGATTGGACTCAAAGTATTTTAATTCTCAAGGCTCATGCTCTGGTCTTGACACAAGTCTCAGTACACTCTGGTGTCTGTCAATGTCTTATTATTAATTAATATAGCGTTGTACAACATCCATTTCTCACCTGTTATGTACATTTCCTCTCCCTCCAGAAACATCTTCTGACAGCGAGCACACCTGGCACAACTCGGGTGGTAGTGCTTCCCTCCGGCCTAAAAGAGGAAAAATCACTGCAACACAAACGAGATAACGCACCACAAAACAATTGGAAACAGACAATAGGGAGGAAATGTGAGATAAGAAATTGGAAAGACTGAGTGGAGATGGCAGAGATTTACAAAGATGCTTCGTCATCACTCGACACTTGAGACAATTAGAGAAGGACAGCTGTGCCTCTTGTGGCTTTTAATAGCCTCAAACACACAAGTGATTCTCAAGATTCCTTCCTCGTGTCTGTCCCAAAAGCTGTCCACATATTTCTAACTGAGGATTTTAAACAACAAATGGACTCACCTCCAGCACTCTGCCGCTGATGTACCTGTTACAGCCTTCACACCTGATCCCAAACTGAGTGTGGTAGTCCGTCTCACAGTACGGGATCCCATCTCTGACAATCAGACAAACAACATAGCTTTTAATCAGTTTATGTAAAGACCAACTGCACCAAACAGTCATAACATTATGGCCACTAACAGATGAAGTTAA